>JALPQD010000477.1:830787-1298750 GCA_023101885.1 Typhlomys cinereus
GTAGAACCACGGACGAATTCGCGAACCACCATGGACGCCTCCACCACCTTCTGCCCCGGGATTCACAGGCTCCGCCCTACCAGGACCAGAAGCGCAGGCCGCCCCCGCTTCCGCCTGGCGTCTATATGTGGGATCTGGGATCCGAACTCAGGACCTTCCACCTGCAAGGCAGAGGCATAACCCCTGAGCCACCTCTCCAGCCCACTGGAGACATTTTGATGACACAATGTGGCTATGATGATAGTGGTGATGATGATGTCATAATGAGGCTGTGATGTCACTGGTGAAGATGTGATATCACAAGAAGGCTGGAATGCCAGTGGTGAGAAAAATGTCATAGTGAATCTAGTCACTGGTGAGGCTATGATGTCAGTGGTGAACCTATTATGTGACAATAACACTGTTTAGGCTGTGATGTCACAGGCTGTGTTGTCACTGGTGTGGCAGTGATGTCAGAGTTCTGACTAATATCAGTTGTGACACTGATGCCACATATGAGGCTGGGTTGTCATTGGAGAGGCCGTGATTTCACTCTGAGGCTGTAATGTCACTGTGATGTTTGTATGTCACCGTAGACTGTGATGTTACCGTGAGGTGATATCACTCTAGAAACTGTGATGTCAGAGTGTGGCTTTGATGCCAGTGGCAAGACTGATGTCACAATGAGGTTATGATGTAACAAGTGAGCCTGTGATGTCTGTGGGTAGGCTGTGAGGTCACTGTGAGTCTGTGATGTTGCAATGAGGCTCTGATGTCAGGGCTGACAATGTGAGATGTCAGTGATGGTGTGAAGTTGGGGTGATGCTTGCATTTCACAGTGAGGTTAGGATGTCAGTGGTGAGGCTGTAGAGTTACACTGCAGTTGTGATGAAGAGGAGAGGCTGTGTTGTCACCGTGAGGCTTTGCTGGCACAGTGTTGCTGTGATGTGTCAGTGAGTTTGTGATATCACAGTGAGACCATGATGTCAGTAGTGACTGTGTTTGCACAAGTAGACTCTGTCATTGATGAGGTGTTATTGTCACTGGTGTGGCTCTAATGTCACAGTGAGTTTACTGTGTCAAACTGAGGCTGTGATGTCACAGTGCATCTATGATGTGAAAGGTTAGATTTATGCCAAAGTGATGCTTTGATGGCACAGTATGGCTGTGATGACACAATGAGGCCATGATGTCATTGTGAGGGTCTGATGACAATGTGATGTGATGTTGCTGGAGAGGTTTGGATGGCATAACAAGGCTGTGATGTTAGTGGTGAGGTGATGTCACAGTGAGACTGTGATGTCACAGAGAAGTTGTGATGTCACAGTGAGGCTGTGAAGTCAGTTGTTAGGCTGTGGTGTCATACTGAGGCTAGGTAGGATGTCAGTTATGAGGGTGTGTTGTGTCATTGAGGCTATGAATTCAGATGTGAGCCTGTGATGTCACAGTGAAGCTCTGATGACTCAGTGATGTTGTGATGTTACTGGAGTAGTTTGGATGGCAGAGTGAGGCTGATATACTGTGAAACTGTGATTTCACCTGAGGCTGTGACATCACAGAGAGGTTGTGATGTCACAGTGAGGCTGTTAGGTCACTGTGGAAGATATGATGTCAGTGACAAGGCTGATTTCACCATAAGGCTATGATATAACAGGTGATTCTGTGACTTAACAGGTTAGATTGTGAGGCCACAGTGAGGCTATGAGGTCACTCTGAGGCTGTGATCTCTGTGGGAAGATTGATGTTACAATGAGGCAGTGATGTCACAGTGAGGCTTTGTCAGAGATGTGTATATGATGTCACCATTATACTATTGTGTCAGTGGCAAGGCTGATGTCACAGTGAGTTTATGATGTGACAGTGAGGCTGTGATGTCACTTTTCAGGTTGTCGTGTTGTAGTGAGGCTTTGAGGTCAAAGTGTGTGTGTGATGTCACAGTGAGGCTTTGATGATACAGTGGTGTTGTTATGTCACTGGAGAGGTTTTGATGGCACAGTGAAGCTCTGTTGTCACAGTACAGCTGTGAAGTCAGTGATTAGATTTTGATTTCAGAAGTGAGACTGATGGAGAGATGAGACTGAGATGTCACATTGACTATGTGATATAACTGGTGAGACTATGATGCCACAGTGGTTATGATGTCTCCATGAGGATGTGGTGGCACTGTTGAGGCTGTAATATCATGATAAGCCTGTCCTATCAATGGTGGGGCTGTTATGTCACAGTGAGGTTGTGCTGACACAGTGTGACTGTGATGTCACAGTGTGGCTGTGATGACATTAGTGTCTGTGCTTTCACAGGGAGACTATATCATTTGTGAGGCAGTATTGTCACTGGTTAGACTCCAATGTCACAGTGAGGCTATGATGTCAGAGGTGAAGCTTTATGTCACAGTGATGCTTTGATGGCACGGTATGGGTGTGATGTCACATTGAGGCTGTGATATCACTGTGAGGATGTGATGGCACTGTCAGATATTCATGTTACAGTGAAGCTGTGAAGACACAATGTGGGTATGATGTCACAGTGAGGCTCTGATGACACTGTAATGTGATGTCACTGGAAAGGTTTGAATGGCACAGTGAGGATGTGATGTTAGTGTTGAGGTTGATGTCACATTGAAGCTGTGATGTCACTGTGAAGGTTGTATGTCACTGTGGGCTGTCATGTCTCCGTGAGGATGTCACTCTGGAAGATGTAATGTCACAATGAGGCGTGATGTCAGTAGCAAGACTGATGCCACAATGAGGCTATGTGGTAGCAAGTGAGCCTGTGGTGTCCGTGGGTAGGCTGTGAGGTCACTGTGAGGCTGTAATGTCACAATGAAACTCTGATGTCACAGTGCAGCTGTGATGTAACAGTGAGGCTGTGATGTCACAGTGCAGCTGTGAGATCACTGGTTAGGGTTTGTTTTCAGAAATGAGACTGATGTGAGTGATGAGACTGAGATGTTGCATTGATGATGTGGTATAGCTGGTGAAGCTGTGATGCCACAATGAGATTATGATGTCACCATGAGGCTGTGGTGTCCCTGGTGAGGCTGTAATATCATGCTGAGCATGTCCTATCAGTGATGAGGCTGTGATGTCACAGTGAGGCTGTGTTGGCACAGTGTGACTGTGATGTCACAGTGAGGTTGTGATGTCATAGTGTGGTTGTGATGTGAGTAGGGACTGTGCTTTCATAGGGAGACTATGTCTTTGGTGAGGCTGTATTATCACCAGTGAAGCTCTAATGTCACAGTGAGTTTATTGTGTCAAACTGAGGTTGTGATGTCACAGTGAGGCTATGATGTCAGATGTAAAGGCTTATGTCACAGTGATGTTTTCATGGCATGGTATGTCTGTGATGTCACAATGAAGCTGTTATATCACTGTGAGGTTGTGTTGTTACTGGGGAAGGTGGTGTCACAGTGAGTGTAACAGTTATTCCTAACTATTGATGTGAGAGAGCACCCAAAGTCAAGAAACTTAAGGGAAAAAGAGATTTGTTCAGCTTATGGTTCCAGAGGGAAGTTATAGTCTCTCAAAGCAGAAGTGGTATGGTTGGTTGGCCAAAGCTGGAGGAGTCTCAGTCAACCTCATATATCTTGGAAGCTGAGAGCTACAGACTGATGCTATAAAAACAAAATCTCCTAGAGGTAGGGTGGGGACTAATCCACCTCAAAGGCTGACTTCCTCCAGCAAGTTCTACCTCTCATGGGTCATAACTTTGCTAACACATGAGACTGTGGGGGAAAACATTTCAAATCATGACACTCCACCCCTGGTCCCCACAGGCTCATTGCCATCTCATTATTTTAACCATACTCAGTCCAAACTTTAAAAGTCTTCATAGACTATATTAGTATTCCCAACACAGTCCAAAAAGACCAAAAGTCCCAAGCCTCCTGTAATATGGCTACTATTTAGTTATCTTCAAAATCATGAAAAGAGCAAAAGATTCAGACTGGAAGAAGCAAAAACTGTAAGATCTAATGATGAAAAATACAAAGCCAAACTTACAGAATTGAATTCAGAAAGAAGCAGGGAACAAAATGCTGTTAAAGAGATTAGCTCCATTTTGTAAATTAAATCCTGCTCTCACTTTGGATAACTTCCAACATACAATGGCACAGAATAAACCTTCCCATTCCAAAAGGATGGAATGGTGCATATCCCGGAAAGATCAGTCCATAACAAGATCAAAACCAGCAGGACAAATCCCAAATCTTGTAGTTCCAAGTCCAACAGGTGAGCCTCTTGTTGAAATCCATTGCAGTTCTGAAGGGCTTTGGTTCAACCCCTCCCATGCAGCTACCCATAGAATACGTTGGGCTCTTGAGCTGACTCCTCCAGGGCATACAGCTCGCCTTGGCAGGTGTCCCACTTGGTCTCTGGAATCTCTAACCATCTTTACTTCTCAATGGCAACCAGGCCTTAACTCCACAGCACAAACTACCCTCTTGGCCTCTAAACTGCAAACTTTCTGCTATGCTGCCTGGTTTCCATCATTTTTCAAAATCTTGGAGGACTCCACCATCTCCTCCCTCTTGCATCCTTGATGCCTCCTAAAACCAGAACCACGTGGACGAACTTTGCCAAGTCTGGCCCCCTTGAATCACAACTGATTCCACTTCTCTATGCTGACAATGGGCAAAAGCTCTTTCACACCTGGAAAGTTGTTTTATAGAAGTGGATCCTTCCTTTGGAACTCCACCTTTTATCTCATTTCTTCTAAAAGGATTTGCATTCTTATGGATTGCAGCCTTCTCTGAGGATCTGCCCTCAAGATAAGGAACTCTCCTATTATCCAAATTGAGAGCAGGCTTTGATTTACAAATGGAGCTAATCTCTTTAATAGTTCATTTTGTTCCCTGCTTCTTCCTAGTTCAACTCTGTAAGTTTAGCTTTGCACTTTTTCATCATTAGATCTTACAGTTTTTGCTTCTTCCAGCCTGATTCTTTGCTCTTTTTCATGATTTGAAGACAACTAAAAAGTAGCCATGTCACATTGTCAAGACTACACTGCTTTGAAATTTTCTCTGCCAAACACTCCATTTTAATTTCAGGCAAGCTTTCAGGATGAGGGCAAAATATCACTAAACTCTCAGCCAACACACGGGCTCCATGTGTCACTCGTCCAGTTGCAAACACAGACTCTGTTCCCTTCTAAACCATCACAAGCAGGGCTTCATGCCTGCATCTCTCACAGCATGCTTTCCTCTCAGCTCTCATGAGAAGGCCCATTTGGCCCCCTCACCAAGACGCAAAGACTTTCCCAGCTCAAAGTCCTAAAGTTCTCCATATTTCTCCCAAAGAACAGTTCCAAAGGCACACTAGCCAATCCCAGCATTGGCCATACTGCTGGGCACTAACTTTTCTCAACTTCACAAACAACTCACATTGTGGGTACCAGCTGTTCTTAATCTCACAAGCAATACCTTACTACCCGGGTACCAATTTCTGTAACAGTTACTTTTAACTACTGCTGAGAGAACACTCAAAATTCAATCAACTTTAAGGGAGAAAGGAGGTTTTTGTTCAGCTTATGGTTCCAGAGGGGAGGCACAGTTTCTCATGGCAGAGGTGGCATGGGCTGGCTGACCAAGCTAGAAGAGGCTAAATTATTGCAGACATCTAGAAGCCGAGAGCTGCAGACTGCTTGCTGCAAAGACAGACTTCTCTTGGAGGTAGGGGGACTAATCCAATTTTCAAGCCCACACCTTGTGACTACCTTCCTCCAGCAAGGCTCACCTCTCAAGGTTCCATGACCTTGCCAAAAACATGTGACTGTGGGGGACACATTTCAAACCAGTATGTGATGTCACCATGAGGCTATTACATCAGTGGCAAGGCTGATGTCACAGTGATGTCAATAGTTGACTGTGCTTTCACAGGGAGACTAAGTCATTGGTGAGGCAGTATTGTCCATGTGAGGCTCTACTGTCACAGTGAGTTTATTGTGTCAAACTGAGGCTATGATGTCACAGGGAGGGAGACTGTGATTTCAGTGGTAATGCTGTGATGTCTCACTGAGGGTGTGTTGTCACAGTGAGTCTGTCAGACATGTGTATATGATGTCACCAACAGGCTATTATGTCATTGGCAAGGTGATGTCACAGTGATTTGTGATATCACAGTGAGGTTGTGATGGCACTGTCAGACTGTAATGTCCTAGTGGGTCTGTGAGGACACAGTGTGGCTATGATGTCACAGTGTGGCTCTGATGACAGAGCAATGTTGGTGATGTCACTGAAGAAGTTCAGTTGGTACAGTGAGGCTTTGATGTTGGTGGTGAGGCTGATTTCACAATGAGGTTGTGATGTTATTGGTGAAGGTGTGATGTCACAATAAACTGGAATGTCAGTAGTGAGAAAGATGTCAGTGGTGAGGCTATGATGTCAATGATGAACTATTATGTGACAGTGACATTAGTGAGGCTGTAATGTGAAAGGCTGTGTTGTCACTGGGTGTGTCAGTGATCTCAGTGTCTTGACTAATGTCATTGGGGATGATGATGTTACAGGTGAAGCTGTGCTGTCACTGGTGAGGTTTTGATGTCACAGTGAGGGTGTGATATCAGTGGTAAGACTGATGCCACAATGAGGCTATGATGTATTAGATGAGCCAGTGGTGTCAGTGGGCAAGCTGTGATGTCACAATGAGACTGTGATGTCCAGGGACGTTTCTATGAGATGTCAATGAGGATGTAATATCAAGGGTGATTGCTTGGAAGTCAAAGTGAGGTTAGGATTTCAGTGATGAGGCTGTTGCAGTCACTCTGGGGCTGTGATGTCAGACAAGAGGCTGTGATGTAACTGTGAAATCTGTGATGTTACTGTGAGGTTGTGATATCACAGTGAGGCTGTGATATCACTGGTGATAGACTATGTCATCACAGTTCAGCTGAGATTTCAGTGGTTAGGCTGTGATGTCAGAAGTGAGGCTGATGACAGTGATGAGGCTGAGATGTCACAGTGAGGCTGTTGATGTTAGTGGTAAGGCTGTGGATGTCACTACAAGTCTATGTGTCACTGTTCAGTCCATCATGTGACTGTGAGCCTGACATGTCAGTGATGAGGCTGTGGTGCCATAGCGAGGATAGGCAGAATGTTGGTGGTGTCAAGGATGCTATGATTTCAGTGGTTAGCCTGTTATGTCTCAGTTGGCGCTGTGATGTTAGAGGCAAAGCTGTGATGTCACAGGGAGCCTGTGATGTCAGAAATGAGGCTATATGTCACAGTGAGGCTGTGATGTCACTGTAATGCTGTGACATCACAGAGAGGTTATGATATCACAGTGAGACTTTGAGGTCACTGTGGAAGTTGTGATGCAGTTGCAGGCTGATTTCACCATGAGGCTATTGTGGTACTATCAATTCAGGGAGGCCCTCCGAGCTCCTGAATTCAGAAGATCTGGGTATAGATAAGCCTGAATAAGTTTGGACATGCGCCAGACAGGTTCCATACAGGCGGAGGGATGGACAACCATGGGAAGGAAGGATGAACAACCAATGGAAAGGGGCCATCTAACTTGGACACCTAGTAAAGAGTTAAATGATTGGTAGATTGATCTCCCCCTCCTCCTGAGCGGAGAGGTGGGCACACCTGATTGGACTCTGACCCTATATAAGCCCAAATACATCCTACATAAAGCTGAGTCGGCAGCCAACTCGTCCTCTGTCTGCTGCTTCTCTCCTGACTCCTGGGTCTGGGTGATGACACCATTGCCAGCTTGCCCATTCGCCTCGAGCCCACGAGGCCTCTGCCATTTCCCCCTTCATTCCCAGCTGGCCCAGTGGGGATTCTGCAACATCTGGTGCTCCAATGTGGGGTGGTGCTGCCTTTGGTGTAGACGAGACACCCACTCTAGTACAGTTTGGTGACTGGCCCCTTTAGTTTTGTGTTTCTGTGCTTATGGTGCCTGAAGGTGAGCAGGTAGCTTCTCCTCTTCCCCTTTCCCTGTTTGTCCATCATTGTGCTGTTAAGGTTCAGAATGCAATCACTTGTTTGATTTCCCCACGATTAAAGAGCCTTTCTAAACCAAGGCTTTTCCCTGGTGAGTTCACATGAGAAATTTGATCCTTCCAGAACTTGGATACCAGGTTTGATTATATTGAATCAGGCTGATCAGGGGCATATGGCCTGGGGGAGTAATGAACCCCTGAAGTTCCTCACTAAGCACAGGACATTTACATCCAAAATGTCCCGCACTAGCTCTCCTTGGACGTTAGTTTACCCTTTTAGGAGTTGTTTTTCTTTCATCTTGGTTCTAGTTGTTGCTTTTTATTTTCTGCACTTTTTTATCTTGCCTGCTAACCTCCTAGTCATCTCTGCTCCATTAGGGAACCTTTCCTCTCCATGATGGGCAATTTACCATCCCATCAGAACACACCCCACCTGACTGCCCATAAGGCTCTACCAGACTTACGTAGGATCAAAGTGACACTGAAGGACTTAGATTTTTGGGAGGAAGCCTTAAATATAACTCTTTGGATTTCCCCAGAAAATGTCTGGGACCGCACAAACTTGGATGGGAGTGTTTTTCCTGGCTTGTAAGAGGGAAGTCCAGGATGGCCATATCCTTCCAGCCCCCTTTGTTCCCATCCTCTTAGATATTATAGCAAGTCTTAAAGGATTCCCCACTGAGGAAGTGATTAATAGCTACAATGCAACTGTGGAGAGAACCCAAAGTTAGACCTTTGTTCTTCCTTTGGATCCCTTCCCTCCCCGTCCCCTCCTTGAAGAAGGCTCACAGGTCTGTGCCGGGGGTGACTCCATCCCACTTGTCAGAACAGACCCCTACCATCCTTCTCCTCATACATACCCATTGCAGGACCTGAGCTTCATTTCCGAGACACACCCTATGGAAGACTCTCCACTTGGACTGAGATCCTCCTTCACTGGTAATCATTGTTATGCCAAGGGCACACAGAGAACTCACAGTAATCATACCTCTTAGTAGTCATAGAGAGATCACAGTTGTCATAGAGAGCTCACAGAGGACATAGCTCACATTGGTCGTAGAGAGGTCCTAATGGACACTGAGAGGTCAGGGTGGTCAAAGCTCATAGAAGTCATTGAGAGTTCACAGAGGTCACAGAGAGCTCATAGAGGTTACAGCTCATAATTGTCACAAAGAGCTCACAGTGGCCATAGCTTATAATGGTCATAGAGAGCTCATAGTTGTCATGAAGAACTCACAGTGGGAGTAGAGAGTTCACAGAAATCATAGAAATATCCTAGTGGTACAGCTCCCTCTCGTAATGCTGAGCTCACTATGGTCATAAACCATAGTAGTCATAGAGAGCTCACAGTGATCAGAGAGTTCACAGTGGTCACAGAGTTGACAATGGTCATGGAGACCTCATTGTGGTCATAGAGAACTCATGGTGCTCATAGCTTAAAGTGGTCATAGAGAGCTCACACAGGTCACAAAGAGATCACAGTGGTCATAGCTCATACTGGTCATAGAGAGCTCACAGTGGGTATACAGAACTCATTATCATCATAGAGAGCTCACAATCTCCATAACACATAGTGTTGATAGAGAGCTTACTGTGGTCATTGATCATAGTGGTCATAGAGATCCCACAGTAGTCATAGCCCCTAGTGATTATAAAGAGCTCATAATGGTCATCACAGCAATAGGTCATAGTAGTCATAGAGAGTTCACAATTGTCATAGAGAGCTCACAGTGGTCATAGCTCATATTGGTCATAGACAACTCATAATAAACTGAGAGTTCAGGGTGGACATAGGTCATAGTGGGCATGGAAAGCTCACAGTGGTCATAGAAAACTCATAGTGGTCACAGAGTACTCACAGTGGTGACAGAGAGTTCACAATGCTCATAGTTCAAGTGGGTCATAGAGAATTCACAGTGGCCATAGAGAGCTCACAGTATTCATAAAAAGTATACATTAGTTATAAAGAGCTGACAGTAGTCAAAGAGAGCTGACAGTGCTCATATAGAGCTGACAGATGTCTTAGACAGCTCTCAGTTTTAATAAAGAGGTCACAGTAGTAATAGAGGGCAGACAGTAGAGATAGAGAACTCACAGTGGTGATAGGTAGCTCACAGTGGTTATAGAGTTGAAAGTGGTCATTGAGACCTCATGGTGGTCATTGAGAGCTCATGATGGTCATAGCTCATAGTAGTACAGGGAGCTCATACTGATCACAGTGGCCATAGAGATCTCATATTGGTCATAGCTTAGAGATGTCCTAGAGAGCTCATAGTTGTCATAGAGAGCTCACAGTGGTCATAGAGAGGTCACAATGGTCAAAGTAAGCTCACAGTGATCCAAGAGAGATCACAATGGTCATAAATATCTCACAGAGTTCTAAATGGTGGAAATAGAAAGTTCATAGTTGGGGCTGGAGAGGTGGCTCAGGGGTTAAGCCTCTGCCTTGCAGGCGGAAAGTCCTGAGTTCGGATCCTAGACCCTACGTATAGATGCCAGGTGGAAGCGGGGGCAGCCTGCATTTCCGGTCCTGGTAGGGCGGAGCCTGTGAATCCCAGGGCAGAGTAAACAAGGAGGAGGTGGAGGCATCCATAGTGGTTCCCGAATTCGTCCGTGGTTCTACACACACACACACACACACACACACACACACACACATACACACGCACAATTGAATAAAAAAAAGAAAGTTCATAGTTGTCATAGCTAATAGTGGTCATAGAGGAATCATATTGGTCATATATCTTAGTAGTCATAGAGAACTCCCAATGGTCATAGTTCATAGTGGTCATAGAGAGGTCACAGAGGTAATGGAGAGCTCACAGTTGCCTTAGCTCATCGGTGATTCTATTGTTTCACTGACAAGGCTGAAGTAACAGTGAGTTTATAGCATCACAATGTAGGCTGTGATGGTACAGTGATCACAGTGAGGATGTTATGTCACAGTGAGAATGTGACATTAGATGTGAGACTGAAATACAAGTGTGAGCATATGATATCAATGGCAAGGCTGTGATATCACAGTAAGACTTTGGTATCAGAGTTGAGGCTGTGATGACACAGTGAGGCCATGATGTCAGATGTGAGAATGTGATATCAAAATGAGGCTATGATGTCAGTGGTAAAGGTATGATGTCACAATGAGGCTGAAACGTTAGTGGTGAGAATGATGTCATAGTGAGGTTATGACCTCACTGGTGAGGCTTTGATGTCAGTGGTGAGCCTATTAGGTGATATTGTGATGTCAGTAGTGCAGTTTTGATGTCACAGTGATACTAGGCTTTCAGTGGTGAGGCTGTGAAGTCACAGTGAGCCTGTAATAGAACAGTGACCTTGGAACATCACTGTGGAAGATTTGAGGTCACAACGAGGATGTAATATCAGTGGCAAGGCTGATGTCACAGATGAGTCATGGTTTCAAGGATGAAGCTGTGATGTCACAGTCAGGCTGTTGTGTCACAATGAGGATATGATGTCACAGTGAGGCTGTGAAGTCATAGTGAGGCAGTGATCTCACTGTGAAACTGTTTAGTCACAGTGAGGCTGTAATATCAGTGGCAAGACTGGTGTCACCAGTAAGGTTTGGTTTTAATGGGGAAGTTCTCAAGTCACAATGAGGCTATTGTGTCACACTGAGGTTGTGATGTCAAAGTGAGGCTTTGATTTTAGAAGAGATGCTCTGATGTGACCACTGAGGGTGTTGTGTCAGTGGCAAGGCTGAAGTCACAGTGATTTTTTGTGACATCAGAGAGAGTATGATGTCACAGTGAGGCTGTTATGTCACATTAAGGGTGACATCAGAAATGAGGCTGAAACATAACAGTGAGCCTGTGATGTCAGTGGTGTGGCTGTGTTGTCACAGTGAGCCTTTTATGTCTGAGTCATATCACAGTTAGGCAATGATGTCCATGTGGGGTCTAGAATGGCACAGTGTGGCTGTGATTTCACAGTGAGGCTATGCCCTTACAGTGAGGCAGTGATGTCAGACATTTCACTGTGATGTCACAGTGAGGTTGTGATGTGACAGTGAGGCTGTTATGTCACATTGAGGGTGTGATGTCAGTGATGAAGCCTATTATGTGACAGTAAGGCTGTAATATCAGTAGTAAATCTTTGATGCGACAGTAAGACTAGAATGTCAGTGTTGAGGTTATGACATCATAGTGAGGTTGTGATGTCACAGTGAACCTCTCATGTCAATGGTGATTCTATGAGATGACAGTGAGGCTGTTACATTAGTGGTAGTGCAATGAGGTCGCAGGAAGTCTGTGATGTCAATATGGTGGCTGTAATATTATGATTGTGATGTAAAGCTGTCATGTTATAGTGAATCTGTGAAGACACAATGAGTCTGTGATGACGTGATTTAAATGGTGAAGCCGTGATATGTCAATGAGGTTGTATTGTCACTTGTGATGCTGTGATGTTACAGTTTGATTGTGATATCAGAGTGAGGCTCAGACATACAAGTGAAGTTGTGATATCAGATATGTGGCTGTGTTGTCACAGTGAGGCAGTGATGTCTCAGCGAGGCTATGATGTTACAGTGAGGCTGTGATGACACTGTGAAGCTATGAAATCAGAAGTGAGTCTGTGATGTCACCATGTGTCTGTGATGTCTCTGGTAAAGGTATAATTCATGATGAGACTGAGATGTTAGTAGTGAGAATGATGTCATAGTGAATTTATGATGTTATGGATGAGGCTATGATTTCAGTGGGGAGCTTATGTGACAGTGAAGTTGTGATATCTGTGGTGAAGCTTTTATGTGACAGTGAGACTAGAATGTCAGTGATAAGATTGTGAAGTCACAGAAAAGCTATGATGTCACACTGAGGCTGTAATGTCACTGTGGAGGTCACAGTGAGGCTGTGAAGTCACAATGAGGTTATGATGTCACAGTGAGGCTGTGATTTCAGAGGTGTGGCTATAATGTCAGAGAAGAGGCTGTCATGTCAGTGGCAAGGCTGAAGTTACAGTGAGATTGTGAAATCACAGTAAGAATGTGACATCAGAGGCGAGGCAGAAGCGCAACAGTGGGCCTGTGATTTCAATGGTGAGGCTGTGATGTTACACTAAGGCTGTGGTGTCAGAAATGAGACTGCAATGTTGCAGTGAGGCTGTTATGTCCCTAGTGATGTTATGATGTCACAGTGAGGTTATTCACTGTGATGGCTGTGATGTCATAAAGTGGCTGAGAAGTCACAGTGAGGCTATGGCCTCTCAGTGAGTCTGTGATATCAGAGGTGTGGTTGTCATGCACAGTGAGGCTGTGATATCACATTGAGGTTTGGACCTCAATGGAGAGGCTGTAGCATCACATTGAGGCTGCAATGTCATAGTAGGCTGTGATGACACAGTTTTGCCTGTATCCTCAGTGTGATGCTGATGTCAGTGATGAGACTGTGATGACAGTGAGGCTGTGATGAAAGAGTGAGCTATGATGTCAGAAATGTGGCTGTGATGTCAGTGTTGAATATGTAATATCACAATAAAGCTAAAATGTCAGGGGTAAAGGTATGATGTCACTATTAGGCTGAGATGTCAGTGGCAAGGATAATGTCATAGTGAGGTTATGATCTCACTGTTGATGCCATGATGTCAGTAGTGAGCCTATTATGTAGAGTGAGACTGTGATGACACAGTGAGCCTCTAATGTCAGTGGTGATTCTAAGAGATGACAGTGAGCCTGTGATGTCAGTGATGATGCTGTGATTTCACTGTGAAGATACATTGTGATTGGTGAAGCTGTATCTACACAGCCTGTGTTGTGATGTGAGAGGAGAAGCTGCAATATGACAGTGAGGCTGTTTGCCACTGGTGATGTTGTGATGTCACAGTGAGGCTGTAATGTCAATGTGGAAGCTGTGATGTCACTGTGTGGCTATGATGTCATGGTGAGGCTGTACTGTCACAGTGAAGCTGTGCCATCACATTGAGGCTGAGATTCAGAGGTATAGCTGTGTTGTCCCAGGGATTCTGTGATGTCACAGAAAGGCTTGTGATGACACAGTGAGGCTCTTGATGTCATTGGTGATTCTACAAGATTACAGTGAGGTTATGTCATCATTAGTGATGCTGTGATTTCACAGCGAGGTTAGGATGTCAATGGTGAGGCTGTGCCATCACATGAGGCTATGATGTGATTTCAGAGGCGAGGCTTCAGTGTGATAATGAGGCTGTCTTGTCACTGGTGTGGCTGGGAAGTCACAGGGAGGCTTGATATTTGTAGTGAAGCTTTGATATGACAGTGAGGCTGGGATATCAGTTGTGAGGCTGTGAAGTCACAGTGAGGTTGTGATATACATGTGAGGCTGTGATGTCACTGTGGAAGCTGTGAGATCACAGTGAGGTTGTAATATCAGTGGCAAGGCTGATGTCATAGGTGAAGCTTGGTTTCAATGGTTAAGCTCTGATGCCACAGTGAGGCTGTTGTGTCACACATTGGAGGCTGTGCTGTCACAGTGAAGTTATGATGTCAGAGGTGAGCCGTGATATCACTTTGAGACTGTAATGTCACAGTGAGTCTATGATGTCAGGAGGTGAGACTGTGATGTCTCCTGTAAGGCTGTGGCAAGGCTATCGGTGGCAAGGCTGAAGTCACAGGAGTTTGTGAGATCACAGAGAGGCTGTGTTGTCACAGTGAGGCTATTAAAGCACAGGAGGGAGTGATTTCAGAGATGAGGCTGAAATGTAATGGTGAGGCTATGATGTCAGTGGTGAATCGTGTGGTCACAGTGAGGCTGTCAAGTTAGATTTGAAGCTGTGATTGTACAGTAAGGCAGTGACGTCACAGTGAAGCTATGATGTTAGTGTGGAGGCTGTAATGTGAGAGGTGTGGCTGTGATGTCACAGTGAGGCTGTGATGTCAACGTGGAGGCTGTAATATAGACTATGGCTGTGATATCACTGTGAGACTGCATTGTCTGAGGTGTGGCTTTGATGTCACAGTGAGGTTGTGATGTCACAGTGAGGCTGTGATGACACAGTGGGTTTCTGATGATACAGTGGAACTATGATGTGAGAGGTGAGGCTGTGATGTCATCATAAGGGTGTGTGATGTGGTGAGGATGTGATGTTACAGTGAGTTTAAGATGTCAGTGGTGAAGCTGTGATGTCTGGTGAGGTTGTGATGTTTGTCAGAAGTAAGCCTGAGATGTGGCAGTGAGGCTGTGTTGTCACTGGTGATGCCATGACATCGCAGTGAGTCAATGATGTCACTGTGAAGGCTGTGAAAGCACAGTGTGGCTTTGATATCACATTGACAGTGTGCCATCACAGTGATGCTGTGCTGTCAATGTGAGGCTTTGATGACACAGTGTGGGTGTGATATCACTCTGAGGCTATGACCTCACAGTGAGGCTATGAGTCAGAGGTGTGGCTGTGATGTCGCAGTGAGGCTGTGATGACACAATGAGTGTATGATGACATAGGTAAGGCTGTGATGTCATCATGAGGCGGTCATGTCAGTGGTGAAGGTACGATTTCCCAATGAGACTAAGTTGTCAGTGGTGAGAATGATATCATAGTGAGGTCATGATCTCACAGATGAGAGTATGATGTCAATGGTGGACCTCATGTGACAGTGATGCTGTGATGTCACAGTGAGGCTACGATGTCAGTGGTGAGGCTGTAAAGTCACAGTGAGACTGTTATGTCAGAAGCAGAGTATTGATGACATAGTAAAGCTCTGCCTGGTGAATCGATGCAATGACAGTGAGGATGTGATATCAGTGGTGATGCTGTGATTTCACTGTGACATCATAAAACTTCACTGCCCCATCACAGCATCATCTCTGACATCACATGACAGCCTCATTTTGATGGCACAGCCTATCCACTCACATCCTAACCTCACTGTGAAATCATAGCATCAACACTAATGTCACAGCCTCACTGTCATCTGGCAGAATCACCATGGATATGAGAGCCTCATGGTATCATCACAGCCTCACTGTGACTTCACAGCCACACTGTGTCATCACAGTCTCTGCAGTGGACATCTCAGCAACACCAATGACAACACAGCCTCACTGTGACATCACAGCCACAACTCTGACATTACTGCCTCACTGTGACATCACAGACTCATCACTGACCTCACATGTTCACTGTTATGTTTCAGCCTTACATATGATGTCACACCCACACTGTGACATTATAAAATACCTGTGATATCACATCCTCTCTGGAACATCAAAAACTCACTGTGACTTCAGCCTTTCTACGGACATCATAGACTCATTGTGACAACAAAGTCTCATGGTGACAGTACAGTCTTACCTCCAATACCATAGCTTCACTGTGACATCACAGCCTCAGTGTGACTCAAAAACCTCACTGACATCAGAACTTCACCATTGAAACCATACCTTACAGGTGACATCAGCCTTACAACTGATATTATACTTTACTAAGACCTCACAGCTTCCACAGTGACATCCTAGCCTCACTGTGACATTAAAGCTTCACCACAGACATCGCAGCCTCACTCTCACACAACAGGCTCACCATTGACATCATAGCCTGACCAATGAGATCATAATCTCACTATGACATCATTCTATCCACGGACAACTCAGACTTATTGTAACACTATACCTTCACCACTGACATCTCAGCCATATTGTAACTTCATTCCTGTCACCTCATGGTGACATTGAAACTTCACCTCTGACTTCACAGTCTCACAGTGTCATCACAGCCTCACTGTGACATCACGTCTCCACATTGACATCATATCCTCACTGCATTGTCACAGCCTCACCACTGATATCACAGGCTCACTATTATGTTTCAGCATCACCTCTGATGTCACACTCTAACCATGACATAACACCATCATTGTGACATCATAGATGCTCAGACATCCAAACTGTGATTCAGATTTGTCACTGATATTACAGTCTCACTGTGAACTCACAACTTCCACAATAACATAATAGGCTCACTGTGACATCACAACCTCACTCTCACTTCACAGCCTCACTATTGTCATCCTAGCCTCACTGTGACATCAAAGCTTCACACAGATATCAGAGCATCACTCTCATACAATAGGTTCACCACTGACATCATAGCCTCACCAGTGAATTCATAACCTCACTATGACATCATTCTCACAACTAACATCTCAGCCTTATTGTAACATGATACCTTCACCTCTAACATCTCAGGAATATTCTGACTTCATACTTTCAACACTGACATCACAGCCTCATGGTGATATCACAATCTCACCTCTGTCTTCATAGCCTCACGGCGTAATCACAGTCTCAATATGTCATCACAGACTGTGACATCACAGCCACTTTGAGACATCAGAGCTTCCACATTGACATCACAGCCTCACTGTATCATCACAGCCTCACCTCTGATATGACAGGCTCACTATTATGTTTCAGCCTCACCTCTGATGTCACACCAAAACAATGACATAACTCCATCACTGTGTCATCACAGATGCTCTGATGTCACAAACTGACTGTGACTTCAGCCTTACCACTGACACAACAGCCTCACTGGTGACATCATAGCCTCACCTCTGAAATCACAGCCCCACTGTGACATCACAGTCTCATGTTGACATCACAGGTTCACATCTCACATCATAGCCTCATTGTGACATCAGCACCTCAATGTGACACAACAGCTCATAGTGACATCGCAGCTTCACCACTGACATTCTAGCCTCACTGTGACATCAAAGCTTCATCACAGATTTCCCAGAATCATCACATAACAAGCTCACCACTGACAACATAGCCTCAACAGTGAGATCATAAATTCACTATGACCTCATTCTCCCAAATGACATTTCAGCCTCATTGTGACAGCAAACCTTCACCACAGACATATCAGATTCATTGTGACTTCATACCTTCACCACTGATACCACAGCCTCATGGTGATGATACAGCCTCACCTCTGACATCACAGCCTCACTATCATTTAGAGTCACAACAGCCTCACTGTGACATCACAACCTCATTGCCACGTCGCAACCTCACTTCTGACATCACATCACAGCTTCATTGTGTTGGCACAGCCTCACCACTGACAACCTAAACACACTAGGAAATCACAGCATCACCAAGGACTTCATACCCTCACTATCATCTCATTGCCTCACTGTGTCAGTATAGCCCCAATGTGATATCACAGTCACATTGTGACATTACAGCCACACTCTGACATCACAGTGTTACTCTGACATCACGGAGGGCACAGCTTCACTGTAATATCACAGGTATACTGTGACATTATATCTTCCACAGTGGCACGGAGTCTTACTGTGACATCATGGCATCATCAGTGACATCACAGACTCACTGTGAAATCACAGCCTTACTTCTGACATCACATCACACTCTAATTGTGATGGCACAGGCTCACAGTGTCATCACAGCCTCACTGTGACATCACAGCCTTATTGTGATATCACAGGCAGACCTCTGAAATCACAGCCTCACTGTACCATCACAGTTTCCAAAGTAACACCATAGCCACACTGTGACATCACAGCACCACCAGTGACAAGACAGCCTCACTGTCAAATCACAGTCTCACCAATGACATCACATCACAGATTCACTGTGATGGAACAGCCTCACCATAGACATCCTAACCTCACTAGGAAATCACAGCATCATCACTGACCACACTGTCATCTCATAGAATCCCCACTGACATCAGAGCCTCAATGTCATCACAGCCTCACAGTGACATAAAAGCCTCACTGTAATGAAACAATCACACCTCTGAAATCATAGCCTCATTATGAAATCACAGTCTCATGATGACATCATAGGCTCAACTCTGATGACATAGCTTCACTGCGACATCACAACCTCACTGTCAGTTCACAGTGAGGTCACTGTGAGGATGTGATATCTGTGCAAAGGTTGATCTATCATGAGGCTGTGATGTAAAGGTGATGCTATGATATCACAGTGCAGCTGTGAGGTCAATGGTTATTCTGTGATTTCAGAAGTGAGACTAATGTGAGAGATGAGGCTGAGATGTTGCAATGACGACTTGATATAACTAGTGGGGCTGTGATGACATAGTGAGGTTATGATGCCACCATGACACTGTGGTGTCACTGGTAAAGCTAAAATATTACGGTGAGCCTGTCCTATCAGTGGTGAGACTGTGCTGGCACAGTGGAGCTGTGATGTCACAGTGAGGTTGTAATATCAGTAGTGACTGTGCTTTCACAGGGAGACTTTGTCATTGTCGAGGCTGTATTGTCACTGGTAAGACTCTAATGTCACAGAGAGTTTATTGTGTCAAACAAAGGCTGTGATGTCACAGTGAGGCTGTGAGGTCACTGTGGACGATGCAATGTCAGTGGCAAGGCTGATTTCACCATGAGGCTATGGTGTAACAGGTGGGTCTCTGATGTAGCAGGTTAGACTGTAAAATCATAGCGAATCTGTGAGATCACATTGAGGCTATGATATCTGTGGGAAATTTTATGTCACAGTAAGGAAGTGATGTAATATGTGAGGCTATGTAATATCAAAGGCTATGATGTCACTGCTGAGGCTGTCACGTCACTGAGTCTTTGCTATCTGTGGTGTCTTGATAAGGCTAGGTTGGATAGCGGTCGTGAGGCTGTGAAGTCACAGGGTGTCTGTGATGTCACCATAGGCAGTGATGTCACAATAGTGTGGTGACGTCAAAGTGTAGCTCTGAGGTCAGTGGATAGGCTGTGATTTCAGAAGTGAGACTAATGTGAAGGATGAGACAGACTTTGCAACGATGATGTGATTTAACTGTTGAAGCTGTGATGCCACAGTGAAGTTGTGATGTCACATGTGGCTGTGGTGTCACTGGTGAGGCTGTAATATAATTGTGAGCCTGTCCTATCAATGGTGAGGTTGTGATGTCACAGTGAGGCTGTGATGTCAGAGGTGAAGCTTTATGTCACAGTGATGCTTTGTTGGCATGGTATGGCTATGATGTCACAATTAGGCTATGATATCACTGTGAGGTTGTGATGTCACTGGGTAGGTTGTGATGTCAAAGTGAGATTCTGATGTCAATAGCAACACTGTGGTGTCACAGGGAGCCTGTCATTTTTCAGTGAGTCAGTGAGGTCAGTGGTGAGGCTGTGATGTAATAGTAGTCTAGGTAGGATTTTGATGATGAGGGTGTGATATTGCATTGAGGCTACAATTTCAGATGTTTACCTGTGATGTCATAGTGAGGCTGTGATGAAATTGTGAGGCTATAACATCAGAGTCAATGCTGTGGTGTCATAGATGGGCAATGATTTCACAGGTGAGCCTGTCATATGATAGTGAGGCTGTCATGTCACAGTGAGGCTATAACTTCAGAGGTGAAACTGTGACATCACAGGGAAGCTGTGTTGTCATCAGTGATGCTGTGATATCACAGTGAGGCTGTGATGTCAGTAGAGCGAGACTATGATGTCACATTGAAGATGTGATTTCAGTGTTTAGGCTGTGATATCAGAATGAGGTTGATATGAGTTATGAGGGTGTGATGTCACCCTGAGGTTAGCATGTCACTGGTGAGGCTGTGATTCCACCATGAGGCCTTGATGTCACTGTGTGTCTGTGGTCTCACCATGAGCCTGTGATGTCACAGGCAGTTGGTGATGTCATGGTGGAGGCTGTGAGGTCAGAGTGATGGTGGTGGCAAGGCTGATGTTACAGCGAGGCGTGATGTCAGAGGCAAGACTGATGTCACAATGATGCTATGATATAACTGGTGAGCCTTTCTTGTCAGTGGACAGGCTTCCCCAGTGACATCACAACCTCACAGTGACATCACAAACTCTCTGTGACATCAGTCTTGCCACTTACATAACAGCCTCATGGAGACATCACATACATATCACTAACATAGCCTCCCTGTCAAATCACGACATTAATGTGACAGCACAGCATCACCACTGACATCAGAGCCTCACTGTAACATCAGCCTTGTCACTGATATCACAGTCTCACTCGGACCTTACAGCCTCCACCCTGACATGACCAACTCCCTGTGACATTTCAGACTCACCATGACACCACAGCAACACATTGACATCAAAGCCTCACAGTGGCATCACAGCCTCAACAGAGATATGCCAGCCTGAATGGGACATTCTACCCTCATATCTCACATCAGCCTCATTCCGACATCATAGACTAACCACTGAAATCACAGCCTCACTGTGATATCATGGCATCTGGTGACAACACTGTCTCACTGTGACATCAGAGCCTCACCTCTGAGCTTATAGCCTCACTGTGATATGACAGCCTCAGTATGACATCACAGGCTCACCTCTGTAATCATTGCCCAACTATGACATCACAGCATCGACTCTGAAGTTCGAGCCTCACTGATTCATCAAAGCCTCATTATAGCATTAGAGGATCACCTCTGAAATCATAGCCTCAATGCGACATCACACCCTCATCTCTGACATCCTACCTAGCCTTATCACTGACTTAACCAGCTCACTGAAACATGACAGCCTCCGTGTGACACCACAGTTTCACTATTGACATCACAAACTCACTGTGACATCAAAAATTCCCCAGTGACATCACAACCTCACAGCGACATCACGGCCTCACTGTGGCATCACAGAGTTTCTGGAAACTTCCCATGCTTACTGTGATATCTTAGCCTCATCACTGACATCAGCATCAATTCTGATGTCACAGCCTAACCACTGAAATTTCAGTTGAACTATAATATCATAGTCTATCACCACTTATATCACAGCCTCACTGTGATATCACAACCTCATGGTAACATCACCTCCTCACAGTGACATCACGACCTTACTATGACATTAGCCTTGCCACTGACATTATAGTCTCACTGTGACCTCACAGCCTTCACCGTGATATCACCAAATCTCTGTTACATCACAGGCTCATGGTGACACCATATGCACACAGTGATATCAAGTACTCCCTGATGGCATCACAGAATCACTGTGACATCATAGACTCAACCCTGAGGTTGCAGCATTACTGTGACATCATAGCCTCACAATGACATCACAGGCTCACATATGAAAACATAGCCTCAATGCAACATCACACCGTAATCACTGACATCTTACCTAGCCTCGCTATGACACTACAGCCTCATTACTGACCTCTCGGGCTCACTGAAACCTGACAGCCTCCCTGTCACTCCACCATGTCACTATTGATATCACAACCTCACTGTAACATCACAACTTTCCCAGTGATATCCAACTCCACAGTGACATCACAGCCTCATTGTGACATCACAGCCATACTGTGCCATCAAAGCATCACTGTGACATAAAGATTAATATCTGATATCAAAGCCTCACTTTGACATTGCAGCCTGTTTGACACAATAAACTCACGATGACATTAGAGCCTCACCAGTAAAAATACAGCCTCACCAATGACAAAATCTCCCTGTAAAAGCACAGTCACTACTGACATCACGACCTAACTGTGACATCACAACCTCACTGTGACATCACAGCAACACTGTCTCAACACAGCGTCACAGTGACAGAATCACTGATAGTATAGACTCTCCATGATATTACAGCCAGACCAGTAACACCACAGCCTCATAGTGACATCAGAACCTCACTGTGGCATAACAGCCTCACCAGTTATATCAAATCATCAATGCGACATATCAGTGTCATCTCTCATATCAGTCTCACTTCTCAAATTACAGTGTAACCACTGACCTCACAGCTGCACTGTGACATCACAACCTCTTTGTGACATCACAGCCTCATTGTAACATCACAGCATCATTGTGACATCATAGCCACACTGTGACATTACAGCCTCACCACTGGTATCCTATGTAGCGTTACCATGACACCACAGCCTCACCACAGATAGCACAGGCTCACATGACAGCCTCAGCAGTGACATAAACATATGTCATAAACAATGTCACCACAGCCTCACATGCTACATCTATGCCTCATTGTGACATCAGTCTTCCCACAGATATCACAGCCTAACAGTGACCTCACAACCTCACTGTGACCTCACAGTATAACCGGTTACATCATAGATTCACCTGTTACATCATAGCCTTATGGTGAAATCGGCCTTGCCCCTGGCATCACATTTTCACAGTGACCTCACAGCCTCACGGTGACACCACAACCTCTCTGTGATGTCACAGCCTTCTAGTGACATCACAGCTTCACAGTGATATCACAGTCTCACTGTGGCTTTATAGCCTCATTTCTGACATCACAGCCTCACTGTGACATCATAGCCTCACCTATGACATCACACCCACACTATGACATAGCAAGCTAACCTCTGAAATTATAGTATCAGTGACACTATGAGCATCCTGCCTAGCCTCGCTATGACACCACAGCCTCATCACTGACATGTCAGGCTCACATTCTCATGACCGCCTCAACAGTGACACCACAGCCTTGCTGTAGCATCACAACCTTGCTGTGGCATCACAGCCTCACCAGTAACATCCCTGCCTGACTGTTACATCTCTGCCTCATCAGGGACATCATATTCACTTCTGATATCACAGCCTAACCACTGAAAACTCAGCAGAACTGTGATGTCAGGGTCTATCACCACTAATATTACAGCCTCACCGTGATATCACAGCCTCACAGTAACATCACAGCCTCAAGAACATCATGTCCTCTCCTCTGACATCACAGCCTCAGTGTGACTGCACAGCCTCACCACTGACATCTTAACCTCACTGTGAAATCCAAGCATTAGCCCTGACGTCACAACCTCACTGGCATCTCATAGAATCAGCCTTGACATGAGAACCTCACTGTGGCATCACAGTCTCACAGTGACCTCACAGTCTTCCCATTGACACCAGAGGCTTACCTGTTACAACATAGCCTCATTGTGACATCAGCCTTCCCACTGAGGTCACAGTCTCTTTGTGACCTCACAGCCTCCACTGTGAAATCACCAAATTCCTGTGACATCATGGGCTCATGGTGACACCACAGCCAGATGGCAACATCAAAGTCTCACTGTGGCATCACAGCCTCACCAGTAACATGACAACTTCACTGTGATATTCTACCCTATCACTCACATCACCCTCGTTTTATATCACAGCATAACTACTGAAATCACATCCTCACTGTTATGTCATAGTCACTCTCCACTGACATGTGACATCACACACTCATCACTGACATCCTTCCTAGCCTCATTATGACACCACAGTTTCACCACTGACTTCACAGTCTAACTGAAACGTGACAGCCTTCCTCTGACACCACAGTGTTGCTACTGATTTCACAAACTCACTGTGAAATCTCTACTTCCCCAGTAACATCACAACGTCAGTGAAATCACAGCCTCATTGTGACATCACGGCCATACCTTGCCATCAAAGCATCACTGTGACATAAAGCTTCAACTCTACATTTTAGTCCCACTGTGACATCACAGCCTCACCACTGATATGACAGGCTCACCGTGATATTACAGCCTCACCACTGATACCACAGCCTCATGGTGACATCATAACCTCACTGTGGCATCACAGCCTCATCATTTATATCATATCAGCAATGCAACACCTCAGCCTCATCTCTCACATCAGTCTCACTTCTGAAATCTCAGCCTAACTACTGACTTAACAGATGCACTGTGACATAACAGCCTCACTGTGACATCACAGCTTCATGGTGATATTACCGTCACACTGTGACATCACAGCCTCAGCATTGGAATCCTACCTAGCCTTACAATGATCCCACAGCCTCACCACAGTGTCACTATGACATCACAGCCTCATGGTGACATCACATTTTCCATAGTGACCTCACAGCCTCACTGTGACATCACAACCTTTCTGTCATATCCCAGCCTCATAGTGACATCACAGCTTCACAGTGATAGCGCTGCATCATTGTGGCATTATAGACCCATTTCTGACATCACAGCCTCACTGTGATATCATAGCCTCAACTCTGAAATCACAACCCAACTGTGACCTAACAGGATAACCACTGAAATCATAGCTTTAGTGACACTAAGAAAATCCTGCTATGACACCACAACCTCATCAATGACAGCTCAGGTTCAAGATCACATGACAACTTCAACATCATAGCCACACTATGTCTTCACAGACTTACTGTGACATTACAACCTGACAGTGCCATCACAGCCTCATTGTGACATCACAAACTCATTGTGACATCAGCCTTACCACTGACTAACAGTCTCACTGTGTCCTCACTGCCTCCACATCACCAAATGCCTGTGACATCATTGGACCATGGTGAGTGACACCACAGCCAAATGGTGACATCAAAGCCTCATGGTGGCATCAGTCTCACCAAGGCATGCCAACCTCACTGTGACATCATACTCTCTTCACTCACACTAGCCTCATTCTGACAACCCAGCCTAATCAGTGAATTCACATCCTCACTGTGATACCACAGTCATCCTACCCAGGTGCACTATGGCACCACAGCCTCAACACTGACTTCACAGCTCACTGAAACAACAGACTCCCTGTGATTCTGTGTCACTATTGACATCAAAAAACTCATCGTGACATCACAACCTCACTGTGACATCACAGCTACACTGTGCCAACATGGCCTCACTGTGACATTACCACCTCTCCAGTTATAGCACAGCCTCACCTGTGACATTAGCATCTCCACTGACATTAGTCAGAACACTGATATCACTGCCACACCAGTGACAACACATCCTCTGTCATCACAGCCTCATCAGTTACATGCCAGCCTCATTGTGACAACATACCCACATCACTTACATGAACCTCATTCTGATATCACAACCTAACAACTGAAATCACATCCTCACTTTGATGTCACAGTCATGCTCCACTGACATCACAACCTCACTCTCATATCACAACCACACTAATGAACTCACAGGCTCACTGAAGCATAACAGCCTTCCTGTGACATAATAGCCTCATTGTGACATCACAGCCATACCTTGCCATCAAATCATCACTGTCACATAAAGCTTCAAATCTGACATCATAGCCTCACTGTGACATCACAGTGGTAGTTTGACACAGTATACTCACTGTGACATTAAAACCTCATCCGTGACAATACAGCCTCATTATTGGCATAGTCTGCACGTGAAAGCATGGTCACTACTGACTTCACAACATCACAAACTCACTGTGACATCATAGCCACACTATGCCAGCACAGCCTCACTGTGATATCACAGCCTCACCACTAGTATACTACCTACCCTTACTTACTATGACACCACAGCCCCACCACACATAACACAGGCTCATAGAGACGAGATGTCATCAGCAGTGACATAATAACATTTGGCATCATAAACAGTGACACCACAGCTTCACATGATACATCACTGCCTCAGTGTGACATCAATCTTCCCACAGATATCACAGCCTCACAGTGACCTCTCAGCCTCACTGTGACCTCACAGTCTAACCTGTTACATCAAAGCCTCATGGTAAAATCAGCCTGGCCACTGACATTGCATCTTCCATAATAATCTCACAGCCTCACTGGGACATCACAACCTCTCTGATGCCACAGTCTCATAGTGACATCACAGCTTCACAGTGATATCACAGCCTCATTTCTGACATCACAGTGTCACTGTTACATCACAGCCTTACCTCTGACATCACAGCCTACCTGTGACATAGCAGGATAACCACTGAAATCATAACTTCAATGAAACCACAGACATCCTGCCTAGTGTCACTATGACACCACAGCCTCATCACTGACATATCAGGATCACGGTCACAGGACAGTCTCAATGGTGACACCACACCCATACTGTGGAATCACAACCTCACCAGTAACATTCAAGCCTCACTGTGACATCTCAGCCTCATCACTGATATCAGAATCTCATCTGAATTACCAGCCTAATCACTGAAATCACAGCCAAATGTGATGTCACCACCCCACAGTAACATCACAGCCTCAGACTGACATCACAGCCTCTCCACTGTCATCACACCCTGAGTGTGACTGCACAGCCTTACCACGGACATCTTAATCTCAACTGTGAAATCCAAGTTTCACCCTTGATGTCACAGCCTTGCTGATATCTCACAGAATCAGCCCTGACATCAGAGTCTCACTGCAACATCACAGCCTCACAGTGACCACACAGCCTGCGCGCTGACACCACAGGCTCACCAGTTACATCATAGCCTCATTGTGGTATCAGTCTTTCCACAGATATCACAGCCATACTGTGACATCACAGCATCATGGTAACATCACAGCCATATTGTGACATCACAGCCTCACCACTGCTATACTACCTAGCCTTACCATGACACCACAGCCTCACCATAGGTAGCAAAGTCTCACAGTGACCTGAAAGCCTCAGCAATGACATCATAAACATTGACATCTAAACAGTAACACCACAGCCTCACATGTTACATCACTGCCTCCTTGTGACATTAATATTCCCACAGATATTACAGCCTCACAGTGACCTCAGAGCCTCACTGTGACCTCACAGTCCAACTTGTTACATCATGGACTCACCTGTTACATTGTAGCCTCGTGGTGAAATCTGCCTGGCCACTGACATCACAACTTCCACAGTGACTTCTTAGCCTCACTGGGACATCACAACCTCTCTGATGCCACAGCCTCATAGTGACATTACAGCTTTCCAGTGATGTCACAGCCTCACTGTAGTATTATAGCCTCATTTCTGACATCACAGCCTCACTGTGACATCACAGCCTCACCTCTGCCATCACAGCCTACCTGTGACATAACAGGATAACCACTGAAATCAGAGCTTCAGTGGCACCACGGACATCATGCCTAGCATCACTGTGTCACTACAGCCTCATCACTGACGTCTCAGACTCATGGTCACATGACAGCCACAACAGTGACACCACACCCATGCTGTGGCATCACAGCCTCACCAGTAACATCCAAACCTCCCTGTGACATCTCAGTCTTATCACTGACATCAGAATCTTTTGTGAATTCTCAGCTTAACCACTGAAATCACAGCTGAACTGTGATGTGACCACCTCATGGTAACATCACAGCCTCACAGTAACATCACAGCTTCTCCTCTGACATCACAGCCTGATTGTGACTGCATAGCCTAACTACTGACATAAATCCAAGCATGATCCCTGATGTCACAGCTTCACTGACATCTCATAAAATCAGCCCTGACATCAGAACCTCACTGTGACATCACAGCCTCACAGTGACCTGAGAACGTGCCCACTGACACAACAGTTTCACCTGTTACATCATAGCCTCATTGTGACATCAGTGTTGCCACTGACATCACAGCCTCACTATGACATCACAACCTCCAGAGTGATATCATCTCACGGTGACGTGACAGCCTACAGTGACATACAACTCTTACAGTGACATCATAGCCTCACAGTAACCACTATCTCAACAGTGAGACCACAGCTTCACCTGTGACATCAGCATCACCACTGATATTAGCCAGAACACTGACATCACCGCCACACTAGTGCCAGCACAGCCTTTGAAATCACTCTCACCAGTGTCACTGACATGTAATAGGTTCACCACTGACAATATAGCCCTACTAGTGACATCACAGACTCAGTATGACACCTTTCTCACCACTGACATTCAGGCCTTGTACGACATCACAGCTTCAACTGTGACATCAGATTCACCACCAGCTTCACAGCCTCACTGTGCATCAAAACTCTCCAGTGACATCAAACGTCACTTTGTCTTCAGAGCCTCAATGTGACATCATAGCCACACTGTGTCCTCACAGCCTCACTGTGACATCCACAAACTCACTCTGACATGAGTTTGCCTCGGACATAATAAACCTCATGGTGACAACACATACATACCTCTGACATAGCCTCACTGAAATATCATCCTCACTGTGATGTCATAGTCTTGCTCCACTGACATCTCAGACTCAGGGTGATATATGGCATTACTGGTGGCAACACAGCCTCACTGTGACATCACAGATTCACCTCTGAGGTTATAGCTTCAGTGTGAAATGAGAGCCTCACTATGACATCACAGGATCACCTCTGAAATCATAGCCTCAATGCAAAATCACTCCATCACTGACACCCTACCTATCCTCATTATGGCACCACAGCCTCACCACTGACCTCACAGGCTCACTGAAACATGACAGCCTCAATGTGACACCACAGTGTCGCTATTCACATGATAAGCTCACTGTGACATCACATCACTATGACATCACAGCCAAACTGTGCCAGCATAGCCTTGCTGCGGCGTCACAGCCTCACCACTGATATGACAAGCTCATAGTGACATACAGGCCTCTCCTCTGACATCACAGCCTCAGTATGACTGTACACGGCCTCATCACTGATGTCCCTAAGCACACTGTGAATCCAAGCATCACACCTAACCTCACAGCCTCACTGACATCTGTGACATCACTGTGAAATCACAGATTCACAGTAACATCACAACTACACAGTGATATCAGAGCCTCATTGTGATATCACAACACCTCATTTTCACATCAGACTCACCACTAACATCCAGCCTCACTGTGCCATCCAAGTCTCTCCAGGGACTTCACAACATCACTATGTCATCAGAGCCTTACTGTGACATCATAGCCACACTGCGTCCTCACAGCCTCACTGTGACAATTACAACCTGTCAGTGCTATCACAGCCTCACTGTGATATCAGAGCCTCATGTGACATCAACAGGCTAACAGTGACCTAGAGCCTGCCCACTGACACCACAGTCTTTACCTGTTACATCACAGCCTCAATCTGGTATCAGTCTTTCCACTGATATCACAGCCTCACTGTGACATAACAGCCTCCAGTTACAGCACACACTCCCCTGTGACATCAGAGATGCAACTGATATTAGTTAGAACAGTGACAACACAGCCTCACTATGACATGATAGTCCTCGCCTATGAAATCATAGCCTCAGTGTGCCTTCACAACCTCATCCCTGACATCCTTCATAGCTTCACTTTGACAACCACAGCCTCACACTGACCTCAGAAGCTCAATGAAAAATGTCAGCTTCCTTGTGATACCACAGTTTCGATATTTATCACAACCACACTGTGACATCACAAGTTCCCCAGTGACATCCCAAACACCCAGTGATATCAGTGCCTCATTGTGACATCATAGCTATACTGTGCCATCAAAGCATCACTGTGACATAAAGATTCACTTCTGACATCTTAGCCACACTGTGACATCACAGTTCAGTTTGACACAACAAACTCACTGTGACATTACAGCCTCACCAGTGACAATACAGCATCACCAAGATGTAATCTCCCTGTGAAATCACAGTCACTACTGACATCACAATCTCACTGTGAAATCACAGCCATACTGTGACAGTATAGCCTCATGGTGACATCACAGCCTCATGGCTGATTTGAAAGGATCACAGTATCATCAGTCTCACAGTGACATCACAGCCTCATCTCTGAACTCATAGCATCAATGACACCATTGACATCCTGCCTAACCTTGCTATGACACCACAGTGTCATCACTGACGTCTCAGACTCACGGTCATGTGACAGCCTCGACAGTGACACCACAGCCTTTCTGTAGCATCACGCCTCACCAGTAACATCACAGCCTCACTGTGACATTTCAGCCTCATCACTGACATCAGTCTCACTCCTGATATTACAGCCTATCCACTGAAATCTAAGCTGAACTGTGATGTCATAGTCTATCATCACTAACATCACAGCCTCCCTGTGATATAAAAATCTCATGATAACATCATCATCACAATGCCATCACACCTCTCCTCTGACATCAGCCTCAGTGTGACTGCCCAGCCTCACTACTGATGTGCTAACCTCACTGTGAAAGCCAAGCATCACCCCTTATGTCACAGCCTCACTGACATCTCATAAATCAGCCCTGGCATTAGAGCCTTACTGTGGCATCACAGCCCCACGGTGACCTCACAATCTGGCCACTGAAAACACAGGCTCACCTGTTACATCATAGCCTCATTATGACATCAGTCTTGCCACTGACATCACAGCTTCACTCTGACATCACAGCTTCCAGAGTGATATCACCTCACGGTGACTTAAGAGCCCACAAAGACATACAAACTTCACAGTGACATCACAGCTTCAGTGTGACATCATGGCCTACCACTGACAGCACAGCCTCACCTGTGACATCAGCATTGGCACGGATATTAGCCAGAACACCGACATCATTGCCACACCAGTGACAACACAGCCTTTGACATCTCAGCCTCACCAATTTTACGGTCATATAATAAGTTCACCACGGACATCAGAGCCCCACCAGTGACATCCAAGCATCACACCTGATGTCACAGCCTCACTGTGACATCATAGCCTCACCTCTGAGATTTAAGCTTCACTGCGACATCATGGACTCACTATGTTATCACAGGCTATCTCTCAGCATCAACTCAGACATTATACTCTCGCTGTTTTATCACATCTTCACTATGCCATCACAGGTGCATCTCTGAAATCATAGTTCTATGCAACATCACACCCTCACCCCTGACATCCTACATAGCCTCACTATGGCACCACAGCTTCACCACTAACCTCACAGGCTCACTGAAACATGACAGCCTCCCTGTGACACAACAGTATCGCTAATGACATCACAACCTCACTGTGACATCACAGCCTCATTGTAACATCACAGAAATACCATGCCATCAAAGCATCACTATGACAAAAAGCTTCACCTCTCTCATCATAGTCTCACTGTGACAATGCAGCCTCAGTTTGGCACAATAAACTCACTGTGACATTAGCGCTTACCAGTGACAATACAGCCTCACCAGTAACTAGTCTCCCCGTGAAAGTACAGACAATAGTGACATCACAACCTCACTGTGACATCACAGCCTCACTGTGGCAACACAGCCTCACCACTGATAGGACAGATTCACTGTGATGTCACAGCCTCACCTGGGATACCAGTGCCTTGTGTTGACATATAACCTCACTATGGCATCATAGCATCACCAGTTATATCATCATCAATGCAACATCTCAGCCTCATCTCTCACATCAGTCTCACTTCGGAAATCATAGCCTAACTACTAACCTCACAGTTGCACTGTGACCTCACAGCCTCACTGACATCATAGTTTTATGGTGACATCCCAGCCTCAGGTGACATCAGAGCCTCACCTTGACATCACAGCCTCACCCCTGGCATACTACCAGCCTTATTATGACACCATAGCATAACCTAAGAAAATACAGGCTCACAGTGAGAGCACAGCCTCAGTAGTGACATCATAACCTTTGACATCATAAACAGTGACACCTCAGCCTCACATATTAATTCACTTCCTCACTGTGACAAGAATTTTCCCACAGATATTACATCCTCATAGTGGCCTCACAGCCTCACTGTGACCTCACAGTCTCACCTCATAGACTCACCTGTTACATCATATCCTCATGGTGAAATCAGCTTTGTCACTGGAATCACATCTTTCACAGTGATTTCACTGCATCACTGTGACATCACAAGATGTCACAGTCTCATAGTGCCATGACAGCCTCATTTCTGTCATCTCAGCCTCACTGTGAGATCACAGCCTCACCTCTGACATCACAGACTCTCTGTGACATTATAGCCTCACCTCTGAATTCATAGCATCAATGACACCACAGACATCCTGCATATCCTCTCTCTGACATCACAGCCTCATCACTGACATCTCAGGTTCATGGTCGTATGACAGCCCAATAGTGTCATCCCAGCCTTGCTGTGGCATCACAGCCTCACCAGTAACTTCCCAGCCTCCCTGTGACATCTCAGCCTCATCACTGAAATCAACCTCACTTCTGACATCAAAGCCTAAACACTGAAGTCTCATCTGAACTGTAATGTCATAGTCTATCACCACTGATATCACAGCTTCACTGTGATATCACAATCTTCCAGTAACATCACAGCCTTATTGATATCACAGCTTCACTTCTGACATCGCAGCCTTATTGTGACTTCACAGCTTTTCCACTGATGTCCTAATCTCACTGTGTAATCCAAGCGTCACCCCTGATGTCACAGCCTCACTGACATCTCAGAGAATAAGCCAAGACCTCAGAGCCTCAAAAAACATCACAGCCTCACAGTGAACTCACAGCCTGCCCACTGACACCACAGGCTTACCTGTTACATCATAACCTCATTGTGGCATCAGTCTTGCCACTGACATCCCAGCCTCAGTGTGACATCACAACTACCAGAGTGATGTCACCTCACGTTGACTTGACAGCCCACAGAGACAAAACTTTCACAGTGATATCACAGCCTCAGTGTGACATCTTGGCCTCATCAGTGACTGCATAGCCTCACCTGTGACATCAGCATCGCCACTGACATTAGTCACAACACTGACATCACTGCCACACCAGTGACCCACTGATATGACAGACTAATCATTGTATCACAGAATCACCAGGGACACCAAAGCCTCATGGTGACATCCTAACCTCAATGTGGCATCATAGCCTCACCAGTTATATCACATCTTCAATGTGACATCTCAGCCTCATTTCTTACATCAGTCTCACTTCTGAATTCACAGCCTAACCACTGACTTCACAGCTGCACTGTGACATCACAGACTCACTGTAACATCAGAGACTCACTGTGACATCACAGCCTCATGGTGACATCACAGCCACACTGACATCGGCCTGGCCACTGACATCACAATCTTACTGTGACCTCATAGCCTCCACATTGACATCACCAACTCCCTGTGATATTATGGGTTCACGGTTACACCAGCTTCACAGTGATTTCACAGCGACTTCACAGTCTGCCACAGACACAATAAGCTCACATGTTCCATCATAGCCTCATTGTGGCATCAGTCTTATCACTGATATTACACACCCTTTGACATCACAACCTCACCTGTGACATCAGCGATGCCACTGATAGAACACTGACATCACTGCCACACCAGTGACAATACAGCCTTTGACATCACGGCTTCACCAGTGTCACTGGCACATAATAGGTTCACCACTGACATCATAGCCTCATTGTTACATTAGCCTTACCACTGATATCACAGCCTCACTGTGCCTTCACAACCTATCCATTGACATCACAACATCACTGTGTTATCAGAGCCTCACTGTGACATGATACTCACATTGTGCCTCACAGCCTCACTGTGACATCACAAACTCACTGTGACATCAGCCTTGCCACTGACACAATAGCCTCTTAGTGACATCACATACCGTCTCTGACATAGTTGTTTATTAGTTGACCTGGTTAGATGGTCAGTTCCCTTTGGTTGTCCGTTCCTCTGCCTATATGGTTCCTTTATTGGGACATGTCTGGGGCATGCCCAAACTTGCTCAGACTTGTCTGTAGGCAGACATCCTGGATTTGGGAACCCGGGCTAGGGTCTCCCTGAATTGATAGTGCCACATTTTCACCCTTTATTTATTTATAATTTTTTTAGTGAGGACCATGATTTCTGGGGCAACACCGAGCCTCTTCAGCTGGGTGGAATATAAGTGGTGTACCTATCTTAGATTGTACACTGCCCTCATATGGAGCCTTACTCTTCATTGACTACCAGTCATGAGACCATCACAGAGAAGCCATCATAGTCCCAAAGGGCAATCAAGTCTGCAGAGAAAAGGAGGTTTTTGTCAGGGCAGGAGCAGGCAGAGTGGCTGTAGGTGGCAGACACAAAAATCCAGAAGAGCTGATGAGACACAAATCAAAACCTAATAATTGTAAATTAGTGAGGCATAGCTTTAATGGAGGACAGCCTGGCCTCCCACGAGCCTTTGGTGATCTTAGGAATATCCAAGGCCTGAATGGATGCCCTGAGGACCTGGAAAGCAAACTTTGTTATTTTGGGAATATATTGAAAAAAAACTTGTAAGAAAACTTGTGTGAAAGAAAACTTACAATCTATTAGAAAAACAATTGTGAATGATACAAAACATAAGTAGTTAAGGCCTTAGATGTCAAAATTATTTGTTTTTATTTTTAAATATGCATAAATGTATTTAAAAATGGCATGCCAAAATTTTAATATTAGCACGCAACACAAATGAAAAGAAAATTGAAGTGGCCACAGATTTTTTTTACATTGAAACACAAGATAACATGTAAACACAGAACATATAAACATATAAGCACATGAAACACAAGAAGTCAAATATCCTGTTCCATAATTGTTTCATAAAGGGAGACCAGTATTGTCTGAAGCAGAAAATACAGCTAGGGAAAGAGGGGGAGTCAAGAGATACAGGAAGAAGTGGAGGGAAGGGGACTAGGGTCCAAGATTTTCAGCTATGATTAGAGCTGCCAGCGGAAGCAGGAGAGCCACACTTATCCAAGCTGATGCTCATCTTTTTCCAAGTCATTTCTGATGACAGATGCATCAGCTTGCAGGGTGGATAAGGTGAGAAGATATCCAAATAGGGTTCGAGGTGAGATCTGGAAGAACACAAGCATATCCTCAGCCCTGTGTTTATAGAGGGGGGGTCCCTTCCATGTACCGGTTAGGAGATCCTTCCAACCAACAAGAGGCAAGGGTTTCATATTGGGTTGAGATTTCCAATGTTTGTAAGTGGGAGAGAAACCATGGTTATCAAAGGTGAGGAAATTAAGGGTGAAGAGGACTTCAGTGAGCTACAGGTGAGGGTCTGGGGAAGGGGTGTTAGTCCTTTGTAGACAGTCCTTTAAGGTCCTGTTCATCTGCTCAATTATGCCTTGTCCCTGAGGGTTATAAGGGATGCCAGGAACATGTTTTATAATCCAAGACGAGAGAAAGGAGTGAAATTGAGCAGAAGTGTAAGTAGGGCTGTTGTCTGTTTTTATGGTCCAAGTCACTCCCATAACCAGCATAGCCATTTTTACAACCTTTATGGCATGGCTAGCCTTGCCTCCTGTTAAAGCAGTGGCATAAATAAATTTGAAATATGTATCTGTGATGACATGTATATATTTGAGTATTCCAAGTGAAGAAAAGTGGGTCACATCCATCTGCCATAGAAAATTAGGTGAAAGCACCCAAAGTTGCAAAAGGGACAAGCAGCAGGTTCTGCACAAGGTTTGCACTGAGTAAGAGTTAGTTCAGGATATAGTTTGTGGAGGTCGGGAAGGGGACATGTGAAGTTTTTAGTGGAGGAGCCTAGCTTTGTCAAATAATGGGACAGAGATCATCATGACAAGTTTGTCTACCTCATCATTGCCTTTGCGCTATGAACCCTGGTAATCTTGAATAAGATCTTATGTGCTCAATAAAAAAGGATGTTGTCTATTCTCTAGGAGCATTTTAAGTGTCTGTAACACAATATCAACAACAGATGATGAGCCCCTAAAGCTGAGAAAGGAAATAACCTTAGTAGACTGTACTGCATAGTGACTGTCAAAGAAAAGGTTAATGGACCCAGTTTGGGTTTCCTCTAAGGCTTTGATAATGGCATACAGTTTGCCAATTTGGATAGATCCTTAATTGGGCCATACAAAAAATTTGTCCAGTTTTTTAGGGGCTTTGATTATCACCCCTATTTGATGTTGGCATCAGTAAAGGCACATGGAGCACCAGGGATGAGTGAGGAAGAGGAGAAAGCATGAGAATGGGACTGTATCATGAGGTATTGTAAGGTCTGAAGGAGCTTATCAGAAGGAAGATGATTATCTAAGTCACCTGTAAAACCTGCAAGTAGAACTTGAAAAAGGAAAGTATCTCTCATTAAAAGTTGAATTTCTGGAGCTGGAGAGGTGGCTCAGGGGTTAAGCCTCTGCCTTGCAGGCAGAAGGTCCTGAGTTCCGATCCTAGGCCCCACATATAGACGTCGGCAGAAATGGGAGTGGCCTGTGTTTCTGGTCCTGGTAGGGCGGAGCCTGTGAATCCCGGGACAGAATAAACAAGGAGGAGGTGGAGGCGGTCCATGGTTGTTCCCGAATTTGCCTATGGTTATACACACACACACACACACACACACACACACACACACACACACACACACAATTGAATAAATAATAAAAAAAATTGAATTTCTGTCAGGGAAATAGGCAAGATCATTTAGCAGGCTCCCTGTTGGAAATTTTGTTACAATATGCACATACCTTATGTGCCACAAGGAGGACAGCTTCAAGTCTGGGAGTTATTTTATGAAAGGTGGACCATGAGGGTCCTTGCTTTTGCCAGATGAAGCCTATGAAGCCTCCTTCATAGAGAGGATATTGCCTATAAGAGTTCCTGAGTGTTTATCCTATGGATGTTTAGAGTGCCTAACGAGGCTGATATAGAATAAAGGGCCTTTGTAGCACCAGGGGGCAAAATAATGTTTATATGGGGGTGATTTGAAAGTCTCAAAGAGTGGTGGTAAATCCTCGGGGGAAAGAGATAGAAAGGGTTTAGGTCAATTGATGTAACCTCATCGTTTTTGTAGCTCATTTAAGGAGTACTCCTTTGTTATTAGTAACTGTGGGGACAAGGGCCTAATGTTTGAGGTAATTTTATAACTTAGAAATCCATAGTGAAGGAGCAATTATACTTTATCATTAGCAATGTAAAAGCAAATGTTGTTAAGATTCTGTATGAGTTCTGAAAAGAGGGATTTCAGTGTTTCTTGAGATTTGTGGGCCTTGAGTAAAACAATTCGTATGATGGATAAGCAAGCATTGAGTCTTAATATATTGAGTTGCTGTAGCAATATAATGTTGACATATCATTAAGCTGATTTTCATTGTCTGAGGTAGAACTTTCCAATGAAATCCCTTTGCAGGGGTTTGATAATTGGGTTCCCATACAGTGAAGGCAAAAAACTGCCTGTCATCCTCATGTAAGGGTATTGAGAAAAAACAGTCCTTGATATCTATGGTAGCTAGATAGTAATTCAAGGGAATGGATCTGGGATGTGGGATGCCACCATGGATTGGGCCCATTTTTATCATGTGCTTATTAACTGGCATTGATCTTGTAACAGGCAATATTTCCCTGACTTTTTTCTAATAACAAAGATGGGGTTTTATGAGGGCTTAAGGAGGGTTCAATATGTCCCAGTCTTAATTGTTTTGTCATAAAGACTTAAGAGCAGAAAGTTTTTGGTTCTAATATTGGCCACTGCTCTACCCATATGGGGCCCATATGAGTCAACTTCAGTTTAATGGACTCTGGTGTTCTTAGTGCAGGAGCAGTGGCCTTTAGAATTGGGGCTGCTGCATATCCTTTGCTGGGGAAATGTCTTTCGATCTGCCAGATAAATTGATGGTCTCTTTTTCTAAGATGTCATCATAAAAGGTTTGGTCATCTATTGTCAAGATGATACCCATGGCAGTCATCAAATCTCTGCCCACAGAGTGGTAATGATATCTGCTACTAGTAGTCTAATATGGCCTATATTGCCATCATGGTCTTTCCAGGTTACATTGCTTGTAACTCTTATGGTCGGTTGTTTTCATCCTACCCCTTTTATGGGGGGCCCTTTATTGTATTTCCAATGTAACATTCATTTAGCATTGTTCTCTGTGATTATGGTGACATCAGTTCCTGTATCTAATGTGACTTTAATTTGTGTCCCATCCAGGGAGACCGTCATTCCAGGTACATGGTCATACACAGGGAGTGTCCATTGGATGCTAGGTGACCCTCTTTTTAGCAGGGCTAAATGTTGGCCCTCTTCGAGTTTAAAGGAGCCTTTTTATAGCTGGACATACAGTCTTTAGCTCGGTGTAAACTTTTCCCACATTTGGGGCAGGGTGTTCTCGGCTTACTTATGAGCTTAGGGAATTCTCGGCTTACTTATGAGCTTAGGGCATGAGTTTTAAAGTGTCTGGGCTCTTCACAGTCCCAACATGGGTGGGGGTCCTTTGTCTGTCTCTGAATGGCCAGAGCATTAACAGAAATAGCCAAAGCCTCAAATGGGGTGGCAAAGGGATTGATATCTTTGGTAGCTACTATCCACTTATGAATATGTTCATTATGGAAAGGAGCAACCATGTTATGGGTAGGTGTATTTGTTCCTTCCCAGATCAGATCTTTAATCAATGCATGGTTCATCTGGAGTGCGTCTCTCCACCACTTCAGTCAGCAAAATCAGTAGTTCTATTCAGCAACGTCAGCAAAGCTGACTAAAGTCAGCACTTCAGTCAATCACATGTTAAAAAGTCAGCAAATCTTTCATCAGGTCCTTGGATAAGGTTACGAAAAAAGGACTCTGGTTTTTGAGGCCTGCAAGCCTTTAGGCTTTAGAAGGCTATTTGTCTAACCTTGTCAAAGTACATGGGAATTGTAATGGTAGATTGTGAAACAGGATCACTATATTGACCTCTACCTGTAAGCATATCTATTATAATTTGTATGTCATATTGTAGATTAGTATGGGCTTGGCTTTCAGCCATGTCATCATAGGCTGCTCTGCATTGTAGAAAATTGAATGGAGAGAGAATGGCCTTGAGAAGAGAATACCAATTATAATCGGTATGTAATTGGAGAGCCCATTGTAAAATGACTTGTTCAAAATAAGGGGAGTTGGTCCCACTTTCCTTTACAGCTTTTCTAATTAGCACCAGGTCCACTAAGAGGGTAGAAACCCAAGACCTCATTTGAATGTTAGGTTCCACATTTACAGGGAAGGTAGCCATAGAGTTATGGGCATGCCTGTTAGTGGGTTGCTGAGTAACCCCGGGTGCCCTTGGAACAACATGATTACCAGTGAAGGAGGATCTCAGTCCAAGTGGACGGTCTTCCATAGGGTGTGTCTGAGAAAGAAAGTTAAGGTCCTGCCACAGATATGTATAAAGGGGAGGATGGCAGGGGTCCATTGTGACAGGGGGGTGGAGTTGCCCCCGCCACAGACCTGTAAGCCCTCTGCAGAGTCCTCAACTGGAGAAGGGGAGGGAAGGGATCCAGAGAAAGAACCAAGGTCTAATTTTGGGTTCTCTCCACAAGTTACATTGTAGCTATTAATCACTTCCTTAGTGGAGGATCCTTTAAGGCTTGTTACAATGCCTGGGAGGATGGGAACAAAGGGGCCTGGCTTTCCTGGACTTCCCTGTTATGGGAAAAGCCATCTAAATTTGTGGATCCCAGACATTTTCTGGGGAAAACCAAGGAGCTAAGATTAAGGCTTTATCCCAAAAATGTTCTAAGTCCTTCAGTGTCACTTTGATCCTACATAAGTCTAGTAGATCCTTAAGGGTAGTCAGCTGGTATGCCTTCTGATGAGAAGATAAATTACCCATTATGGAGAGGAAATGTTCCCTAATGGAGCAGAGATAACTAGGATGCAAGTGGACAAGGTGAAAGAGTGCAGAAAATAAAAAGCAACGACTAGAACTAAGGTCAAAGTGAAAAAAACTCCTAAAAGGGTAACTAACATCTAAGAAGAGACCTAATGCAGGACTTATGCAGAGGTGTTTTGGATCTAAGTGTCCTGTGCTTACTGAGGGAATTCAGGGGTTCATTACTCCCCCAGGCCATATGCCCCTGGTTAGGTCGATTCAATATAACCGAACCTGGGCTCCAAGTTCTGAGGGAACAAATTTCTCATATGAACTCACTGGGAAAAGCCTTCATTTAGATTGTGGGGAAATCAAACAAGCTATCACATTCCTAACCTTAAGAGCACAATGATGGCAAACAGGGAAAGGGGAAGAGGAAGGGGTTACCTGCTCACCTTCAGGCACCATAAGCACAGAAACAAAATCACAGGGGCTGCTCACCGAACTTTATCAGAGTGGGTGTTTCGACTACACCAAAGGCAGCACCACCCCACATTGGTTGCCAAATCCCCACTGTACCAGCTGGGGAAAGGAGGGAAAGTGGCAGGGGCCTAATGGGCTCAAGGTAGATGGGCGAGCCAATGATGGGGTCACAACCCAGACTCCGGGATTCAGATGAGAAGCAGCAGGCAGAGGACGAGTTGGCTGCAGACTCAGCTTTACTCAGGAAGTGTTTGGGCTTATATAGGGTTGGGGTCCAATAAGGTGTGGCCACCTCTCCACTTGGAGGGAGAGGAGAGCAGTCACCAATCATTTAGCTATTTACTAGGTGTCCAGATTAAATGGCCGCTTCCCATTTGTTGTTAATCCCTCCTTCCCATAGGTTGTCCATTTCTTCGCCTGTATGGTTCTTATATTGGGACTGGTTCAGACTTGTCTGTAGGCAGACCTCGTGGATTTGTGAGCCCGCAGTACAGCCTCCCTGAATCGATAGTGCCACAATAGCCACATGGTGAAATCAGCCTTGCCACTGAAATAAACATCTTCCATAATGACCTCACAATCTCTCTGTGATGTCACGGCATCACAGTGACATCACAGCTTCACAGTGATATCTCAGGCTCACTGTGACATTATAGCCTCATTTATGATATCACAGGCTCACTGTGACATCATAACCTCACTTCTGACATCACACCCTCATAGTGACATAACAGGCTAACCTCGAAAATTATAGCATCAGTGACACCACAGACATCCTGCCTAGCCTCGCTATGACACCACAGCCTCATCATTGACATCTCAGTCTCACGGTCACATGACAGCCTCAACAATGACACCATAGCCTCACGGTGGCATCACAGCCTCACCATTAACACCCCAGCCTTACTGTGACATCTCAGCCTCACTTCTGACATCACAGCCTAACTACTGAAATCTCAGCCGAACTGTGATGTTATAGTCTATCACTACTGATATCACAGCCTCACTGTGACATCACAAAATCACTGTGACATTAGCATTGCCACTGACATGATATCCTCATGGTGACATCACATACACAACTCTGACATAGCCACACTGTGATATCATAGCCTCAATGCAACTTCACTGCATCACCACTGACATCATAGCCTCACTCTGACATCAACTTTGCCACTGACATCATGGACTCACCATGACCTCACAGCCTCAACCATGACATCACCAACTCCCTGTGACTTCATGGGCTCATGGTAACATCATAGCCACATGATGACATCAAAACCTCATGGTGGCATCACAGCCTCACAGTCACTTCACACCCTGACCACTGACACCACAGGCTCACATGTTCCATCATAACTTCATAGTGGCATCAGACTTATCACTGATATCACATCTTCCCTGTGACATAACAGCCTCACCAGTGAGAGAATAGCTTCACCTTCCACATCAGTGTCAACACTGACATTATTCAGAACACTAATATCCCTGCTACACCAGTGACGACACAGCCTTTGACATCACAGTCTCACCAGTGTCACTGTCACATAAGAGGTTCACCACTGACATCATAGCCTCACCAGTGACATCACAGCCTCATTGTGACATCATACTCACACCTAATATCACAGCCCCACTGTGCCATCAAAACCTGTCCAGTGATATCACAACATCACTGTATCATTACAGCTTCAATGTGACATCACAGAATTACCACTGACATCATAGCCTCACTGTGACATCAGCCTTGCCACTGACATCACAACCTCACTGTGACCTCACAGTCTCCCCCGTGACATCACCAACTCCCTATGACATCACAGGCTCACAGTGACACAACAGCCACACAGTGATATTAAAGCCTCAGGTTGGCATCACAGCCTCACCAGTGACATGCCAGATTCACTGTGACATCCTACCTTCATCACTCACATCAGCATTCTGATAGCACAGCCTAACAAATGAAATCACATCCTCACAGTGATGTCATAGTCTCACTCTACTGACATCACAGCATCACTGTGATATTATGGCATCTGGTAAAAACATGGCCTCACTGAGACATCACAGCCTCACCTGTGAGGTTATAGCCTCACTGTGACATCACAGGCTCACCTCTGAAATCATAGCCTCAATGTGACATCACACCCTCATCACTGATATCCTAAATAGTCTCACTATGACATCACAGCCTCATCACTGAAACTTGACAGCCTCCCTATGACACTACAATATCGCTATTATCAAAACAAACTTACTGTGACATCACAAGTTCTCCAGTGATATCACAACCTCATTGTCACATCACAGCAATACTGTAATATCAAAGCATCACTGTGACAGAAAGCTTCACCTGTGACATCATAGCCTCACTCTGACATTGCAGCCTCAGTTTGACACAATAAACTCACTGTGACATTGGACACTCACCAATGACAATACGGCCTCAAAAATGACAGTCTCCCTGTGAAAGCACAGTCACTACTGACATCACAACCTCACTGTGACTTCAGAACATCACTGTGACATCACAGCCACACTGTGCCAGCACAGGTTTACTGTGACATCACAGTTTCACCACTGGTAGGACAGGCTCATCATGATACTACAGCCTCACCAGTGACACCACAGCCTCATGGAGACATCATAACCTCACTATGGCATCACAGCCTCACCAGTTATATCACATTGTCAATGCAACATCTCAGCCTCAACACTCACATCAGTCTCACTTCTGAAATTACAGCCTAACCACTGACACCACAGCTGCACTGTGACATCACAGCCTCACTGAGACATCACAGCCTCAAAGTAAAATCACAGCATCATGGTGACATCACAGCCACACTGTGACATCAAAGCCTCAACAGTGGTATCCTACCTAGATTTACCATGACACCAGAGGTTCCAGCCTCAGCCTCAGCAGTGACAGCCTTTGACATCATAGAGAGTGATAGCACAGCCTCACATGTTACATCACTGCCTCATTGTGACATCAGTCTTCCCACATGTATCACAGCCTCTCTGGAACTTCACAGTCTCACAGGGATCTCACAGTCTAACCTGTTACATCGTAGACTCACCTGTTACATCATAGCATCATGGTGAATTCAACCTTTCCACTGATATCACATCTTCCACAGTGACCTCACAGCCTCACTGTGATATCACAACCTCTCAGTGATGTCACAATCTCACAGTGACATCACAGCTTCACACTGATATCACAGACTCATTGTGGCATTATAGCCTCATTTTTGACATAGCTTCACTGTGACATCACAGCCTCTCCTCTGATATTACAGTCTCACTGTCACATAACAGGCTAACCTCTGAAATCAGTATCAATGACACCACAGGCTTCCTGCCTAGCCTCGCTATGACACCACAGCTTCATCACTGACATCTCAGGCTCATGGTCACATGACAGCCTCAGCATTGACATTACAGCCTTTCTGTGTCATTATAGCCTCACCAGTAACATCCCAGCCTCACTGTGACATCTCAGCCTCATCACTGACATCAGCCTTATTTCTGACATCGCAGCCTAACCATTGAAATCTCAGGCAAACTGCCATGTCATAGTCTATCACCACTGATATTACAGCCTCACCGTGATATTACAACTTCATGCTAACATAATAGAGACACAGTGACCTCACAGCCTCTCCTCAGACATGACAGCTTCAGTGATACTGCAGAACCTCACCAGTGATATCCTAATCTCACTATAAAATCCAAGAATCACCCCTGATATCACAAACTCACTGACATCTCATAGAATCAGCCCTGACATGAAAGCCTCGCTGTGACCTCACAGTCTAACCTGTTACATCATAGACTCTCCTGTTACATAAGAGTCTCATGGTGAAATCACCCTTGTCACTGATCTCACATCTTCCACAGTGACCACACAGCCTCACTCTGATATCACAACCATTTTGTGACATCACAACTTTCCCAGGGGCATCACATCCTCACTGTGACATCACAGCCTCACTATGACATCACCTCTGAAATCATTACCCAATCATTACCCAATGGTGACATCACAGCATCGACTCTGACTTTGAAACCTCACTGTTTCATCACAACCTCACTATGACATCACAGGCTCACCTCTGAAATCATAGCCTCAATGTGACATCGCACCCTCATCACTGACATCCTAACTAACCTCACTATGACACCACAGCCTCACCACTGAACTCACAGGCTATCCTCTGAAATCATAGCATCAGTGACACCATGGACATCCTGCCTAGCTTTGCTGTGACACCACAGCCTCATCACTGACATCTCAGGCTCACATGACAGACTCAACAGTGACACTAGTTAGAACACTGACATCACTGCCACACCTATGAAAACCTAGCCTTTGACATAGCCTCACTAGTGTCACTGTCACATAATAGGTTCACCAGTGAAATCATAGCCTCAGCAGTGATATCATAGATTCGCTATGACATCTTTCTCACCACTGATATTTCAGCCTTATTGGGACATCACAACTTCACCAGTGACATCCCAGCCTCATTATGACATCAGTCTCACCACTAACATCACAGTCTCACTATGCCAAAAAACCTCTCCAGTGACATCACAACATCACTGTGTCATCAGAGCCTCACTTTGATACACAGCTCACTGGGTTGTAACAGACTCACTGTAAACTACAACCTGACACTGACATCACAGCCTCACTGTGACATCACAAACTCACAATGACTTCAGCCTTGCCTCTGACATAATAGCCTCAAGGTTAATCACATACAAGCCTTTGATATAGCTTCAATGTGATATCTCAGCTTCAATGTGACATCACAGCATCTCCACTGACTTCATAGCCTCTCTGTGACATCAGCCTTGAAAGTGCCAGAACAGACAATGTGACCTCACAGCCTCTACAGTGACATCACCCATTCCCTGTGTAATCACAGGCTCACAGTGACACCACAGCAACATGGTGACATCAAAGCTTCACGTGGCATCACAGCTTCACCAGTAACATCCCAGCCTCCTGTGAAATCACATCCTCATCACTGACATCAGCCTCACTTCTGACATCACAGCTTAACCACAGAAATCTCAGTGGAACTGTGATGTCATAGTCTATCACAACTTATATCACAGCCTCACAGTGAAATCAAAACCTCACAGTAACATCACAAACTCCCAGTGACATCACAGGCTCATAGTGATACCACAGCTGCACGGTGATATTGAAGACTCACAGTGGTGTCACAGCCTCACAGTGACCTCACAGCCTACCCACAGACACCAGAGGCTCATCTGTTATATCATAGCCACATTGTAGCATCAATAACACTGACATCACACACTCACAAGTGACATTACAGCCTTGTTGTGATATCATCCTCACTAGTGACATCACAGCCTAACTGTGACATCAAAACCTCTGCAGTGACATCACAACATCACTGTGTCATCAGAGACTCACTGTAACATCATAGACATACTGAATCCTCAGCCTCACTGTAACATCACAAACTCACTGTGACATCACAACTTCCCCAGTGATATCAAACCTCAAAGTAACATCACAGACATACCATGCAATCAAAGCAGTACTGTGACTTAAACATTCACCTCTGACATCATAGCCTCACAGTGACATCACAGCCTCAGTTTGACATGATAAACTCACTGACATAAGAGCCTCACAGTCAAAATAAAGCCTCACAAATGTCATAGTCTCCCTGTGAAATCTTAGTCATTACTGACATCATATCCTCACTGTGACATCACATCTTCATTGTGACATTACAGCCACACTGTGCTAGGACAGCCTTACTGTGACATCACAACCTCACCACTGATAGGACAGGCTCACCGTGATATTACAACTTCACTAGTGACACCACAACCTCATGGTGACATCATAACCTCACTGTGGCATCACAGCCTCACCAGTTATATCACATTGTCAATGCGACATCTCTGTTTTATGTCTCATGTTAGTTTCACTTCTGAAATCACAGCCTAAACGCTGACCTCACAGCTGCACTGTGACATCACAGCCTCACTGTGACATCACAGCATCACCACTGACATCATAGCCTCACTGTGACATCAGCCTTGCCACTGACATCACAGTCTCACTGTGACCTCACAGACCCCACTGTGACATCATCAAATCCCTGTGACATCACAGGCTCAAGGTGACACCACAGCCACAAGGTTGAGTCATAGAATCACTATGATGTCACAGCCTCACCTCTGAGATTATAGCCTCATTTTGACATCACAACCTCACTATGACATCACAGCCTCACAGTGACATCACAGGTTCACCACTGGTATCCTCTAGCCATACCATGACACTGCAGCCTCAACATTGTTAGCACAGGATCACAGTGAGTGACAGCCTTGGCAGTGTCATCATAACCTTTAACATCATAAACAGTGAAACCGTTGTTACACAGGTTACATCACTGTCTCAATGTGACATCAATTTTCCACAGATATCACAGCCTCAAAGTGATTTCACATCCTCACTGTGACCTCACAATTTAAACTGTTACATTACCTCACAGCCCTATAGTGAATTCAGCCTTGCCACCAGGATCACATCTTTCACAGTGACCTCACAGTCTCACTGTGACATCACAACCTCTCTGTGATGTCACAGCCTCATAGTGACATCACAGCTTCACAGTGTTATCACAACTTCATTGTGGCATTATAGCCTCATTTCTGACATCACAGCCTCACTGTGACATCACAGCTTCCAGAGTGATATCATCTCATGGTGATATGAGAGCCCACAGTGACAGACAACCTTCACAGTGACATCACACACTCAGTGTGACAACAGTGTCGCCATTGATATTAGTCAGAACACTGACATCACTGACACACCAGTGATCACATCCTTTGATTTTACAGCCTCACCACTGTCACTGTTATGTAACAGGTTCACCACTGCCATCATTCTCTTACCGGTGACATCATACACTCACTATGATATCTTACTCACCACTGATATTCCAGCCTTATTGTAACATCACACCTCCACCAGTGACATCACAGCCTCATTTTAACATCAGTCTAATCACTAACACCACAGTCTCATTGTGCCATCAAAATCTCTGCGGTGACATCAAAATATCAGTGTGTCATCAGAGCCACACTGTGACATCAGAGCCAAAATGTGTCCTCACAGGCTCACTGTGACATTACAAACTGACTGTGACATCACAGTCTCACTCTGACACCAAAAACTCACTGTGACATCAGCCTTGCTACTGACCTAACAGCCTCATAGTGACATCACAAACACTGGTCTCACATAGCCTCACTTTGATATCGCAACCTCAATGTGACTTCATGGGATCACCACTGATATGATAGCCTCCTTGTGACATCATCCTTGCCACTGACATCACAATCTCACTGTGACATCACAGCCTCCACCGTGACATCACCAACTCTGTGTGACATCACAGGCTCACGGTAACACCACAGCCATACGGTGAAATCAGAGCCTAACAGTGGCATCACAGCTTCACCAGTGAAATTCCATTCTCACTGTGACATCATACCCTCATCACTCACATCAGCCTACTTTTGATATCACAGTCTAATCACTGAAGTCACATCCTCACTTTGATGTCATAGTCTCACTGAACTGACATCATAGACTCACTGTGATTCACGGCATCACTGGTGAGAACACAGCCTCACTGTAACATTATAGCCTTACCTCTGAGGTTATAGCCTCTCTGTGACATGACAGCCTCACTATGATATCACAATCTCACCTCTGAAATCATTGCTCAACTGTAACATCACAGTATCGACTGATGTTATAGCCTCACTGTTTCATCACAGCTTCAGTATGACATCATAGGCTCACTTCTGAAATCATAGCCTCAATGTGGCATCACACCCTCATCACTGACATCCTACCTGGCATCACAGACTCACCACTGACCTCACAGGCTCACTGAAACACAACAGACTCCCTGTGACACCAGTGTCACTATTGACATCAGAACCTCACTGTGATATCACAACTTCCCAAGTGACATCACAGCCTCACGGTGACATCACAGCCATATCGTGCCATCAAAGCATCACTGTGACATAAAGCTTCAATTCTGGCATCATAGCCTCACTGTGACATCACAGCCTGTCTGGCACAATAAACTCATTGTGAGATTAAAGCCTCACCAGTGACAATAGAGCCTCACCAATGACATAGTCTCCCTGTGAAAGCACAGTCACTACTGATATCACAACCTCACTGTGTCATCACAACTTCACTGTGATATCACAGCCACATTGTGCCAATATAGCGTCACTATGACATCACAGCCTCACTGTGACATCACAGCCTCACTATTGGTATCCTGACATTACAGCCTCACCACAGAAAGCACAGACTCATAATGAAGTGACAGCCTCAGCAGTGACATCACAGCCTTTGACATCATAAACAGTAATACTAGAGCTTCACATGTTACATCACTGCCTCGTTGTGACAACAATCTTCCCACAGATAGCACAACCTCAAAATGACCTCACAGTCTAACATCTTACATCCTGTTACATCATAACCTCATGGTGAAAGCAGCCTTGCCACTGACATCAAATCTTCCACAGTGACATCAGAAAATCACTGACATCATCCTTGCCACTGACATAATAGCCTTATGGTGATATCACATGCACATCTCTGATATAGCCTCAGTGTGACATCACATCCTCAATGTGACAACAGAGCATCACCACTGACATAATAACCTCCCTATGACATCAGCCTTGCCAGTGATATCACAATCTCAGTGAACTCACAGCCTCCAAAGTGACATCACCAACTCCCTGTGACATCATAGGCTCAAGGTTACACACAGCCACATGGTGATATCAAAGCCTTATAGAGGTATCACAACCTCACCAGTGAAATGCCAGCCTCACTCTGACATCATACCAATATCACTTACATCAGCCTCATTCTGATATCACAGCTTAACCTCTGAAATCACATCCTCATTGTGATATCACAGTCTCGCTCCCCTGACATCACTACCTCACTGTAATATCACAGCATCACTGGTGACAACACTGCCTCACTATGACATCACAGCCTCACTTCTGCAATTATAACCTCACTGTTACATCACAGCCTCACTATGACATCACAAGCTCACCTTTGAAATCATAGCCTCAATGTGACATCACAGCATCAACTCACACTATAGCCTTACTGTTTCATCACAGCCTCACTATAACATCACAGGCTTACCTCTGAAATCATAGCTTCAATATGACATCATGCCCTCATCACTGACAACTTATGTAGCCTCCGTATGATACCACAGCCTCACCACTGACTTCACAGACTCACTGAAACATGGCAGCCTCCCTGTGACACCACATTTCCTATGTCATCACAACCTCACTGTCATGGTTTGAAATGTGTTCCCTACTGTCTCATGTGTTTAGCAAGGTCATGGCCCCTTGAGAGGGGAGCCTTTATGGAGGAAGTCAGTCCCAATTGGTAGGCCCTGAGGTGGATTAGTCCCACCTTACATCTAGAGAATTCTGCTTGTGTAATAAGCTCTCAGCTTCCAAGATGTCTGTGGTGATTTAGCCTCCTCTAGCTTTGGCCAGACAGCCATGCTGCTTTGAGAGACTGCATTCCCTCTGGAACCATAAGCTGAATAAATCTCCCTTCTCCTTTAAGTTTCTTGACTTTGAGTGTTCTCCCACAGCAATCGTTAAGAGTGATTGTTACAAAATTGGTACCAGGATTGGGGTCTTTATGTGAGATTAAGAACAACTGGTACCACAACGTGAAGTTATTTGTGAAGCTGAGAGAAGTTAGTACTCAGCAGTATGGCCAATGCTGTGATTTGTACAGTGTGCCTTTGGAGCAGTTTATTGGGAGAAATTGGGAGAACTTTGGGACTTTGTGCTGGGAAAGTCTTTGCGTCTGGGTGAGGGGGCCAAATGGGCCTTTCTCATGAGAGCTAGGAAGAGAACAATGCTGTTAGAGACACCGGCAATAGAATCCCAGCTTGTGATGGTCCAGAGCGGAAACAGAGGCTGTGTTTGAAACGGAATGAGTGACAAATGGAGCTATGTGTTGATCCAAAGTTTAGAGAAGTTTTGCCCTCATCCTGAAAGCTTGCCTGAAGTTAAACTGGAGTGTTTGGCAGAGGAAATTTCAAAGCAGTGTAGTCTTGATAATGTGATATGGCTACTTTTCAGTTGTCTTCAAAATTATGAAAAAGAGCAAAGAATCAGGCTGGAAGAAGCAAAAACTATAAGATCTAATGATGAAAAATGCAAAGCCAAACTTAAAGAGTTGAACCAAGAAGAAGCAGAGAACAAAATGGCTGTTAAAGAGATTATCTCCATTTGTAAATCAAAGCCTGCTCTCAATTTGGATAATAGGAGAGGCCCTAGCTTGAAGTCAAGATCCTCAGAGAAGGCTGCCATCCATATGAATGCAAATCCTTTTAGAAGAAATGAGATAAAGAGTGGCGTTCCAAAGGAAGGATCCACTTCTATAAAACAACTTTCCAGGTGTGAAAGAGCTTTTGCCCATAGTCAGCTTAGAGAAGCGGAATCAGCTGTGATTCAAAGGGGCCAGATTCGGCAAAGTCGTCCACGTGGTTCTGGTTTTAAAGGCATCAAGGATGCAAGAGGGAGGAGATGGTGGAGTCCTCCTTCAAGATTTTGAAAAATGATGGAAACCAGGCAGCATAGCAGAAAGTTTGCAGTTTAGAGCCACAAGAAGGGCAATTTGTGCTGTGGAGTTAAGGCCTGGTTTGCCATTGAGAAATAAAAATGTTAGAGATTCCAGAGATAACGTGGGACACCTGCCAAGGAGAGCTGTATGCCCTGGGAGGAGTCAGATCAAGAAAGCAATATATTCTATGGGCAGCTACATTGGAGGGGTGGAACCAAAGCCCTCTGTAACTGAGATGATTTCAACAAAAGGCTCACCTGTTGGACATGGAGTTACAAAATTTGGGGTTGTCCTGCTAGTTTTCGGTCTTGTTATGGACTGATCTATCCTGGATATGCCACCATTCCTTCCTTTTGGAATTGGAATGTTTATTCTGTGCCACTATGTTGAAAGTAAATAACTTGTATTTTGGTTTTACAGGAGACTTTGGACTTTGGACTTTTGGACAGTGTTGGGAATACTTATGTAATCTATGGAGACTTTTAAAGTTGGATTGAGTATGTTTTGCTTAATGAGATGGCAATGAGCCTGTGGGGGCCAGGTATGGAGTGTCATTGTTTTAAATGTGTCCCCCGCAGTCTCATGTGTTTAGCAAGGTAATGGCACCTTGAGAGGTGGAGCCTTGCTGAAGGAAGTTAGTCACAAGGAGTGGGCCTTGAGGTGGATTAGTCCCACCCTAACTCTAGGAGAAATCTGCTTTTCTAGCAAGCTGTCCGCAGATCTCAACTTCTAAAATGTCTGTGGTTACTTACCTCCTCCACCTTTGCCCAACCATACCACCTCTGGTTTGAGAGACTGTACCTTCCCTCTGGAACCATAAGCTGAATAAATGTCCTTTTCTCCTTTAAGTTTCTTGACTTTGGGAGTTCACTTACAGCAACTTCACAGTGACATCACAGTCTCATTGTGACATCACTGACATACTGTGCCATTAAAGCATCACTGTCACATAAAGCTTCACTTCTGATAGCGTAGCCTTACTGTGACATCACAATCCCAATTTGACAAAATAAACTCTGTGACATTAGAACATCAGTGTGACAATACAACCTCACCAATGATATAGTCTCCCTGTGAAAGCACAGTCCCTACTGACATCACAACCTCACTGTGACATCACAGCCACACTGTGCAAACACAGCCTCACTGTGACATCACAGCCTCATGTTAACATCATAGCCACACTATGACAACACAGCGTCACCACTGGTATCCTACCTAGTCTTGCCATGAGACCACAGCCACAAAACAGAGAGCACAGGCTCACAGTGACATGACAGCCTCAGCAGTGACATCATAGCTTTTGACATCATACAGAGTGACACTAGGCTCACATATTACATCACTACCTCATTATGACATCAATTTCCCCACAGATATCACACCCTAACTGTTACCTAACAGCCTCACTGTGACCTTACATGCTAATCTGTTACATCATTGAATCACTTGTTAAATCATAGCCTCATGGTGAAATTAGCCTTGTCACTGACATAACATCTTCTACAGTGACTCACAGCCTTACAGTCACATCACAACCTCTCTGTGAAGTGACAGGCTCATAGTGACATCACAGTTTCACAGTAATATCACACCCTCATAGCGGCATTATAGCTTCATTTATGACATCACAGCCTCACCAGTGACAGCACAGCCTCACATGTGACATCAGCAACGCCACTGACATTAGTCAGAACACTGACATCATTGCTACACCAGTGACAACACAGCTTTTGACATCACAGCCTCACCACTTTCACTGTCACGTAATAGGTTCACCAATGACATCACTGCTTCACCAGTGACATCACTGACTATGACATCCTTCTCACCACTGATATTCCAGCCTTATTGTGACATAACACCTTCACCAGTGACATCACAGTATAATTGTGACATCAGCCTCACAACTGACATCACAGCCTCACTGTGTCATCTAAACCTTTCCAGTGATATAACAATATCACTGTGTCATCAGAGCTTCACTGTGCCACCATAGCCACACTGTGTCTTCACAACCTCAATATGACCTTATCACCTGACAGTAACTTCACAGCCTCACTCTGACATCACAATCACACTGTGACATCAGCCTTGCCACTTACATAATAGCCTCATGGTGTCATCATATACACACCTCTGACAGTCTCACTATAATATCACATCATCAATGTGACTTCATGGCCCTACTATGACATCATCCTTGCCACCGACATTACAGTCTCACGATGAATTCACAGCCTCAATCCTGACATCACCAACTCCCTGTGACATCATAGGCTCATGGTGACACCACAGTCTCACTGTGAAATCAAATTCTCACAGTGGCATCACAGCCTCAACTCTGAGATTGTAGCCTCACTATGACATCAGAGGCTCACCTGTGAAATCATAGCCTCAATGTGACATCAAACCCTCATCACTGACATCCTACTTAGGCTCACTATGGCTCCATGACCTCACCACTGACCTCACAGGCTCACTGAAACATAACAGACTACCTGTGACACCACAGTGTCACTATTGACATCAGAACATCACTGTGACATCACAACTACCCCAGTGACATCACAGCCTCACAGTGACATCACAACCTCATTGTAACATCATAGCCATAATGTGCCATCAAAGCATCACTGTCACATAAAACTTCACATCTCCCTGCGCAATGTTCAACACACTATTGACCTCACGAAGTCTAGCATCAGCTAAAGGCACCAAGATCCTTGAAGGCAAGGGATTGACAGCCACAGTAGTGTTCCTATGCTTAAGGGGAACATGAGAAGGGTTCAGGGAAATGTCACTGGGTCCTTGTACGTCATTGGAGAGGAGGACCAAGAGGACTCTCTGGGAATTGGGGGGCAGGCAGTGGGGGATGGGGAGGGAGGGAGGGGGAGCAGTGGGTTCGGGGGGAGGAGGAGGGAGGGAGGGAACTGGCCTACCTATTAAGTTTGTATGAGCGGAAATAATAAAAAAATGTATTAAAAAAAAGAAAATAAACAAAAGAGATGTAAAAAAAAAAAACTTCACATCTGCCATCATAGCCTCAGTGTGACATCAAGCCTCCATTTGACACAATAAACTCCTTGTGACATTACAGCCTCACAAATGATATAGTCTCCCTGTGAAAGAACAGGCACTACCAACATCACAACTCACTGTGACATCAAGCCACACTGTGCCAACACAGAGTCCCTGTGACATCATAGACTCACCACTGATTGCACAGGCTTGCCGTGATATTACATCCTCATCAGTGACACCACAGACTCATGGTGACATCATAACCCCACTGTGGCATCACAGCCTCACCACTTATATCACATCATCAATGCAACATCTCAGCCTCATCTCTCATATCAGTCCCACATCTGAAATCATAGAATAAACACTGACCTCAAAGCTGCAATGTGACATCACAGCCTCACTGTGAAATCACAACATCATGGTGACATCATAGCCTCAATATGACATCAGAAATTTTCTGTGACATCAGCCTTGCCACTGACATTAGAGTCTCATAGTGACATCACACACACCTCTGACATAGCATCACTCTGACATCACAGCCTCAATGTGACATAATAGCATCACCACTAACATCATCGCCTCTCATGTGACATCACAGCCTCACTGTGATATCACATCCTCATGGTGACATCACAGTCTCACTGTGACCTCACAGCTTCCACCATGACATCACCAACTCTCTGTGATATCACCGTGCCACCACAGTTACACAGTGACAGCAAAGCCTCATGATGGCATTACAGCCTCACTAGTGACATGCCAGCCTAACTGACATCATACCTTCAAGACTCACATCAGCCTCATTCTGCTAGCACAGACTAGCTACTGAAATCATATCCTCACTGTGAGGTCATAGTCTTGGTCTACTGACATCACAGACTCACTGTGATATCACAGCATCACTGGTGACAACACAGCCTCACTGTGACATCACAGCCTTACCTCTGAGGTTATAGCTTTACTGTGACATGACAGCCTAACATTGACAACACAGACCCACCTCTGAAATCATTGCCCAACTGTGAAGTCACAGCATTGACTTTGATGTTATAGCCTCACTGTTTCATCACAGCCTCACTATAACATCACAGGCTCACCTCTGATATGATAGCTTCAATCTGGCATCACCCTCATCACTGACATTGTACCTAACCTCCCTATGACAACACAGCCTCATCACTAACCTTAGAGGTTCACTGAAACCTGATAGCCTCCCTGTGACACCACAGTGTCGCCATTGACATCAGAACCTCACTCTGACATCAGAACATCCCCAGTAACATCCCAACATCACAGTGATATCACAGTCTCATTGTAACATCACAACCATACCGTGTCATCAAAACATCACTGTGACATAACCTCTGATATCATAGCCGCACTGTGACAACACAGCCTCAGTTTGACACACTTAACTCACTGTGACATTAGGCCTTCCCCAGTGATATCACAGCCTCACAGTGACATCACAGCCTCATTGTACATCACAACCATACAGTGCCAACCAAACATCACTGTGACTTAATTCTTCACCATTGACATCATAGCCTCATTGTGACGTCACAGCCTCAGTTTGACACAATAAACTCACTGTGACATTAGAGACTCACAAGTGACATAGTTTCCCTGTGAAAGCACAGTCATTACTGACATCACTATCTCACTGTGTCATCACAAGCTCACTGTGACATCACAGCCACACTGTGCCAACTGAACCTCACTGTGCCAATACAGCCTCAACACTGATTCAAGAGGCTCACCCTGATATTAGAGCCTCACCAGGGATACCACAGCCTGGTGGTGACATGATAACCTCAATGTGGCATCACAACCTTACCAGTTATTTTACATTGTCAATGCAACATCTAAGCCTCATCTCTCACATCATTCTCACTTCTATAATCACAGCCTAACCACTGACCTCACGGCTGCATTGTGACATCACAGCCTCACTGTCACATCACAGCTTCACTGTCACATCACAGCCTTACTGTGACACCATAGCCACAGTGTGACATCACAGTCTCACCACTGTTATCCTACCTAGCCTTATCATGACAACAACAGCCTCACTACAGATAGCACAGGCTCACAGTGACATGACAGCCTCAACAGTAACATCATATCTTAGCCTTTGACACCATAAACAATGACAACACAGCCTCACCTGTTACATCAGTGCCTCACTGTGACCTCACACTCTAACTTCATAGCCTCATGGTGAAATCAGCCTGTGCCATCTTCCACAGTGATGTCACATCCTCACTGTGACTTCACAATCTCTCTGTGAGGTCACAACCTCACAGTGACATCTCAGCTTCACAGTGATATCACAGCCTCACTGTGGCATGACAGCCTCATTTCTGACATCACAGACTTACTGTGGCACCACAGCCTCATTTCCGATATCACTCACAGGCTAACCTCTGAAATTATACCATCAGTGACACCTAGTCTCGCTATGACACCGTAGCCTCATCACTGACATTTCAGGTTCACAGTCATGTGAGAGCCTCAACAGTGACATCATAGCCTCGTTGTGACATCACTGCCTCACCAGTAACATCCCAGCCTCCCTTTGACATCTCAGACTCAACACTGACATCAGCCTCACTTCTGACATCACAGCCTAACCACTGAAATCTCAGCTGAACAGTGATGTCATATCTATCACAATTGATATCACAGCCTTTTCTCTGACATCACTGCCTTAGTATGACTACACAGCCTCACCACTGATATCCTAACCACACTGTGCAATGTAAGCATCACCCCTGACATCACAGCCTGAATGTGCCATAAAAGGCTAACCGCTACAGTACAAGCTGCAACCTTGAATCCAGGGCTCCCCTAGACAAGGTGGGCAAGGGTTCTGCAAATGGAGGACAGACAGCTCTCTGGGCTGAGTGAATCTGAACCATGAGGCTCTTTGTTGAAGTTTTTAGCAGAGTTTAAATACTTAGAAAATCCAGAGTAGAGTCCTGGCGATGTGTCACCATGCCCATAGGGAAAACATCAAAGAACCAGGACCAAATTCTTTATAGGATTATGTAAAACATTCATTCCAGGTAACAAAGGAAGAGCAGAGGTGACATATTTCTGTGTTGGAACAGACATGATATCTCCAGGTAGGTTTAAAGCAGGCATGACACTCATTTGCTAAAAGCAAATGGTCAATGAATGTTTCAAAGTAGATTTTCCCTGGTTTATGTAAAAACATCAAATGTGTGGAGGAGGGACTGCAAACTAGCTAGTCCTGAGAAAAACAACAACAACAATAACAACAAAGATCTAAGAATATCCAAAAGGTAGACTCAAATTCCAGAAGGAGAAATCCTCTGGCCAGAGGCAAAACAATTTACAAAGGGAGAGTCCCTAGCACCTAGGAATTACCCATATAGATGTTAATGTGTCACTCGCCAGCCAGCAGGCTTTAGACCAGAATCAGACAGCAACACTAAGGCAGGCACTAACACTAAGGCCTGACTACCCCCTTAATTTCCTTATTTCTCTTATTTATATCAAATAATATGATGTCCTTTATCTAGAAACTGTTTCCTTGAAACAATATTCTGTCATGCTGGACCTTGTCAAAAAGCATTGTTAGATAAGGACATGGCATTTCCTTGTCTTTTTTTTTTTTTTTAAATAAGAGATTAATCTGAAGATTAAAAAGAGAATTATAGCAATGACTATGATAAGAATTATCATGCTAATATGAATTAACATGGTGAACCAGGTTGTAGGAAAATATTAAAACTCATGTGAGTATTTACATAAGTGTGTAGACTCTTAAAGTTGGCAAAGTGGCTCTGAATGTCTCTTAAAGACTATAGTTTTAATAGCAGTCAACTATTTGTGTAAACTTAAATATAGAGTAGTCTTAATATGTATAACAGATTAGTTTTCATAGGTAGGAGTAACTTATCTAGGTGCTAAGTGTCAAGCCAACCAAATCTATTCTGGAGTTTAAATGAGTCTAAATTTTGTCCCAAATATAAATTTTACTTTAGGTAAGAGAAACATAATTAGCCATTAAAGAGTAGATACAATTGGTGGTATAAATGTCAGCAAATGTCAACAGAAAATTGTACATTTTTAGGAACCAAAAGCAAAACATGTGGCGAGTACACAATAGTAAATTTTAAATAGGAAATAAAGTCCTTTAATATATGGTGAGCAGCAGTTAACTTTTAAAGTCCAGTTTGTCAAAGACTCTCAGAGTCAGCACAAACAGGAGTCAGGAATCCATTCTAGAAGGAAACATTTCTGGCTCCTTCAGATCAGGATCTGGCTCTTTGATTTGTTCTGTATTGATGTCAATTCCTTTTTTTCCTGTAGGCTGAGAGCTGATATCTTGTCAGGGAAACTGTCTATGATTTTCCACTGGGCAGAATAAATGTTTGGGAATCCACAGGGATGAACCTGCTGATGGAGAAACACAAAGACATCCATGACTCCAGGGAGCCCTGGGTCTGGTTAGGTCAGTTGTGTGTCAAAGGCATTCTTTCCTTTAATCATCATCTCTAATTTTAATCTTTTCATAAATCTAACATCCCACAAACCTTTATAATATACTTTAACATTCTCTTAAGTAACCAAATCACAAATCTTCTGTGCACACTTTAATCTTTTAAGCAACAGGTCCCATAAACCTTTTATTAAAACTTTTCTACATCTAAATAGTATACATATTATATATATACTTTTTTTACTTGATGGTTTCCTGCACTTTTTACATTGATTATCTCTCAAGAAATGTCTTTTAAAAGACGCGATAACAGATAACAGACTCATCTTTAAAAGAAATTAATGACTGAGTCTGACTTGGCAATTGTGTAGACAATATACATTTATATATAATATATACTTTGAAATCTAAGACATTATAGCTCTCAATGTATTTGTTTACTTTAACATTTAGTAAACATAAATTTTGTATCTTTTAAGTATATGAAACTTGTAAATGGAAGCTTTTGATTTAAGATAACAGCCTTAAATCTTATTTTGAAATGAAAATGTCAAATAACTTGTAGTAACTTAATATCTTTTGGAGCCAAATTAATTATAACATGTCAGTAAAAGTTCTTTAACTTTTGTAGAGACTGAGACATTAAATATGGAATAAACAAGTAGTACATTGTCACAAGAGAATACCTGTATGTCTCTGTTTAGATGAGCAATATTTTCTAGCAATAGAAACTTTGAGTTATCATAATATCTTACCATAAGGAGAATGAAGAAACTTCATTGAATTTTTAGAAGACATTTGTATTACTTCTTTGCCAGATTTGATGGGATAAAATTTTATAAAAGAAGTCAAGAGGAATAAGAAATTTTAATTGATCAGTTTTATAGTGGCTTTTTTAGTTTGAGAATATAGGGAAAAACCTTTAAGAACACAATGGCATTTTCATTTGTAGTCCTGTTAAAGAACAAAACCAAGCAAGATAACTTTTTATGAAAGAAAACTTACAATCTATCAGAAAAACAGTTGTGATTGATTCAAAATGTAAATAGTTAAGGGCTTACGTGCTATTAAAATCATTTGTTCTTATTTTAAGTATGCATACATGTATTTAAAAATGGCTTGCCAAAATTTTAATATTAGCACAAAACATGAATCAAAAAGATTGAAGTGGCCAGAGATTTTTTTACGTTGAAACACAACTCATGCAACATATAAATACAGAACACATAAACATACAAACACATTAGTAACATTCAATTCATTGATAACAGCCTTAAAGTTACCTTTAGAAACATCATTAAAAGCAGATCAAGATTTATGAAAGCCTTACCATTGAAAACAAAATCTCATATTAGTTAAGTCCAGGGATATAGTTTAATTATGAAAACTATTAAAAGCAGATTAAATTTTAAAATTTAGTACGAAAAACAAATTATTATTTAAGAAACTTTATATTTTTATATTTATATATTTATATATTTATTTATTTATTTATTCAATTGTGCATGTGTGCATGTGTGCACATGTATGTATGTATGTGTGTGTGTGTGTAGAATTCAGGAACCACCATGGACCCCCTCCATCTCCTCCTTGTTTACTCTGCCCCTGGATTCACAGGATCCCCTACCAGGACCAGAAAAGCAGGCTGCCCCCGCTTCCGCCCAGCATCTATAAGTGGGGTCTAGGATCCAAACTCGGGACCTTCTACCTGCAAGGCAGATGCTTAACTGCTGAGCCACCTCTCCAGCCCCGAGAAACTTTATATTTAATAGATGAATATATTTGTCTAATTTTTTCTTTTTTTGAAAATTTGTTAGAATTTGCCAAAATATCATTTTATTTTTAAAGGCCAAATATTTATTTTATTTTTTCCCAAGATGACATCCTCTTGCCACAGCCTGTAAAAGCGTCAGTTTTGCAAGTATTTTTATGGATCTCAAAAACGTTTGAATCAATTTTAGTATATTAGATTTTTATATTTTTTTCTCATAATTTAAAAATATTAAGAAGAACACACTTGTGTCCTCTTATTTTTATTTTTTATTTATTTAATTTTTTAAATCCATAGGAAACCAAATTCTGGGATTTACACTCCCTTCAGTAAAAGAAAGATGTAAATTTACAACTTAATCTAGAAATACAGCCAATTGTGTTTCACTGCTTCTAATCTTTTTGGTTTTAACATTATGTTATCTGTGTGGTGGTCCTGTATGCCCTAATTTTAACTGTTCTTGTACCAATTGTTCTATAGCCTGTATTTTTTCCATTGATAGAGGCCACTGTTCAACCCATACAGGCTCTTTTGATTTCCATTGTATCTTGTCAGCATAATTAGTAACAGTGACCCCAACTAAAATTTTTGGTTCCGATTCTACAGGACCAGGAAGTACTAAAGCCATTTCCATTGAGGATAAAACACCTCTTACCCATAACGGAAAAGGAAGAGAGGGAATGACATAAGGCTGAAAACTTTTTGATTTAATATCACCTGCCATTTTAATATTTGTACTCCCTGCATATAGATTGGTGAAGCAACCATACATACTTTAATATAATCACTCATAGACTCTTGTCTTCTAACTGATCTTAATAAATCCTGGTACATTGTAAAGGCCAATTGTCTTATAACTATTATTGTAGCTTCTAGATTTGGCTCCCATGCAGGATCTTCGCTTTCCATTCTTCTAGCCTGTCATACTGTTCCAAGGAAGCCAACCTCTGTGGGAGGCTTCTTAGGACTCTCAAGAGGAAATGGTATTGAAGCCTTTAGAAATACACCATCATCCTCACTATGATAAGGTGCTGCTTCTTCCTCTAAATCAGTCTCCTCAGAGGGAGACAGGACATCATCATGTTTCCTTCTCCAAATCAGTCTCCTCAGAGGGAGATAGGACATCATCATCAGCTTCCTCCTCTAAACTTACTGTTGGCCCCCCCACCCCGGAGCCGCCTGGCCAGCAGCACCAAGCCGCGCAGCCGCTGGCTTAGCCCCCGGAGCCCCTCCCCGGAAACAGCCCCTCGCACCCTCCCGCCCCCCCAGGTCGCAGGTGAAGAATTCTGCCATCAACATCAGACCCTCTGCCTCTCTGGCCCACCGAGGACCTACGCACATGGTCCACGGAAGACACACTGCTACTCAGAATTCAATAGAGTCCAAAGGAAACTCAAGCAAAATTCTAAGGAACAAAGGGAACATAGGCCATACATCTGGACTCCATTACAATCAATATATCACATGGGCGAGATTCTTCTCATCCAGCCCAAAGATAAGTAAACTTTTTTTTTCATCTTACTAATCCTTTAAAGTATCAATGCTGTAGATCAACTTGCTAATACAGCCACCCCAAAACATACAACTCCAGGGAGTACACCACTCACCCCAACATTTCACCAAGATACTAAATCGTAAAAGTGCACTACCAAACTAATATTCACCCCCTGGTAACACAACCTGACTTAACTGACGTACTAACACCCTAGTAGCCTCATCTAGGATATAACAATAACAATACACAAACATACCCAATCCAAGGCAAGCACTAGTAATAACTGGCAAGTGTAACAATACCAACTACGTCAATTCAGTGAAAAACACAGAAACTGAAAGGTCCTAAAAAACAAAACAACAATGTACAAGTCAAAGTGCAGATCCGCGAGAAACAAAACCCAAGAAGACCAATCTCTCACCAAAAGAATCAATCCCATAAGGAGGGATTCTGACCAGAACAAATCCACAGAAAATAGCCATGAAAGCCATACCCAATATAAAGACTTTCAGAGTATGATCATTACCATGATTAATACGATGAAAGAGGAAATCCGAGAAGAGTTAAACAACTGTATCAACCACTTTGAACAGGAACACAACAGGCACTTGGAGGAGTTGAGAAAAACAGTTCAAGAAACAAAAATAGGTATAGAGCAGTTAAAACAGTCTCAGGCAGAGTTTAAAATTGAGCTAAAAGACAAGTTATCTTCAACCCAAAACTCAACAGAGAGTCTTATCAGCAGAACAAATGAGGCAGAAAATAGAATTTCAGATCTTGAAGACAAAGTGGGAGAATTAACCAGCTCAATGAAAGAGATTGTTAAAGCCAAAAAGATACTGGAGAGGAACATTCAAGAGATATGGGACACCCTGAAGAGGCCTAACATGAGCATTCATGGAATACCAGAACAAGAATCCCAAAATACCACACCGGAGGAAATATTTCAATTCATCATAAATGAAAACTTCCCTCAACTGAAGACTGAGAGGTCCATCCAAATACAAGAGGCATTTCGCACTCCAAACAGATATGACCAACATAGAAAATCACCACAGCAAATAATACTCAAAACACTCCACATTCAAGACAAAGAAAAGGTGCTGAGAGCTTCAAGAGAAAAAAAAAAAAGTCACTTTTAAAGGTAAACCTATTAGAATAACAAATGACTACTCAATGGAAACAGTAAAAGCAAGAAGAGCTTGGAGAGACATACTTCAAGTATTAAATGAGCAAAAATGCCAACCCAGACTGATATACCCAGCAAAACTATCTGTCATGATTGAGGGAGAAAGAAAAGTTTTCAAGCACAAAGACAACTTGAAGGGATACATGTCTGCCAAACCAGGCCTTCAAAAAATGCTAGAAATGATGCTCAAGCTTGAAGAAAAGAAAAAGCGTATCCAGGAGGACAGAAAGGAAGTATAATACCACCAAAATATAAATATTAAACAACATGCTTACAAAATCTACTAAACATTAAAAATGTCCAGAATTAAAAATAATTTCTCCATTATAACATTAAATGTCAATGGTATTAACTCACCGATTAAGAGACACAGATTACAAACTTGGATTAAAAACCACAATCCAACAATCTGCTGCCTTCAGGAAACTCATCTCACCACAAAAGATAGGCACATCCTAAGAATGAAAGGCAGGTCCAAAATCTTGCAAGCTAATGGAACCAGGAAACAGGCAGGGGTAGCAATTATGCTTTCAGACAAAGTGGACTTCAAACTAAAGAAAATCATAAGAGACACAGATGGATACTACATTTTAGTCACAGGTACAATTCACCAGGAAGACTTTACAATACTGAACATTTATGCACCCAATACAGGCCCCTCCACATTCATTAAGAAAACCCTACTTTCTCCAAAATAGATCACATATTGGGCCACAAAACAAATCTACACATATACAAAAAAGTTGAAATTGTAACCTGTGCCCTATCAGACCACCACGGCCTAAAGCTGGACATCCACAACATATCAAACAAGAGAAAATACACTAACTCCTGGAAACTTAACAATATGATGCTGAATGAGAACTGGATTCAGGAAGAAATTAAAAAGGACATTCAACATTTCCTGAAAGTGAATGATAATGAAAATACAACTTACCAAAATCTCTGGGACACAATGAAAGCTGTTCTAAGAGGTAAGTTCAGAGCTCTTAATGCCTACATCAAAAAAATGGAAATATCAGAAATAAACAACTTAACAATGCACCTTAAAGCTTTAGAGAAACTAAAGCAATCTGATCCCAAAAGTAGTAGAAGAGAGGAGATTAGCAAAATAAGGGGAGAAATATCTGAAATCGAGAAAATGATAGAAAAAAATCAACCAGTCAAAAAGCTGGTTCTTTGAAAAAATCAATAAGATAGATACACCCCTAGCTAAATTAACCAAAAGCAAGAGAGAGTAAACTCAAATTAACAAAATTAGAAATGAACATGGAGTTGTCAGTACTGATACCCAAGAAATCCAGAGAATTATAACATCATATTTCAAAAACTTATACTCTGTGAAGTTTGACAACACAAAAGAGATGGATGAATTTCTAAGTAAACACAACTTACCTAAATTGAATCAGGAAGTTGTGAATTATTTAAATAGTCCTATAACATATAAGGAAATTGAGGAAGTAATCTTGAATCTTCCCACCAAAAAATGTCCTGGACCAGATGGATTCAGCACAGACGTTTAAGGAGTTAATAATACCAATACTCCTTAAACTGTTCCATCAAATAGCAAAGGAAGGAACACTACCAAATTCCTTCTATGAAGCTAATATTGTTTTAATCCCAAAACCTAATAAAGACTCACTTAAAAAAGAAAACTATAGGCTGATTTCTCTGATGAACACAGATGCAAAGATTCTCAACAAAGTTTTAGCAAATCGGATTCAAAAACATATTAAAAAGATTATTCACGGGGACCAAGTAGGCTTCATCCCCGTCACACAAGGTTGGTTCAACATACGCAAATCAATAAATGTAATTCATCATGTAAACCAGTCCAAAGTCCAAGACCACATGATACTCTCGATAGATGCAGAAAAAGCTTTTGACAAGATCCAACAGTCTTTTATGATCAAAACGCTAGAGACAGTAGGAATGGAAGGAACCTTTTTCAAAATAATAAAAGCTGTATACAACAAGCCCACAGCAAGGATTATGCTCAATGGGGAACAATTGGAAGCATTCCCACTTCGATCAAGAACTAGACAAGGCTGTCCACTCTCACCACTTCTATTCAATATTGTACTTGAAGTCTTAGCTGAAGCCATAAGAAATGAAAGGGATATAAGAGAGATTCAAATCGGCAAGGAAGAAGTCAAGCTATCCCTATTTGCAGATGACATGAACTTATACTTGAGGGATCCCAAAAACTCCACCATGAAGCTCCTGGAACTAATTGAGAAGTTCAGCAGACTGGCAGGATACAAAATAAATGTGCAAAATTCAGATGCCTTCCTATATGCCCAGAATTAAAGAAGTGAAAGAGAAACAATCCCATTTACTACAGTCCCTAAAAAATGAAATACCTTGGTATAAACCTAACCAAGGAGGTAAAAGACCTTTACAATGAAAACTTTAAAACACTAAAGAAAGAAATTGCAGAAGACACCAGAAGGTGGAAAGATCTCCCATGTTCCTGGATTGGCAGAATCAACATCGTAAAAATGACCATCCTACCAAAGGCAATATACAGATTCAATGCTACACCAATTAAAATCCAAAAGCAATTCTTTAAAGAAGTTGACCAAACAATCTCAAAATTCATATGGAGGCACAAAAGACCCATGATAGCAAAGACAATCCTGAGTAACAAAAACACTGCTAGAGGTATTACCATACCGAACCTTAGTCTATATTACAAATCCATAGTTATAAAAAGAGCCTGGTACTGGCTCCAAAACAGACACACCGATCAATGGATAAGGATTGAAGACCCAGATATAAGCCCACAAAAATACAGCCATTTGATCTTTGACAAAGGGGCCCAAAGAATCCAATGGAAAAAGAACAACATCTTCAACAAATGGTGCTGGCAAAACTGGATCTCCACATGCAGAAGATTAAGCTGGACCCGTACTTGTCACCATGTACAAGACTTAATTCCAAATGGATCAAGGACCTTGATATCAGTCCAGAGACTATAAAAACCATAGTTGATTGGGCTAGGCCAACATTTCCTAAACAGACATCCAATGGCACAGTCACTGCTACCAACTCTCAACAGTTGGGATCTTGTGAAATTAAAGAGCTTCTGTTCAGATAAAGAGATTGTAAGGAGCTCAAAGGCAACCCACTGAATGGGAGAAAATCTTCACTAACCACATATCTGATAGGGCTCTACTGTCCAGAGTGCACAAAGAACTTAGAAAACTAAACACTAAGGAAACCAATGGCCCAATTAAAAAATGGGCCCTGGAACTTAAAAGATATTTTACCAGGGATGAAATTTAAATGTCTAACAAGTATCTTAAAAAATGCTGCATTTCTTTAGCCATCAGGGAAATGCAAATCAAAACTTCCCTGAGATATCATTTCACCCCGGTCAGGATGGCAAAAATCCACAATACAAAAAACAAGTGCTGGAGAGGATGTGGAGTGAGGGAAACTCTGCTACATTGCTGGTGGGAATGCAGGCTCATAGAGCCACTCTGGCATGCCGTCTGGAGATTCTTAAAGAAATTAAAGATTGAAATGCCATATGACCCTGCTATGCCTCTTTTGGGAATAACCCCCCATGCAGCAGAGGTTCACCTCGATAGCACAAGCACGACCATGTTCATAGCAGCACTGTTTACAATAGCAAAGTCATGGAATCAACCCAAATGTCCAACAGTTGAGGAGTGGATAAGGAAACTGTGGTACATCTATACAATGGAGTACTACTCAGCCAACAAAAATGATGAATTACTGGAATTTGCCGGGAAATGGATGTCATTAGAAACAATTATATTAAGTGAAGTATACCAAATCCAGAAAGTTAAGTGCCATATGTACTCCCTAATAGGTGGCTCCTAGTACCAAACTCACCCAGCCCACATTGAGACACTCAAAGGTAAACCCATGTGATACAGTAATCGCAAGGATTATGAACAGGAGGGATGGGGTTGGAGGGCCACACCAGACACAATGAGAGAGGGGACCATGTTACAGCAGAGAAAATAGGCCTCCAAGGAAAGCTAGTAAGTAATGTGACACCTGGTTAAGTTCACAGACGTTCGTTCCTGATCATGTACAACTGAGAGGGTATGATCTCACCAGAAGGGGAGGGCATATAGTCTGGCAGATGAAAGGTGATCATTTTGCAAATGGGTGACTGACCCCTCCCTCACCGAGGTTTCCTGCTTTTATTACATCTATCCTTGAATGTGCTATTATAACAAGACTCCAGTTTAACAGCTCTTTGTCTCTGACCAGGGGGTGACATACAGTGCCCATCATGATGGAGTGAAGGGCATTGCAGGAGCAGCAAAAATGCAAAAGAAAATCAACAAACCACAATCCAGAACTTCAGAGACTCTATATCAACCACATAGAACTAGGCCAGCCTAATCTCCCCCCATCCTGAAGCTCAGGGACATTTGCGGAAGTGGGGCCAGTAAGATTGTAAGAGCAAAAGGATGGGAGGAGCAATGATTTGCAAGATTCTCCACACTAGTTAGGGCCAAAGCAATCATAATAGGACTTTGCAAGCCCTGCGCAATATCCAACACACTATTGACCTCACAAAGTCTAGCATCGGCTAAAGGCATCAAGATTCTTGGAGGCAAGGGATTGACAGCCACAGTAGTGTTCCTATGCTTAAGAGGAACACAGGAAAGGGTTCAGGGAAATGCCACTGGGTCCTTGTACGTCGTCGGAGAGGAGGACCCAGAGGAGAGTTAGGCATACACAATAATGGACTCTCTGTGAATTGGGGGGGAGGCGTTAGGCGATGGGGAGGGAGGGAGGGGGAATGGGGGTTCAGGGGAGGAGGAGGGAGGGAGGGAACTGGTCTACCTATTAAGTTTGTATGAGCGGAAATAATAAAAATGTGTAAAACATAAACTTACTGTTATGACATGTTGAGGCTTAATTAAGCCTTCATAATTTTTATCTTTTTTTCCTTTGGAGTCAGAAGAGTTCTTCTCCTGTAATTTAGATTCCTGTGCTATGCTTATTGTTCCTTGACTAGGACCTAAAGAATCTATCACCAAACTTTCAACAGTTACTCTTAACTATTGATGTGAGAGAACACTGAAAGTCAGTCAACTTAAGGGAGAAAGGGAGGTTTATTCAGCTTATGGTTCCAGAGACAAAGTACAGTCTCTCCAAGCAGAGGTGGCATGGCTGGCTAGCCAAAGCTGGAGTAGGCTAAGTCACCACAGACATCTTGGAAGGTGAGAGCTGGAGACTGCTTGCAGCAGAGGCAGACTTCTTCTGGAGGTAGGATGAGACTAATCCACCTCAAGACCCACCCCTTGTGACTGCCTTCCTCCAGCAAGGCTCCAAGGCGACATGACCTTGCCAAACACATGAGACTGTGGGGGACACATTTCAAACCATGACATCCACCCCTGGCCCCACAGGCTCATTGCCATCTCATTAAACAAAACATACTCATTCTAACTTTAAAAGTCTCCATAGACTACATCATAGCCCCAACAGTCCAAAATCCAAAGTCCAAAGCTTTCTGTAAAATCAAAAGACAAATTACATACTTCCAACCTACAATGGCACAGAATAAACATTCCCATTCCAAAAGGAAGCAATGGAGGCATATCGAGGAAAAATCAGTTCATAACAGGACTGAAAACCAGCAGGACAAACCCCAAATCTTGTAGCTCCAAGTCCAACACGTGAGCTTTTGTTGAAATCATCTCACTTCCAAAGGGCTTTGGTTCCATCCCTCCAGTGCAGCTGCCCATAGAACACATTACTCTCTTGAGCTGACTCATCCCAGGGCATACAGCTCTCTTTGGCAGGTGTCCCACATTGTCTCTGGCATCTCTAACATCTTTACTTCTCAGTGCCAAAACACGTTTTAACTCCATAGCACAAATTGCCCTTCTTGAGCCTCTAAACTGCAGGCTTCTTGTCTCATGATGCCAATTTTTGAAATCTTGGAGAACTCCATGATCTCCTCCCTGTTGCATCCTCGATGTCTCTAAAACCAGAACCACAAGACTGGCTTCCTTGAATCACAGCTGCTTCCATTTCTCTATGCTGACTCTGGGGAAAAGCTCTTTCACACCTGGGCAGTTGTTTTGTAGAAGTGGATCCTTGCTTTGGAACTCCACCCTTTAGCTCATTTCTTCTAAAAGGATTTGCATTCTTATGGATGGCAGCCTTCTCTGAGGATGTTGCCCTCAAGCTAGAGCCTCTCCTATGAATCAAATCCAGAGCAGGCTTTGATATACAAATGGAGCTTATCTCTTTAACAGACATTTTGTTCTCTGCTTTTTCCAGCCTGATTCTTTGCTCTTTTTCATAATTTTGAAAACAACTAAAAAGTAGCCGTATCACATTGTCAAGACTACACTGCTTTGAAATATCCTCTTCCAAGCACTCCAGTTTAACCTCAGGCAAGCTTTCAGATGAGGGAAAAACTTCACCAAACTCTCGGCCAACACATGGCTTCATGTGTCACTGGTCCAGTTGCAAACATAGTCTCTGTTCCTCTCTGGACCATCACAAGCTGGGCTTCCACTGCCTGCATCTCTCATAGCTTTGCTGTCTGAGTTCTCACGAGAAAGGCCCATTTGGCCCCCTCACCAAAAGGCAAGGACTTTCCCAGCACAAAGTCCCAAAGTTCTCCATATTTCTCCCAACAAACAGTTCCAAAGGCACACTAGCCACATCCCAACATTGGCCATACTGCTGGGTACCAACTTCTCTCAGCTTCACAAATAACTTAACGTTGTGGTACCAGCTGTTCTTAATCTCACAGCAATACCCCATTCCCAGTACTAATTTCTCTAACAGTTACTCTTAACTATTTCTGTGAGAGAACACTCAAAGTCAGTCAACTCAAGGGAGAAAGAGAGGTTTATTCAGCTTATGGTTCCAGAGGCAAGTTACAGTCTCTCCAAGCAGAGGTGGCATGGCTGGCTAGCCAAAGCTGGAGGAGGCTAAGTCACCACAGACATCTTGGAAGGTGAGAGATGGAGACTGCTTGCTGCAAAGGCAGACTTCTCCTGGAGGTAGGGTGGGACTGATCCTCCTCAAGACCCACCCCTTGTGACTGCCTTCCTCCAGCAAGGCTCCACCTCTCAAGGTGACATGACCTTGCCAAACACATGAGACTGTGGGGGACACATTTCAAACCATGACAAAACTCTATAAAGAAAATGTAATAATTGGGACCTTTTCTGGTCCATGAACATGGTAATAGTTTTTTTTTTTAAATCTCATTTCCTATCTTTTTCAAAGTTTCTAGATCCAAGGTTCCTTCCTCTGGAAACCAAGGACAACATTTTTGTACAAAACGAAAAAAATTTTCTTAACTGCCTAGAAGAGACATGAACACCTCATGCATTTATCATTAGCTTAGTTACACCAATAAAGAATCTTTTTTCTTTATACTCAGTATGGCCGATGTTTCTTACCCATCTTCTACACTTGGGGGAATTCTATCCTTACCTGTCTTCTTAGCTCAGCTCCATTTGGTCCGAGGGTTCTTCTGCACCCTGACGGGATCCTATTCTTGCCTGAAAGACTTAAAGAGAAAAAAAGAGAAAAGGAAAGATTTACCTAGTCACATGTCCCAGGTTTGGGTGCCAGATGATGCAGTCCAAGCTGCAACCTTGAATTCAGGGCTCCCCTCCACAAGGTGGGCAAGGCTTTGACAAATTGAGGACAGACAGACAGCCTTCTGGGCTGCGTGAATCTGAACTCTTTATTGAAGTTTTAGCAGAGTTTGTATACTTTAGAAAATCCAGAGTAAAGGCATGATGATGTGTCACCATGCCCGGGAAAACATCAAAGAAAACCAGGACCAAATTCTTTATAAGATTATGTAAAACATATTCATTCCAGGTAACAAAGAAAGAGCCAGCCAGCAGGCTTTAGGCCAGTACCAGACAATAACACTAAGGCTGGTAGTAACACTAAGGCCTGACTACCCCCATATTTTCCTTTCTCTTATTTATATCAAATAATGTGATGTCCTTTATCCAGAAATTGTTTCCTTGAAACAATATTCTGTTATGCTTGACCTTGTCAAAACAGCATGGTTGGATAAGAACATAGCACTAACCTCTAAAATCATACCATTAGTGACACCACGGACATCCTGCCTACCCTCACTATGACACCACAGCCTCATTACTGACATCTCAGGCTCACAGTCATGTGGCAGTCAGAACAGTGAATCCACAGCAATGCTGTAGTATCAGAGCCTCACCAGGAATATCTCAACCTCACTGTGACATCTTAGCTTCATCATTGAAATCAGCCTCACTTCTGACATACAGACTGCCCACTGAAATCTCAGCTGAACTGTGACATCATAGCCTCACAACTAATAGGACAGTTTCACAGTGATATCACAATCTCACCAGGGACACCACAGACTCATGGTGAGATCATAACCTCACTGTGGCATCACAGCCTCACCAGTTATATGATATCATCAATGTGACATCTCAACCTCATATCTCACATCAGTCTCACTTCTGAAATCACAGTGTAACTACTGATCTCACAGCTGAAACAGTGACATTATAGCCTCACTGTGACTTCATAGCATCATGGTGACATCACAGCCACATGGTAACATCACAGCCTCACCACTGATATCCTACCTAGCCTTACTAGGACACACAGCATGACCACAGATAGCACAAACTCACAGTGATGTGACAGCCTCAGCAGTGACATCATAGCCTTTGACATAGTGACACCACAGCCTCACATGTTACATCACTTCCTCACTGTGACCTCAAATTTCCCACAGACATCAGAGCCTCACAGTAACTTAACATCCTTACTGTGACCTCACAATCTAACCTGTTACATCATAGCCTTATGGTGAAATCAGCATTGACACTGACATCATATCTTCCACAGTAACCTCACAGCATCACTGTGACATCACAAACTCTCTGTGATGTCAAAGCCTCATAGTGAAGCACAGCTTCACATCGAGATCATAGCCTCAGCTTCACATCGAGATCATAGCCTCACTGTGGCATTATTGCCTCATTTCTGACATCACACTCACTGTGATGTCACAGCCTCATTGCCACATAGCAGGCTAACCTCTGAAATCAGTGACACCACCGACATCCTGCCTAGCCTTGCTATAACACCAAAGCCTCATCACTGACAACTGAGGCTCATGTTCACAGGACAACATCATCAGTGACACCATAGCCCCACTGTGGCTTTACAGCCTCACCAGTAACATCCCAGCCCCACTGTGACATCTCAGCATCATCACTGATATCAGCCTCACTTCTAACAGCACAGCCTAACCACTGAAATCTCAGCCAAACTGTGGTGTCATAGCCTATCACCATTGAAATCAGAGCCTAAGCACTGACCTCATAGTTGCACTGTGACATCAGAGACACACTGTGACATCATAGCCTCATGGTGACATCACAGCCACATTGTGACATCACAGCCTAAGTACTGGAATCCTACCTAGTCTTACTAGGATACCGCAGCCTTACCACAGAAGCACAGGCTAACAGTGATGTGAAAGCATAAGCAGTGTCAACCTAACCTTTGACATCAAAAACAGTGACACCACAGCCTTACATATTAAATCACTGCTTCACTTTGAAATCAATCTTCCCACAGATATCACAGCCTCACTGTGACATCACAGTCTGACTGTGACCTCACAGTCTCACTTTTTACATCATCTTATATCATAGCCTCAGGGTGAAAACAGTCTTGCCACTGACATCACATCTTTCCCACGTCTGTCACCACAGTCTGTCACTTCTGTCACCACTGATATCACAGTCTCACTGTGATATCACAACTCACAGTAACAATATCGCCTCACATACACACCTCTGACATAGCCTCACTGTGATATCACAGCTCCAATGTGACATCACAGCATCATCACTGACATCATAATCTCACTGTGACATCATACCCTTATCACTCACATCAGCCTCATTCTGATATCACATCCTAACAATGAAATCATATCATCACTGTCATGTCACAGTCTCACTCCACTGACATCTCAGCCTCACGGTAATATCGTAACATCACTGGTGACAACACAGCTTCAATATGACAACACAACCTCACTGTGACATCACAGTTTCATGGTGACATCACAGCCATCACAAACTCACTGTGACATCACAACTTTCCCAGTGACATCACAACTTCACAGTGACATCACAGCCTCACCTGAGACAACACAGACTCATGGTGAGATCATAACCTCACTGTGGCATCACAGCCTCACTGGTTATATCACATCTTCGACTTGACATCTGTCTCATCTCTCACATCAGTCTCACTTCTGAAATCACAGCCTAACCACCGACCTCATAGCTGCACTGTGACATCACAACCTCACTGTGACATCACAGTCTCTCCTCTGAAGTGATAGCCTCAATGTGACATGACAGCCTCACTATGACATCACAGGCTCACCTCTGAAATCAGAGCCTCACTGTGATCTCATACCCATACTATGCAATCAAAGCATCACTATCACATAAACATTCACCTCTGACATCATAGCCTCAAAGTGACATCACAGTCTCAGTTTGACACAATAATCTCACTGTGACATTAGATTCTCACCAGTGACAATACAGCCTCACCAATGACATAGTTTTCCTGTGAAAGCACAGTCACTACTAACATCACAACCTCACTGTGACATCATTGCTACACTGTGCAAACACAGCCTCACTGTAACATCACAGCCTCACCATTGCTAGGACACGTGCACTATGATATCACAACCTCACCAGTGACACCACAGCCTAATGGGGACATCATAACCGCCCTGTGGAATCACAGCCTCACCAGTTACATCACATCATCAAGGCAACATCTTAGCCTCATCTTTCACATCAGTCTCATTTCAGAAATCACTAACCTCACAGCTGCACTGTAACATCACAACCTCTCCTCTAACATCACAGTTTCACCTGTGACATAACAGGCTAACCTCTGTAATCATAACTTCAATGATACCACTGAAACATCCTAGCCTTATTGTGACATTACAGCCACACTGTGATATCATAGCATCACCACTGTTATTCTACCTACCCTTATCATGACAACACAGCCTCAGCACAGATAGCACAGGCTCACAGTGACCTGACAGCCTCAGCAGTGATATCCTAGCAGTGACATTATAAACAGTGGCACCACAGCCTCACATGTTATATCACTGTCTCGTTGTGACATTAATCTTCCCATAGATATCACAGTCTCACAGTGACCTCACAGCCTCACTGTGACTTAACAGTCTAACCTGTTACATCATAGCCTCATGGTGAAATCAGCTTTGCCACTGACATCACATATTCCACAATGACCTCACTGCATCACGGTGGCATCAAAGTTAGGCTGTGGTCTCATTGTTGGGGCTGTAATGGGACCGTGAGCCTGAGATGTCAGATGAAGCTGTGGTGTCATAGCATGGCTAGGCAGAAAGTCTGTGGTGTCACTCAAGATTTGATTTCGGAGGTTTGCCTGTTATATCACAGTGAAGCTGTGGTGTCAGAGGTGAGACTGTGATGGCACAGTGAGGCTGTGATGCTACTGTGAGGCTGTGACAGCCTCACCAATAACATCTCAGCCTCACTGTTATATTTCAGACTCAATGTGATATCATGGCATGATCAGTGACAGCACAGCTTCACCTTTGACATCAGCATTGTCACTGACATTAGTCAGAACACTGACATTACAGCCACACCAGTGACAACACAGCCTTTGAGATCACAGCCTTACCAGTATCACTGTTATGTAGGAGGTTCATCAATGACATCATAGCCTCACTAGTGACATCATAGACTAACTATTACATTTTTCTCATCACTGACATTCCAAACTTATTGGGACATCACAACTTCACAAGTGACATCACAGCTTCATTGTGACATCAGCTTAACCACTAACATCAAAGCCTCACTGAGCAATCCAAATCTATCCACTGACAAAAAAATCTGTGTCATGAGAGCCTCACCGTGACATCACCACCTCACTGTGCCCTCACAGGCTTACTGAGACATTACAACCTGACAGTCACATCACAGCCCCACTGTGACATCACAAACACACTGTGATATCAGCCATGCCACTGACATAATAGCCTCAGGGTGACATCACATACACACCTCTGACATAGCTTCAATGTGACATCTCAGCCTCAATGTGACACCATAGCATCACCACTGAAATATCCTCCTTGTGACATCAGCCTTGAAAACTAACAGAACAGATAATGTGACCTCATAGCCTCCACCATTACATCACCCACTCTATGTTTCATCATGGGCTCACGGTGACACTACAGCCACATGGTGACATCGAAGCCTCACGGTGGCATCACAGCCTCACCAGTAACATCCCAACCTCAATGTGACATCTCAGTCTCATCAATGACATCAGCCTCACTTCTGAAATCACAGGCTAAACACTGGTCATTTCATAATCTATCAGACTTATATCACAGCCTCACTGTGACATCACAATCTCATGGTAACATCACCGCCTTATAGTTCCATCACAGCCTCTCCTTTGACATCACAGCCTCAGTGTGACTGTACAGCCTCACCACTGACGTCCTAATCTCACTGTGAAATCCAAGCATTACCACTGACATCACAACTTCACTGACATCTCGTAGAATCAGCCCTGACATCAGAGCATCACTCTGACATCACAGCCTCACAGTGAGCTCACAGCATGCCCACTGACACCACAGGCTCACCTGTTACATCAGAGCCTCATTGTGATATCAGTCTTGCCACTGACATCCCAGCCTCCCTATGACATCACAGCCTCACTACTGATAGGGCACAATCACCGAGTTACTACAGCCTCACCAGTGACAGCACAGCCTCATGGTGACATCATAACCTCACTGTGGCATCACATCCTCACTGTAACATCACAGACTCACCGGTGACAGCACAGCCTCACCTGTGACATCAGTATCACCACTGACCTTTGTCAGGACACTGACATAACTGCCATACCAGTGACAACACAGCTTTTGCCGTCACACCCTCACCAGTGTAACTTCATGTAATAGGCTCACCATTGACATCATAGCCTCCTCAGTGACATCATAGATGCACTATGACATCTTTCTCACCACTGACATCCCAGCCTTATTGAGATATCACACCTTTTCCAGTAACTTCACAGGCTCATTGTGACATCAGCCTCATCACTAACATCACAACCTCACTGTGCCATCCAAACCTCTCCAGTGACATCACAACATCACTGTGTCATCAGAGCCTCATTGTAACATCATAGCCTCACTGTGCTCTCACAGCCTCACTGTGATATTACCTGACAGTGCCATCACAGCCTCACTGTGACTCTAGAGCCTCACTGTGACATCACAGCCTCACAGTGAGCTCACAACCTGCCCAATGACACTATAAGCTCACCTGCTAAATCATAGCCTCCATGTGACATCAGTCTTACCAATGACATCACAGTATCACTTGACATCACAGCCTCATCAGTTACAACATAGCCTCACTTCGGCATGACATCCTCAGTACTGATATGATAGGCTCATTGTGATATTACAGCCTCTCCAGTGACATCACAGACTCATGGTGACATCATAACCTCACTGTACCATCAGAACTTCCCAGTTATATAACATCATCAATGTAATATCTCAGCCTCATCTCTCACATCAGTCTTACTTCTGAAATCTCAGCCTAACCACTGACCTCACAGCTGCACTGTGACATCACAGCTTCACTACTGGCATCCTACTAGAATTTCTATGACACCACAGCCTCACCACAGTTAGCACAAGGGCACAGTGATGTGACAGCCCCAGCAGTGACATCATTGCCTTTGACATCATAAGGAGTAACACCACAGCCTCATTTGTTATATCACTGCCTCATTGTGACATCAATCTTCCCAGAGATATCACAGCCTCACAGCGACCTCACAGTCTCACTGTGAACTCACAATTTCTCTGTGATGTCACAGCTTCACAGTGTTATCACAGATTGCCTGTAGCATTAGAGCCTCATTTCTGACATCACAGTCTCACTGTGACATCACAGCTTCACCTCTGACATCACAGCCTCACTGTGACATAACAGACTAACGTCTGAAAGCATACCATTAGTGATACAATGGACATCCTGCCTAGCTCACTATGACACCACAGACTCATCAATGACATCTCAGGCTTATTTTGTCATTACACCTTCCTCAGTGACATCACAAGCTCGCAGTGACATCACAGCCATATCGTGCCATCAAAGCATCATTGTGACATAAATCTTCAACTCTGACATCATAGTCTCATTGTGACATCACAGCCTCAGTTTGATACAATAAACTCACTGTGACATCAGATCCCCACCAGTGACAGTACAGCCTCACCAATGACATAGTCTCCCTGTGAAAGGACAGTCACCACTGACATCACAATGAATCTGACATCACATGAATCTTACAGTTTTTATTTTGAGATTTTTTTAACGGCCTAAGGAAATGTGATTTGGTGTCAAATTCACAAGGGATGGAATTGTGATAGTTAAGCCTGGATGTCAAATTGACTCATCAGCTATTGACTGATGGGCTGAGATTACCTCTGGAAAAGAGACCACTTGATAGGATTGTACCCACCCTAGATTCTATCAGAACCTCCAAAGTTCTAATAGGATCCTCCCAGTACTGCATAATATAAAGAGGAGCCACCAAACAGAACAGATGCCTTCTTGCGGCTGTGCTAGCAATTACTCTTCATTCTGGCCAGTCGGTTTCCTCAATCCTCTCGTCTTCCAACCCACCAAGTTGTTGTTGACTAGACTAAAGACTCCAGGAATTCTCCAGCATTCAGCCATCACCCACTTGACTACCAAACTGAGCAGCTACCGGAAGCCATCGTTGGACTACCTTGGCTACTGGCAGCCATTGTTGGACTACCTCAGCCATACTGTAACCCAACTCAATACATTCCCTATATAATATTTTTTTCATTGATGTACTAACCTCACTATGAAGTCCAAGTATAACCCCTGATGTAAAAACTCCACGCACATCTCATAGAATCTCATCTGACATCACAGCCTCACTGCAACATCAAAGACTCACAGTGACCTCACAACCTGCCCACTGACACTACAAGCTCACCTGTTACATCATATCCTCATTGTGACATCAGTCTTGCCACTGACATCACAGCCTCACTGTGACATCACAGCCATTGACATTAGTCAAAACACTGACATCACTGCCATACCAGTGACAACACAGCCTCACCAGTGTCACTGTTATGTAATAGGTTCCCCACTGACATCATAGCCTCACTAGTGATATAATACATTCACTATGACTTCTTTCTTACCTCTGACATTCCAGCCTTATTGTGACATCACACCTTTACAAGTGACATCACAGCCTCATTTTCATATCAGCCTAATCACTAACATCACAGACTCAATGTGCCATCCAAACCTCTGCAGTGACATCACAACATCACTGTGTCATCAGAGCCTCACTGTGACATGAGAGCCACACTGTGTCCTCACAGCCTCACTCTGACATTACAACCTGACAGAGACATCACAGCCTCACTCTGACAACAAAAACTCACTGTTACATCAGGCTTGCCACTGACATTATAGCCTCATGGTGACATCTCATACACACCTCTGACATAGCCTCACTGTGACATCACAGCCTCACTGTGACTTCACAGCATCACCACTGACATCATAGCCTCACTGTGACATCATCCAGCCACCGATATCACAATCTCACTGTGATCTCACAGCCTCCAATGTGACATCACCAACTCGCTGTGACCTCACAGGCTCATGGTAAAACCACAGCCACACAGTGACATCAAAGCCTAATGGTGGCATTGCAGCATCATCAGTGACATGCCAGCTACCCTGTGACATCATACCCTCATTACTCACATCAGCCTCATTCTGATATCACAGCCTAACCACTGAAATCACATCCTCACTGTGATGTCACAGTCATCCTCCACTAACATCACAAACTCACTGTGATATCATGACATGTCTCGTGATAACACAGCATCACTGTGACATCACAGTCACCTATGAGGTTATTCCCTCATTGTGACATCATAGCCACACTATAACATCTCAGCCTTACCTCTGAAATCATTGCCCAACTGTGACATCACAGCATCAACTCAGATGATGTAGCCTCAGGTTTCACATGTAGCCTCACTGTGACATCACATGCTCTCCTGATATCATAGACTCATTGTGACATCACTCCCTCATCACTGACATACTAACTAGTCTCACTAAGACACCACAGCCTCACCACTGACCTCACGGGCTCACTGGAACATGACAGCCTTCCTATGAACCACAGTGTTGCTACTGAAATCACAACCTCACTGTCACATCACAACTTCCCCATCGACATCACCACCGCACAGTGATGACAAAGCCTCTTGTGACATCAGAGCCATATGGTGATATCAAACAATTACTGTGCCATAAAGCTTCATCTCTGACATAATGGCCTCACTGTTACATCATAACCTCATAGCCTGCCCACTGACACCACAGGCTCACCTGTTACAACATAGCCTCATTGTGGCATCAGTTTTACCACAAATATCACAGCCTCACTGTGACATCACAACCTCATGGTGCTATCATAACCTCACTGTGTCATCACAGCTCCACCTGTTAAATCACAGCAGTAATGAAACATCTCAGCCTCATCCCTCACATCAGTCTCACTTCTGTAATTACAGCCTAAATGCTGACCTCACGGCTGCACTGTGACATCACAGCCTCACTGTGACACCACACCCTCACCATTGGTATCCTACATAGCCTTACCATGATACCACAGCCTCACCACAGATAGGACAGGCTCACAGTGATGTGACAGCCTCAGCAGTCACATCCTAGCTTTTGATATCATAAACAGTGACACCACAGCCTCACATGTTATATCACTGCCTCATTGTGACATCAATCTTCCCACAGATATCATAGCCTCACAGCGATTTCACAGACTCACTGTGACCTCACAGTCTAACCTGTGACACCATAGACTCACCTGTTACATTATAGTCTCATGGTGAAATCAGCCTTGCCACTGACATCAAAACTTCCACAGTAACCTCACAGTCTCACTGTGACATCAGAACATCTCTGAGATATTACATCTTCACAGTGACATCACAGCTCCACATTGATATCACAGATTCACTGTTGCATTATAGCCTGAATTTTAATATCACAGACTCACTATGACATGATAGCCTCACCTCTCACATCACAGACTCACTGTGACATAAGAGTAACCTCTGAAATCATAGCATCAATGACACCATGAACATCCTACCTAGCCTTACTATGACACCACAGCATCCTCAATGACATCTCAGGCTCTTGGACACATGACAGGCTCAACAGTGACACCACAACCTGGCTGTAGCATCACAGCCTCCCAAGTAACATTCCAGCCTCACTTCTGACATCACTGCCTAACCACTGAAATTGCAGCTAAACTGTTATCTGATAGTGTATCACCACTGATAACATTGTCTCACTGTGATATCACAACCTCATGGTAGCATCACAACCTCACAGTGACATCACAGCCTCTCCTCTGACATCCCAGCTTCAGTGTAACTGTACAGTCTCACCACTAACATCATAACCTCACTGTAAAATCCAAGCATTACCCCTGATGTCACAACTTCACTGACATCTCACACAATCAGCTCTGACATCAGAGTCTCACTGCAACATCACAACCTCACAGTGACCTCACAGCCTGTCCATGGACACCACAGGCTCACATGATATATCGTAGCCTCATTGTGACATCAGCGGTGTCACTGACATTACAGCCTCACTGTGCTATCACAGCTTCCAGAGTACTATCACCTCATGGTAACATGAATGCCCATGGTGACATCCAACATTCACAGTGACATCGCAGCCTCTGTGTGAAATCTTGGCCTCACCTGTGACATCAGCATTGCCACAGACATTAGTCTGAACACTGACATCCCTGCCACACTAGTGACAACATAGCCTTTGACATCACAGCCTCTCTGTGGTTATAGCCCACTGTGACATGACAGCCTTACTATGACATCACAGGCTCACCTCTGAAATCATAGCCTCAATGCAGCATCACAACCACATCACTGACAACCTACCTAGTCACACTATGACACCACAGCCTCACCATTGACTTCACATGCTCACTGAAATATGACAGCCTCCCTGTGATACTTCAGTGTCACTAATGACCTCACAGTTTCACTGTGACATCACAACCTCTCTGTGATGTCACAGCCTCAAAGTGACATCACAGCTTCACAGTGATATCCCAGGCTTATTGTGGCATTATAGCCTCATTAATGACATCACAGCCTCAAATATGACCACACAGCCTCACTGTGACACCACACCTTCCAGAGTGATATCAACTGACTGTGACATAACAGCCCACAGTGACATACAGCATTCCCAGTTACAACACAACCTAAGTGTGATATCACAGCCTCATCAGTGACAGCACAGCCTCAACTGTGACTGAAATTAGTCAGAAAACTGACATCAGTGTCACACCAATGACAGCACAGCTTTTCACATCAAGGCCTCATCAGAGTCACTGTCATGTAATAGGTTCAACACTGACATCAAAGACTCACTAGTGACATCATCAAATCTCTATAACATCTTTCTCACAACTGACTTTCCAGCCTTATTGTGACATCACAGCTGCACCAGTGACAACACAGCCTCATTGTGACATCAGCCTCACCACTAACATCATAGCCTCACTGTGCCATCAAAACCTCTCCTGTGACATCACAGCATCACTATGTCATTAGATCCTCCTTGGAAAATCATAGCCACACTGTGTCCTCATAACCTCACTGTGACATTACAACCTGACATCATAGCCACACGGTTTTCTCACAGTCTCACTGTGACATCACAGCCTCAATGTGACATCACAGCATCACCAAGGACATCATAGCCTCACTGTGACTCCAGCATTGCCACTGACTTCATAGTCTCACTTTGACCTCACAGCTTCCACCATGACATCACCAACTCCCTGTGACATCACAGGTTCACAGTGACACCACAACCACTATGACAGTACAGCCTCATCACTGACATCTCAGGTTCATGGTCACATGACAATCTCAACAGTGACATCATACCCTCTTTGTGTGGCATCATAGCCTCACTAGTAACATCCCAGCCTCACTGTGATATCTCAGCCTCATCACTGACATCAGCCTCACATTGGGTCCATCTAGGAACAATGGCCTGGCATAGCTAAGCACATGAGTCCAAAGATGGCACTGAGAGCTAGTGTCCTGGGCATAACCCTGATCATATTACAGAGAGCCCTAATTGGCTTATAGAAGTCGACCTGCCTTCTTTACAGAAATACGTTGAGTCTGACCTGTAAAGTTTGTATGTTGTGTTAACCTTCAACATTATTGGCTGCCCATTTCACACCCTGTGATCTTTTGTCTATATAAGCTGTTTTATTGTTCCCAATAAATGAGTCCTTTTTTAAAAACATTACACTTGTATTTTTTATTATTATTATTTCCACTCATAAAACTTAACAGGTACACTGGTCCCCTCCTTCCCTCCACCTTCCCCTAGTCTCCGTGCTCCCCCCTCCCCTTTCCCTCCCTCTTCATCCTCAGTACCTCTCCCCCAATCCCTGGAGCATCCTTTACTATGCATGCCAAACTCTCCTCTGGGTTCCCAATAAATGAGTCTTGCCTCGACAAACTCCTTGCTGTGTTTGGAGTCTCCAGGATTTGGGGGCAGAAGGCCTGCAGCGAACTTATTTCTCTTCATCCTGACAGCCTGGAGTCATCCCCTTGTGTGTGTGTGTGTGTGTGTGTGTGTGTGTGTGTGTGTGTGTCGAGAAGCCACACCTGGTGTCCTTGTGTGAGAAACTTCCCAGATCAGACAAAGCAAATCGGACTTCAAGATAAGTTAGACCCTAAATATGGATAACTCTAAACATAAATCTGATCCAGAGCCAGGAGCTCTATGGCTTGTATTAAGAAGCCATGGTTTTAGTTTGGAGAGGTGGCTCAGTGGTCAAGCCTCTGCCTTGGAGACGGAAGGTCCTGAGTTTGGATCCTAGACCCCGTGTATAGATGCCGGGCAGAAGTGGGGGCAACCTGCATTTCTGGTCCTGGTAAGGGCAGAGCCTGTGAATCCTAGGGCAGAGTAAACAAGGAGGAGGTTCAGGCGGTTCATGGTGGTTCCCGAATTTGGCTGTGGTTCTACACACACACATACATACACACGCATACACATACAATTGAATAAATAATAAATAATTTAAAAATTAAAAAAAGAAGCCATGGTTTGAAATTCAATATTCTAGCATTGCCAAGGTCTGGCAGACAGCCCTTAAATTCGCACCTTGGGTCTAGTCTTCTAATATCTTTTCATGGCCCACTTGGGATAGAGTAGAAAACCTAGCCAGAAAGTGGAAGGAACATTTTTTAATTTTTTTTATTATTTATTCAATTGTGCATGTATGCGTGTGTGTGTGTGTGTGTGTGTGTGTGTGTGTGTGTGTGTGTATGTATGTGTGTGTAGAACCGGTCGAATTTGGGAACCACCATGGACGCCTCCACCCCCTCCTTGTACTCTGCCCAGAGATTCACAGGCTGGGAGGAACATTTTAATATATCACCTCCCTTGGCATTTTATCCCATGGTGTCTGCGCTTAAGACCTCATTCCTTCTTAGTGAGGACCAGCCCCCACCAGGGGCGAAAATAGAGGCAGAATAGATAAGGGGGAAGGAGGAGGGGGAAGAGGAGTCAGTGCTGTGGCTGCCAACTCCCTGCACATCCTTTCCTCCTCGGTGCCTGGAGCCGAAGTAAATAATCTGGGGTGGCCTGCCGCAGAGTCCTTGCAAGGTGGGGGAAGCCATGGGACAGCGGGCATGCCCGCCACTTGGGGGAATCCACACTGGATTGTGTCCCAGCTCTATGCTCGTACCAGAAGCCTCCTAAATGGTGCACAGGGCTGCCAGCCCTGGGCGAGGGGGAGGGGCTTCATGTGGAGCTGCCAAACAATGCTTGCAAGTGCCACACTGACCTGCCGGCCCAACCGGGCTAGAGGGAACTGCATCTGCTTGAGAGCCCCAGAATGATGAGAGGAAGTGGCTGCCATTTGAGAGTGCCTGGCATGCGCGGTTCTCTTTATTAAGGGGGGGGGTATGCAGACTCTGAGAGCAGCAAACAAGCAGCTGCCAATGCGCCTGGTGCGATCTGTTCCCTTTACTCGATTTAACTCTGCTCAAGGGAGAAAGGGGTGGACCAGGAAGGGCAGAGTACCATCAATCACCATTACTCAGGGAGGTTGAAGAAGGCTATGTGCGAATTGCTCAGTCGCTGCTTAGGAGGGCTCTATGCCAGCAGGTGAGAACGGCCTCTGTTTGTGTTTGTCTGTTATATTTTTTTTTGTGTTGTCTTTTGTGTGGACTCAGACGAAACAATGGGACAGACTGTTTTTAGTCTCTTATACCTGTTGCCAAGACATTTTAAGGACGTTTGGAAAAAAAAAATCTGAGTGTTGAGATAAACAAAGGGAAATTTACCATCCTCAGTTCTGATGAATGGCCTACTTTCTAGGTCAAAAGATGTATGTTTTAAACTGTCTCCTGATTGATTTAAGGAAGCTTCTGCCCCCTGCACTGGAGGGACTATAAAACCTGTCTGTTGTTCTTTGTACTTTTTCTGTGATGATAAAGGGTTACTTTAAAAAGTTCTGACTAGCTTGGTTACCTGGATTGCCTATGTGTGCTTTATGTTTCAAAATAACAGCTGTGGCCACTTCAAATCTTATTGTGCACTTATAATCACATTTTGGTTTTTGATTCTGCTCATTATTTGGCATGCCCAATTTAAATGCACATGCACACTTAAAAATAAATCATTTTGATAACATTAAAAGGCCTGAGTACATACTGATTAAAATATCTTGTTTTATCTTGATTTTTATGAAGCTTCACAAAAGGTGGTACTGTGTTTTTACCTAGGATCTGATAACATCTCTTCTGTAATTCCTTTAAAAATTTGTACTCCCATGTATAATGTTTATAAACCTAGCAGCCAGAGAGAAAAGCTGATTTCTGAGAAATTCACTGGAATTTCTTCATTTTCCTGGTATGTATGAGCTTGCTTCTTTGGGGACAAGTCTGTTTTCTAATTCCATGTGTACTCCCATGTTCTGCTACAATCTTACAAACTTAATTCGGATATAATGATTTTTAAGATGAGGTCTACTGTTATTGCCTCTTTTAAAGGACATTTCTTACAGGATAGTTAATGTGAAAACAGCAGGAAACCATCAAGTAGGAAAAAGAAAATATAAAGAAAATATGTATGTCCAAGAGGTTTAAAAGAAAGTTTATGGGATAAAAAAAAATCTTACTTAAAAATTAAAGTGTGTACAAGAGGTTTATGAGTTGGTTACTAAAAGAATGTTAAAGTATGCTATAAAGGTTTGTGGAATGTTAGGTTTATAAAAGGTTAAAAATTAGAGATGAAGATCAAAAGAAAATGTTATACATTATGCTTCTTCCATGCTATAGAAAAAAGACATTGAGTCTCAAAAATTAGAAATTAGAAATTAAGCTTCATGTATTCAAATGTATTTCAATTGTCTGTTTTGATTAAGCAGGAATTTGGTTACTCATAAAATCCCAACTTCTCAAGGGCTGCTGGAAGGTCTGAGACTAGGGCCTACAGCAGTCCAAGCAGGGCTCTGTTCAGGAGAAGCCGAGGCCCCTATGGAGTTTCTCTAAATATTGGATTTCACTGTAAAAGAGACCAATCTCTGCTCACCTTTTGGAGCAGGCTTCTCCTGGAAGGGGAGTAAAAGAGCACCTTTAAAATGTGGGAAGAATGTTTTAATCTCTGTGTGAATATGTGAGTGAATGTCATCCTGAGGTGGAAAACCTGTTACAACTCTGTGCTTGAGTTTGTAGTCCCACAGTGAGATCTCTAAGATCTCTTAAAGCCATTGTCTGGGAGACAACCCTGAGATACAATTACTTGATAGAAAAGCCATCATCAGATAATTGAATAATGTCAAGATGTCCTTAGGGATGCCCAATTGACTAAGTATAATCTTGGAAAACTCATTGCTCTATAGCTAATTTCAGGAAGAGGGCTCCTTACAGTAGCTCTATTACAGGTTGGAGAAATTCTACAATGGATCCACATGTCTCTGGAAGATGCCCCTATCACTACAGATCAATTAGCAGATATGATAAAAAAAAGGACTTGAATAGACATGTAGACACTATGGTAAGGATCCAGACTCTATTGTCTTTCCCTATAGACTAACTGATGTAGAATGGCTGACTAAATATCACCCTAGATTGGCTTTGGCATTGGAAGGATACTTAGGAGAGATAAGTTGCCATTATGGCCCATCTAAATGGGTCACACCACTTCAGCACTTACCACTTGCTGAGCCCAAACTCTTTGTTAAAACGTTTATGCCAGATGTCCCATATGTATTCACAGATGGAGGAAAAATTGGATCTGCTTACACTACCTTCACCCAGGAAGTTTAATTCAGCCATACAAACAAAAATACCAGCCTGCCCAAGGATCAGCTCAGTATAAAGAGCTGTTGGCGGTTATAATGGCATCAAAGGAAAATGAAGAGGCTATTAACTTATTCTCTGACAGTGTATAAGTTGTAAACTTACTCCCAGGGATAATAAATGCTCATATAAGGTTAGACAGCAATCCTATCTTGCCCCTTATGGTGGAACTAAAGTCTACATTAAAAGGATGAGAAAAGCCTATATATTTACAACATTGAAGGAGTCACTCTGGTCTGCCTGGGTTCCTAGCCCAGGGCAATGCCTTAGTTGATAAATTAGCTTCACAAGAGATATGGGCTCTTAACATTCAGGAAGCCTCTGACTTACGTGGTTTAACTCACCTTAATTGGAGGGGCTAACTCCATAGGTTCCCTCAAGTTCCTATAAAGGACTTAAAAAAGATCATTCAAACCTGCAAGTCTTGTCAACTTTTTCTCCACCCTTACCGGGGCCAGGAGTTAAACCCGAGGACTAAAACCTAATATGCTGTGACAAACAGATGTTACTCATTATGCGCTGTTTGGTAAACTTAAATATATCTTTGTTTCCATAGATACATTCTCTCAAGCAAGTTGGGCATCTGCACATACAGGAGAAAAGGCAAAACATGTACAATCATTTTTTACAATGCTTTGCCACCCTACAGTTACTCAACCAAATTAAGACAAATAATGGCCCTTGTTTACAAAAACAAAAAGGGGAAGTAAGTACACATCAAAAGCTAGGGTTGGCATTATTTACCATCAACATTTTAAATTTTCAAAAGGGACAACTTGAGGTGCTAGAGAGGTGGGTCAGGGGTTAAGCCTCTGCCTTCTGCAGGCAGAAGGTCCTGAGTTTGGATCCTAAACCCCACATATAGACACCAGGTGGAAGCGGGACTGGCCTGCATTTCTGGTCCTACCTGTGAATCCTGGGGCAAAGTAAACAAGGAGGAGGTGGAGGCATCCATGGTGGTTCCCGAATTTGTCCGTGGTTCTACACATGCAAATACACACACACACACACACACACACACACACACACACACACACACATGCATACACGCACAATTTGAATAAATAATAAATAATAATAATAATAATAATATATTTTTAAAAAGGGACAACTTGAATCGAGATTCCAAAATCACTGGGGAAGCCTATCCACTAAGCCTTCTGTCAAGGTGTGTTGGAAGGACTGCCTAACTGGGCATTGAAGGGGACCTGATCCCTTGATTACTATGGGAAGAGGATTTGGATGTGTCTTCCCAATTGGAGAGTCTTCCCTGATATGGATTCCAGCAAGGAATCTCAAATTCTATCCACAAGAGTATCCTCATGAAGGAGACCCAAAAGAATCATCCCCAGACTAATAAACTAAACCAAGGGGTAAAAAGCCCTTGAGACAGCCTTCTTCACTTTTTCTCTTTCAGAAATTATCCACGGTGTGTTCAAGGAAGATGCTAACCATAATTCTTATAGGCTGACCTAACTCAAGATCGCCTGATTGATACCTTACCTAAACCAAGGTGGAGTCAATCTGGTTTGACCTAACATCTAGAAAGAATTTTTTTTAATAATTATATCGCTTAAGTATTTCCTCAGCACAACTCTCAGCAGTGCTCCATCAATGAAACCATGCTACAGATGTTTATGGCCCTTGAACATTCATGCCATGACCCCCCCAGAAACGTGATTCAAGCTTGGAGACTCATGAGGTCTTGGTCTAATCTACAAGCCATATATCCTGGCATGCCTTCTAAAGGAGGGGTCCTTCCAGGGCTGGCAGTCAATGATGGGTAATGGTCCATGTGAGGGTGGCATCTGAACCCAAGCTAGGCACAGTTCATTATGCTGGACCCCCTCTGAGGCAGGGTCAATAAGGTCAGAGCAAAAGAAGCATTCTGGCTCTCACTGGCTGCCACAAGGATGGATATGTAGGAAAAATGGACCAGGAAGGCCTGTATTGTCTGTATGGGCCATGTGCAACTTCCCCAAGCTACCTGCTACCATGTCTGGTGTTGATGCCAACCCACCTGACAGAGAAGACCAACCCGGACAGGATGACAACAGAAGCTCATGCTGGGACTTACAGGAAGTTGGACATATGTGTAGTGAACTGTAAAAAACAAAAAGGAGAAGTTGGGCTTGCACAGGAATAACAGCCTGGCATAGCTAAGCACCTGGGTGCAAAGATGGCACTGAGATCTAGTGTCCTGGGCATAACCCTGATCACATTACAGAGAGCCCTAATTGGCTTATAGAAGTCGACCTGCCTTCTTTACAGAAATAAGTTGAGTCTGACCTGTAAAGCTTGTAGGCTGTGTTGACCTTTAACATAATTGGCTGCTCGTTTCACACCCTGTGGTCTTTTGTCTATATAAGCTGTTTTATTGTTCCCAATAAATGAGTCTTGCCTCCACAAACTCCCTGCTCTGTTCAGAGTCCCCTGGATTTACGGATGGAGGGTCTGCAGCAAACTTATCTCTTTTCGTCCTGACTGCCTGGAGTCGTCCCCTAGGGTGTGTGTGTGTGTGTGTGTGTGTGTGTGTGTGTGTGTGTGTGCAGAAGCCACAAGCCTCACTTCTGACATCTCAGCCTAACTTCTGAAATCTTAGCCGAATTGTGTCAATGTGTCAATTGTGTCAATGTCTATCACCACAGATATCACAGACTCACTGTGATATCACAACCTCATGGAAACATCACATGTTCGCAGTGACATCACAGCCTGTCCTCTGACATCACAGCCTCAATGTGACTGCACATCCTCACCACTGAGGTCCTAACTTCACTGTGAAATCCAAGCATAACCCCTGACCTCACAGCCTTACTGATATAGAAAAGATTCAGCCCTGACATCACAGCCTCACTGTGACATCACAGCTTCACAGTGACCTCACAGCCTGCCCACTGACAACTAAGGCTTACCTGTTACATCATAGCCTCAATGTGGCATCAGTCTTACCACTGACATCACAGCCTCATTGTGACATCACACCATCACCACGGATAGGATAGCCTCACCAGTGACACCACAGTCTCATGGTGACATCATTACCTGACTGTGGCATCACAGACTCACTAGTTCTATCATATTGTCAATGCAACATAGCAGCTTCTTCTCTCACATCAGTCTCACTTCTGAAATCACTGCCCAAACACTGACCTAACAGCTGCACTGTGACATCACAGCCTCACCACAGGTATCCTACCTAGTCTTTCCATGACACCACAGCCTCACCACAGTTACCAGAGGCTCTCAGTGATGTGACAGCCTCAGCAATGACAGCCTTTGACATCATAAACAGTGACACTACAGCCTTATATGTCGCATCACTGCCTCATGGGGACATCAATTTTCTCATAGATATCACAGCCTCACAGTGACCTCACAGCCTCACTGTGACATCACAGACCCCACCGTGACATCACCAACTCCCTATGACATCACTAACTCCCTATGACATCACGGTTCTGTGAAACTACAGCCATACGGTGACATCAAATCTTCACGGAGGCATCACAGCCTCACCAGAGAAATGCCAGCCTCACTGTGACACCATAACACCATCACTCACATCAGCCTCATTCAGATATCAAAGCCTAACTATTAAAATCACATCCTCACTGTGATGTCATAGTCTCACTCCACTGACATCACAGGCTCACTATATCACAGCATCACTGGTGATGACACTGCCTCACTCTTACATCACAACATCATCTCTGAGATACAGCCACACTGTGACAAGACAGCCTCTCCATGACATCAAAGTCTCACCTCTGAAATCATTGCCTAAATGTGACATCACAGACTCATCTCTGACGTTGTAGCCTCACTGTTTCATCACAGCCTCAATATGACTCATATGCTCACCTCTGAAATCATAGCCTCAATGCAACATCACACCCTCATCACTGACATTCCACCTGGACTCACTATGACACCACAGCATCACCACTGACCTCACAGGCTCACTGAAGCATGGCAGCCTCCCTGTGACACCAGTGTCGCTGTTGACATCACAATCTCATTGTCACATCACACATTCCCCAGTGACATCACAAACTCAAAGCGACATCACAGACTCATTGTGACATCACAGCCATACCATGCCATCAAAGCATCACTGTCATGTAAACATTCACCTCTGACATCATAACCTCACTGTGACATCACAGCCTCCATTTGACAAAATAAATTCACTCTGACAATAGAGCCTCAACAGTCACAGTACAGCCTCACCAACGACATGATGTCCCTGTGAAAGCAGTCACTACTGACATCACGATGTCATAATGACATCACAAACTCACTGTGACATCACAGCCACACTGTACCAGCACAGCCTCACTGTGACATCACAGCCTCACCACTGATATGAGAGACTCATCAAAATATCACAGCCTTAACAGGGATATCACGGCCTCATGGTGACACCATAACCTCATTGGGGCATCACAGCCTCACTGTGACATCATAACCTCTCTGTGAAGTCACAGCCTCATAGGGACATCGCAGATTCATAGTGATATAACAGCACCACTGTGGCATTATAGCCTCATTTCTGACATCACTGCCTCACTGTGACATCACAGCCTCACCTCTGACATCACAGTCTCACTGTGACATAACAGACTAAATTCTGAAATCATAGCATCAATGACACCAGTGATATCCTGCCTAGCCTTGCTATGACACCACAGGTCATCACTGATATTTCAGGCTCACAGTCACATGCCAGCCTCAGCAATGACACCACAGCCTCGATGTGGCATCACAGCTCCACCACTAACATCTCAGCCTCACTGTGATATCTCAGCTTCATCATTGACATCAGCCTCACTTCTGACATCACAGTATAACCACTGAAATCTCAGATGAACTGTGATATACTCTATCAGCACTGATACCAGAGCCTCACTGAGATATCAAAATGTCATGGTAATAACACAGTCTCACATTGATATCACAGCCTCACTTGTGACATCACAGACTCAGTGTGATTGCATAGTCACTACTGAGGTCCTAACCTCACTGTGAAATCCAAGTATCATCCCTGATGTCACAGCCTCACTGACTTCTCATAGAATCAGCCCTAATATCAGAGACTCAATGTGATATGACAACCTCATGGTGATCTCCCAGGGTCCACTGATATCACAGGCTCACCTGTTACAACATCACAGCCTCACTGTGATATCACAATTTCCAGAATGATATCACCTCAAGGTGACATGATAGCCCACAGTGACATACAAACCTAACAATGATATCACAGCCTCGGTGTGATGTCATGGTCTCACCGGTGACAGCACAACCTCACCTGTGACATCAGCATCACCATGGACATTAGTCAGAACACTGACATCACTGGCACACCAGTAGCAACACAGCCTTTGACATCACAGCCTCACCAGTGACACATCACAGCCAAACCCTGCCATCAAAGCATCACTGTGACACAAAGCTTCACCTCTGACATCAGAGCTTCACTGTCACATCAGAACCTCAGTTTGACAAAATAAACTCATTTTGACATTAGAGCCTCACCAGAGACAATAAAACCTCACCAATGACATAACTCCCTGTGAAAGCATAGTCACTACCCACATCACAACCTCACTGTGACATAACAACCTCATTGTGACATCACAGCCACACTGTGCCAACACAGCTTCACTGTGACATCACAGCCTCATGGTTACAGCACAGCCAGACATGACTTCACAGCCTCACCACTGGTATCCTACCTAGCCTTTCCATGACACCACAGCTTCACCGGAGATAGCACAGGCTCACAGTGACATGGCAGCCTCTGCAGTAGCAGCCGTTGACATCATAAACAGTGACACCACAGCCTCACATGTCACATCACTGCCTCATTGTGACATCATTCTTCCCACAAATATTATAGCCTCACAGTGACCTCACAGTGCAAACTGTAATATCATAGACTCACCTGGTACATCATAGCCTCATCATGAAATCTGCCTTGCCACTCAAATCACATTTTCCACAGTGACCTCACCTTCACAGCAAACTTTCTTTGAGGTCACAGCCTCACAGTGATATCACAGCTTCACAGTGATTCACAGCCTCATTGTGGTATTATAGCCTTATTTCTGACATCACAACCTCACCTTTGACGTCACAGGTTCACTCTGAAATAACCTCTGAGATCATAGCATCAGTGACACCATGGGCATCCTGCCTAGCTTCACTATGACACCACAACCTCATCACTGACATCTCAGGCTCATGGTGACAAGACAGCCTCAAAAGTGACACCATATCCTCACTGTGGCATCACAGCCTCAGTAGTAACATCTCAGCCTCACTGTGACATCTCATCTACATCATTGCATCAGTCACACCAGTGATGTTCTGCCTATCCTTTCTATGACACCACAGCCTCATCACTGACATTTTAGGCTCACAGTCACAAGCCAGCCTCAACGGTGACACCACAGCCTCAATATGGCATCACAGCCTCACCACTAACCTCCCAGCCTCACTGTGATATCTCAGCCACATCACTGACATCAGCCTCACTTCTGATATCACAGACTAACCACTGAAATCTCAACCAAACAGCCTCATTGTGACTGCACAGCCTCACCCCTAACATCCTAAACTCACTGTGAAATCCAAGCATCACCATTGACATCACAGCCTCACTGACATCACACAGAATCAACCCTGATATCAGAACTTCATTGCAGCATCACAGCATCAAAGTGACCTCACAGTCTGCCCACTGACACCACAGTCTTGCCTGTTACATCGTAGCCTTATTTTAACATGTCTTGCCACTGACATCATGGCCTCATTGTGACATCACCACTTCCAGAGTGATATGACCTCACAGTGACATGACAGCCCATAGTGACATACAACCTTCACAGTGACATCACAGCCTTAATGTGACATCATAGCATCAACACTGATATCATAACTTTACTGTGACATCAGCCTTGCCACTGATATCACAGTCTCACTGTGACCACACAGCCTCCACTGTGACATCACCTACTCCCTGTGACATCACAGGCTTATGGTGACACCACCCATACAAGGTGACATCAAAGCCTCACGGTGGCATCACAGCCTCACAGTGACCTTACAGCCTGCCCACTGACACCACAGTTTCATATGTTCCATCATACCCTCATTGTGGCATCAGTCTTATCACTGACATGACAGCCTCACTGTGAAATCACAGCTTCACCAGTGATAGCATAGCCTCATCTGTGATAATCAGCATCACTGCTGACAGTCAGAACACTGACATCACTACCACACCAGTGACAACACAGCCTTTGACATTAGAGCCTCACCAATGTCACTGTCACATAATAGGTTCATCATGGACATCATAGCCTCACCAGTAACATCACAGCCTCATTGTGACATCAGCCTCACGACTGACATCATAGCTTCAACGTGTCATCCAAACCTCTCCAATGACATCACAACATCACTGTAACATCAGAGCTTCATGAGACATCACCAACTCATACTGAAATTTGCCTTAACACTGACGTAATAGCCTCATGGTGACATCACATACACAACTCTGACATAGTTTCCCTGTGACATCACAGCCTCAAAGTGACATCTCAGCATCACCACTAACATGGTAGCCTCACTGTGACATCAACCTTGCCACTCACATCACAGTCCACTGTGACCTCACAGCCTCAACTGTGACATCACCAATTCCCTGTGACTTCACGGGCTCAAGGTGACACCACAGATACAAGGTGACATCAAAGCCTCACAGTGGAACCACACCCTCATCAGTGACATGACAGACTCACTGTGCCATCCTACACTCAAAACTCATATCAGCCTCATTCCAATATCACAGCCTAGCCACTGAAATCACATAATCACTGTAATGTCATTTTCTCACTCCACTGACATCACAGTGATATCACAGTATCACTGGTGAGAACACAGCCTCACTGTGACATCACTGTCTCACTTCTAAGTTTATAATCTCACTTTGCCACCACAGCCTCACTATGACATCACAGGATCACCTTTGAAATTATTGCTCAACTGTAACATTGCAGCATCGACTCTGACATTATAGCCTTCCTGTTTCATCACAACCGCACTATGACATCACAGGCTTACCTCTGAAATCATCACCTCAATGTGACATGACACCCTTATCACTGACATCTTACCTAGCCTCAGTATGGCACCACAGCCTCATCACTGACTCCCAGTCTCCCTGAAACATGACAGCCTCCCTGTGACACCACAGTGTCGCTATTGTCTTTACAACTTCACTGTGACATCACAACTTCCCCAGTGACATCAAAACATATTGACATACCAGCATCACTGTGGCTTCACAACCATACCATGCCATCAAAGCATCACTGTTACATAAAGCTTCACTTCTTATATTATAGCCACACTGTGACATTACAGCCTCAGTAACACCACAGTCTCACATGTTACATCACTGCCTCATTTTGACATCAACCTTGCCACAGATTTCTTAGCTTCAGAATGACCTCACAGACTCACTGTGACCTCAAAATCTAACCGGTTACATAATAGACACACCAGTTATATCATAGCCTCATGGTGAACCCAGCCTTGCCACTGATATCATATCTTCCACAGTGACCTCAAAGCCTCACTGTGATATCACAGTGACTCAGTGATGTCACAGACTCATAGTGACTTGAAAGCTTCATAGTGATATCACAGCCTGTAACAGTTCCTCTTAACTACTGTTGTGAGAGAACACCCAAAGTCAAGAAACTTAAGGGAGAAAGGGAGGTTTATTCAGCTTACGGTTTCAGAGAGGAGGCAGTTTCTCATGGCAGAGGTGGCACGGCTGGCCAAAGCTGGAGGAGGCTAAGTCACCACAGACATCTTGGAACTGAGAGCTGCAGACTGCTTGCAGCAAAGGCTGACTTCTCCTGGAGGTAGGGTGGGACTAATCTACCTCAAGGCTCACCCCTTGTGACTGCCTTCCTCCAGAAAGGCTCCACCTCTCAAGGTACCATGACCTTGCCAAACACATGAGACTGTGGGGAACACATTTCAAACCATGACACTCCACCCCTGGCCCTCACAGGCTCATTGCCATCTCATTATGCAAACCATACTCAGTCCAACTTTAAAAGTCTTCATAGACTACATCAGTAGTCCCAACACAGTCCAAAAGTCCAAAGTCCAAAACCTCCTATAAAAATCAAAAGATAAGTTACATACTTCCAACATACAATGGCACAGAATAAACATTCCCATTCCAAAAGGAAGGAGTGGGGGCATGTTCTCTGTTTCTTCTTGGTTCAACTCTGTAAGTTGCCATTGTATTTTTCATCATTGGATCTTACAGTTTTGGCTTCTTCCTGCCTGATTCTTTGCTCTTTTTCATAACTCTGAAGACAAATAAAAAGTAGCCATATCACATTGTCAAGACGACATTGCTTAAACCGCAAAAGAAAATCAACAAACCATAATCCAGAACTTCAGAGACTCTATATCAACCACCTAGAATTAGGCCAGCCTAATCTCTCCCCATCCTGAAGCTCAGGGAAATTTGCGGAAGAGGGGGCAGTAAGATTGTAAGAGCATAAGGATGGGAGGAGCAATGATATGCAAGATACTCCACACAAGTTAGGGCCGAAGCGATCATAATTGGACTTTGCATGCCCTGCGCAATGTCCCAACACACTATTGTCCCCACAAAGTCTAGCATTTTCTAAAAGCACCAAGATCCTTGGACGCAAGGGATTGACAGCCAAAATAGTGTTCCTATGCTTAAGGGGAACACAAGAAAGGGTTCAGGGAAATGCCGCTGGGTCCTTGTATGTTATCAGAGAGGAGGACCCAGAGGACAGTCAGGCATGCACATTAAAGGATTCTCCGGGAACAGACACTTGGAGGAGTGGAGAAAAATAGTGCAAGAAACAAAAACTGGCATAGAGCAGTTAAAACAGACTCAAGCAGAGTTTAAAACTGAGCTACAAGACAAGTTATCTTCAACCCAGAACTCCACAGAGAGTCTTATCAACAGAACTAATGAAGCAGAAAAGAGAATTTCAGACGTTGAAGATAAAGTGGGAGTACTAACCAGCTCAATGGAAGAGGTTGTTAAAGCCAAAAAGATACTTGAGAGAAATATCCAAGAGATATGGGACACCCTGAAGAAGCTTAACATGCGTATTCATGGAATACCAGAACAAGAATCTCAAAATACCACCCCTGAGGAAATTTTTCAAACGATCATCAAGGAAAACTTTCCTCATCTAAAAAAAGAGAGGCCCATCCATATACAAGAGGCATTCCACACCCCAAACAGATACGACCAAAACAGAAGCACGCCACGGCAAATAATAGTTAAAACACTCCACATTCAAGATAAAGAACTGGTGCTGAGAGCTTCAAGGGAGAAAAAACAAGTCACTTTTAAAGGTAAACCTATTAAAATAACAAATGACTTCTCAGTCGAAACAGTAAAAGCAAGAAGAGCTTGGAGAGACATACTTCAAGTATTGAATGAGCAAAAGTGACAACCCAGGCTGATTTACCCTGAAAAACTATCAGTCATGATCGAGGGAGAAAGAAAAATTTTCCAGCATAAAGACAACTTGAAGGGATACATGTCCACCAAACCAGGCCTTCAAAAACTGCTAGAAATGATACTCAAGCATGAAGAAAAAAACAGGCATATCCAGGAGAACAGAAGGCAAATATAACACCATTAAAAGCGAAGCAATATACTTATAAAAACTACTAAACATAATAAATGTCTGAAGTTAAAAATAGTTTCTCCATTATAACACTAAATGTTACTGGAATTAATTCACCGATCAAGAGACACAGATTACAAACTTGGATTAAAAATCACAATCTATCAATCTGCTGCCTGCAGGAAACCCATCTCACCACAAAAGATAGGCACGCTCTAAAAATAAAAGGCTGGTCAACAATTCTACAAGCTAATGGAAGCAGAAAACAGGCAGGGGTAGCTATTATGCTATCAGACAAAGTGGACTTCAAACCAAAGAAAATTATAAGAGACATGGATGGATACTACATTTTAGTCTCAGGTACAATTCACCAGGAAGACTTCACAATACTGAACATATATGCACCCAATACGGGCCCCTCCACATTCATTAAGAAAACCCTACAGCGTCTAAAGCAAGAAATCAACCCCCAAACGATAATTCTTGGGGACTTCAACACCTCTCTCTCAACATGGGATAGATCTACAGGTCAAAAACTTAACAGAGACACTTTGGACCTTAATCAAACGCTGAAAGAAATGGACCTTACAGATCTCTATCGAACTTTTCACCCACGCACCAAAGAATACACATTTTTCTCAGCAGCTCACGGAACTTTCTCCAAAATAGATCACATATTGGGCCACAAAAGGAATCTACACATATACAAAAAGTTGAAATTCTAACCTGTGCCCTATCAGACCACCACGGCCTAAAGCTGGACATCCACAACATATCAAACAAGAGAAAATACACTAACTCCTGGAAACTTAACCATACGATGCTGAATGAGAACTGGATTCAGGAAGAAATTAAAAAGGAAATTCAAGATTTCCTGAAAGTGAATGATGATGAAAATGCAACTTACCAAAATTTCTGGGACACAATGAAAGCTGTTCTAAGAGGTAAGTTCATAGCTCTTAATGCCTACATCAAAAAAATGGAAACATCAGAAATAAACAACTTAACAATGCAGCTTAAAGCTTTAGAGAAACTAGAGCAATCTGATCCCAAAAGTAGTAGAAGAGAGATTAGCAAAATAAGGGGAGAAATATCTGAAATCGAGATTAAGAAAATGATAGAAAACATCAACCAGTCAAAAAGCTGGTTCTTTGAAAAAATCAATAAGATTGATACACCCCTAGCTAAATTAACCAAAAGCAAGAGAGAGAAAACCCAAATTAACAAAATCAGAAATGAACATGGAGTTATCACTACTGATACCCAAGAAATCCAGAGAATTATAACATCATATTTCAAAAACTTATACTCTGTGAAGTTTGACAACACAAAAGAGATGGATGAATTTCTAAGTAAACACAAATTACCTAAATTGAATCAGGAAGTTGTGAATTATTTAAATAGTCCTATAGCATATAAGGAAATTGAAGAAGTAATCTCGAATCTTCCCACCAAAAAATGTCCTGGAACAGATGGATTCAGCACAGAGTTCTACCAGAGGTTTAAGGAGTTAATAATACCAATACTCCTTAAACTGTTCCATCAAATAGCAAAGGAAGGAACACTATCAAATTCCTTCTATGAAGCTAATATTGTTTTAATCCCAAAAGCTAATAAAGACTCACTTAAAAAAAAAATCTATAGGCCGATTTCTCTGATGAACACAGATGCAAAGATTCTCAACAAAGTTTTAGCAAATCGGATTCAAAAATATATTAAAAAGATTATTCACGGGGACCAAGTAGGCTTCATCCCCGTCACACAAGGTTGGTTCAACATACGCAAATCAATAAATGTAATTCCTCATGTAAACCAGTCCAAAGTCCAAGACCACATGATACTCTCGATAGATGCAGAAAAAGCTTTTGACAAGATCCAACAGTCTTTTATGATCAAAACGCTAGAGAAAGTGGGAATGGAAGGAACCTTTATTAATATAATAAAAGCTGTATACAACAAGCCCACAGCAAGGATTATGCTCGATGGGGAACAATTGGAAACATTCCGACTTTGATCAAGAACTAGACAAGGCTGTCCACTTTCACTACTTCTATTCAATATTGTACTTGAAGTCTTGGCTGAAGCCATAAGACAAAAAGAGACATAAGAGGGATTCAAATTGGCAAGGAAGAAGTCAAGCTATCCCTGTTTGCGGATGACATGATGTTATGCCTGAGGAATCCCAAAAACTCCACCAAGAAGCTCCTGGAACTAATTGAGAAGTTCAGCAGACTGGCAGGATACAAAATAAATGTGCAAAAATCAGAGGCCTTCCTATATGCCCAGAATGAAAGAAGTGAAAAAGCCTTGAGAGAAACCATCCCATTTACTATAGCCCCTAAAAAAATGAAATACCTTGGTATAAACCTAACCAAGGAGGTAAAAGACCTTTACAATGAAAACTTTAAAACCCTAAAGAAAGAAATTGCAGAAGACACCAGAAGGTGGAAAGACCTCCCATGTTCCTGGATTGGCAGAATCAACATTGTAAAAATGACCATCCTACCAAAGGCAATATACAGATTCAATGCTACACCAATTAAAATCCCAAAGCAATTCTTTAAAGAAGTTGACCAAACAATCTCAAAATTCATATGGAGGCACAAAAGACCCAGGATAGCAAAGATAATCCTGAGTAACAAAAACACTGCTAGAGGTATTACCATACCGAACCTTAGTCTATATTACAAATCCATAGTTATAAAAAGAGCCTGGTACTGGCTCCAAAATAGACACACAGATCAATGGATAAGGACTGAAGACCCAGATATAAGCCCACAAAGTTACAGCCATTTGGTCTTTGACAAAGGGGCCCAAAGAATCCAATGGAAAAAGAACAGCATCTTCAACAAATGGTGCTGACAAAACTGGATCTCCACATGCAGAAGATTAAAGCTGGACCCGTACTTGTAACCATGTACAAGACTTAATTCCAAATGGATCAAGGACCTTGATATCAGGCCAGAGACTATAAAAACCATAGTTGAAAGGATAGGGAACTCCCTTGAGCTGATTGGGCTAGGCCAACATTTCCTAAAGAGACATCCAATGGCACAGTCACTGCTACCAACTCTCAACAGTTGGGATCTTGTGAAATTACAGAGCTTCGGTTCAGATAAAGAGATTGTAACAAGAGCTCGTAGGCAACCCACAGAATGGGAGAAAATCTTCACTAACCACACATCTGATAGAGCTCTACTTTCCAGAATGCACAAAGAACTTAGAAAACTAAAAACTAAGGACACCAATGGCCCAATTAAAAAATGGGCCCTGGAAGTTAAAAGAAATTTTACCAGGGATGAAATTAAAATGTCTAACAAATATCTTAAAACATGGTCCACTTCTTTAGCCATCAGGGAAATGTAAATCAAAACTTCCCTGAGGTATCATCTCACCCCGGTCAGGATGGCAAAAATCCACAATACAAACAACAACAAATGCTGGAGAGGATGTGGAGAGAGGTGAACTCTCCTACATGCTGGTGGGAATGCAGGCTCATACAGCCACTCTGGCGAGCCATCTGGAGATTCTTAAAGAAATTAACAATTGAAATGCCATATGACCCTGCGATTCCACTTTTGGGAATAACCCCCATACAGCAGAGGTTCACCTCGATAGCACAAGCACGACCATGTTCATAGCAGCACTGTTTACAATAGCAAAGACATGGAATCAACCCAAATGTCCAACAGTTGGACATTTGGATAAGGAAACTGTGTTACCTCTATACAATGGAGTACTACTCAACCATCAAAAATGATGAATTACTGGAATTTGCTGGGAAATGGATGTCATTAGAAATAATTATATTAAGTGAAGTATCCCAGACCCAGAAAATTAAGCACTGTATATACTCCCTAATAGGTACAGCCCACCTTGAGACACTCATAGTAAATCTATGTATTATCTACAGTAATTGCAAGGATTATGAACAGGAGGGATGGGGTTGGAGGGCCACACCAGGCACAAGGAGAGAAGTGACCATGTTACAGTAGAGAAAATAGGCCTCCATCAAGGACTACAAGAAAGTAATGTGACACCTGGTTAAGTTCACAGACATTCGTTCCTGATCATTTACAACTAAGGGGGTGTGAACTTACCAGAAGGGGAGGGCATATAGTCCGGCAGATTAAAAAGTAACCATTTTGCAAGTGGGTGATTTTCCCTTCCCATTCCAAAATGTCATATGACCTTGTGATTCCAATTTTGGGTATAAGTATTACATCTACTCTTGAATGTGCTCTTATAATAAGACTCCACTTTAACAGCTTTTTGTCTCTGGCCAGGGGGTGACATACAGTGCCCATCACGATGGAGCGAAGGGCATTGCAGGAGCAACAAAACTGCAAAAGAAAATCAACAAACCACTATTCAGAACTTCAGAGTCTCTATATCAACCACCTAGAACTAGGCCAGACTAATCTCTCTCCATCCTGAAGCTCAGGGACATTTGTGGAAGAGGGGACGGTAAGAGTGTAAGAGCAAAAGGATGGGAGGAGCAATGATTTGCAAGGTACTCCACACATGTTAGGGCCGAAGCAATCATAATTGGACATTGCATGCCCTGCGCAATGTCCAACACACTATTGACCTCACAAAGTCTAGCATCTGCTAAAGGCACAAAGATCCTTGGAGGCAAGGGATTGACAGCCACAGTAGTGTTCCTATGCTTAAGGGGAACACAGGAAAGGGTTCAGGGAAATGCCACTGGGTCCTTGTACATCATCGGAGAGGAGGACCCAGAGGAGAGTCAGGCATGCACAAGAAAGGACTCTGGGAATTGGGGCTGGAGGCATGGGGGGATGGGGAAGGAGGGGTGAGGGGAGGGGGAGCAGGTGGCTCGGGGGGAGGAGGAGGGAGGGAGGGAACTGGTGTACCTATTAAGTTTGTATGAGCTGAAATAATAATAAAAATGTATTATAATAAAAAGGATTCTCTGGGGATTGGGGGAGGGGAGGCACTGGGGGGTGGGGAGGGAGAGGTGAGGGGAGGGCGAGCGGAGGGGTGGGGAAAGGAGGAGGGAGGGAGGGAAACGGTGTACCTATTACGTTTGTATGAGCGGAGATAATAAAAAATGTTAAAGTCTCAAAAAAAAAAAAGACTACATTGCTTGTAAATTTCCTCTGCCAAGCACTCCAGCTTAATTTCAGGCAAACGTTCAGGATGAGGGCAAAACTTCACTAAACTCTCGGCCAACACATGGCTCCCTGTGTCACTCATCCAGTTGCAAACACAGTCTCTGTTCCCCTCTGGACCATCACAAGCTGGGCTTCCACTGCCTGTGTCTCTCACAGCATTGCTTTCCTCTGAGCTCTCATGAGAAAGGCCCCTTTGGCCCAATTGCCAAGACGCAAAGACTTTCCCTGGACAAAGTCCCAAAGTTCTCTGTATTTCTCCAAGAAACAGTTCCAAAGGCACACTAGCCATATCACAGCATTGGCCATACTGCTGGGAACCAACTTTTCACAGCTTCACAAACAACTTCACGTTGTGGTACCAGTTGTTAATCTCACAGCAATACCCCACTATCCGGTACCAATTTCGGTAACAGTTCCTCTTAACTATTGCTGTGAGAGAACACCCAAAGTCAGTCAACTTAAGGATGAAAGGGAGGTTTATTCAGCTTACGGTTCCAGAGAGGAAGCAGTTTCTCATGGCAGAGGTGGCATGGATGGCTAAAGCTGGAGGAGGCTAAGTCACTGCAGACATCTTGGAAGCTGAGAGCTGGAGACTGCTTGCAGCAAAGGCTGACTTCTCCTGACGGTAGGGTGGGACTAATCCACCTCAAGGCCCACCCCTTGTGACTGCCTTCCTCCAGCAAGGCTCCACCTCTCAAGGTACCATGACCTTGCCAAACACATGAGACTGTAGGGGACACATTTCAAACCATGACACAGCCTCACTGTGGCATTAGTCTCAACACTAACAACACAGACTCACTGTGCCATCAAAACCTCTCCAGTGAGTCTCACTGTGACATCATAGCCACACTGTTCTCACACTTTCACTGTGGCGTTTCAACCTAGCAGTGACATCACAGCTGCATTGTAACATCACAAACTCACTGTGACATCAGCCTTGCCACTGACATCATACCCTCCTGTTGACATCACATACACAACACTGACATAGCATCACTGTGACATCATCACAGCCTCAATGTGTCATTACAGCATAACCACTGACATCATAACCTCACTGTGACACCAGCCTTGCCCTGACATGACAGTCTCACTGTGACCTCACAGCCTCCACTGTGACATCACCAACTACCTGTATCATCATGGGCTCACAGTGACACCACAGCTACACAGTGATATCAAAGGCTTATGGTGGTATCACATGCAAGCCTGACTGTGACATCATACCCTCATCACTCACAACAGCCTCATTTTTATATCATAGCCTAAACACTGAAATCATGTCCTCACTGTGATGTCATAGACTAGCTCCACTGACATCACAGCCTCATTGTGACATCACAACCATGCCATGCCATCAAAGCATCACTGTGACATAAAGCTTCACCTCTGACATCCTAGCCACACTGTTAAGTTAATCCCTTGCCTCTAAGAATCCTAGTGGCTGTGATCCATGCTGGACTTTGGGGGATCAATGAGATGTTGGTAATTGTGCAGATCATGCAAAATCCTATTATGATTATTTTGGCCCTAACTTGTATGGAGTATCTTGCATATCATTTTTTCTCCCCATCTTTAGGCTCTTACAGTCTTACCGATCCCTCTTTTTCAAATGTTCCTGAACTTTAGTTTGGGAAGAGATTAGGATGGCCTGGTTCCAAGTGGTTGATGTAGAGTCTCTCATTTTGCAAATTATGGTTTGTTGATTTTTTTTCTCATTTTTGCTGCTCCTGCACTGCAGATGGCTCCATCCTGATGGGTATTGGATATCACCCCCTGGCCAGAGGTAAAATGATGTTTAAATAGAGTTCTATTATAAGAGTAGATACAAAGGTAGATGGAATTAGAGTAATAGAAAGTTGTGGGGGGTCAGTCTCTCATTTGCAGGATGGTTATCTTCTATCTGCCAGACTCTATGCCCTCTCTTTCTGGTGAGATCATACCCCATCAGACACAAGTGACCAGTAAGAAGAATCTGTGAGCCCAACCACATGTCTCATTACTTACTTGCAGTCCTTGATGGTGACCTATTTTTCTCTGCTGTAACATGATCCCCTCTCTCCTTCTTTCTGGTGAGGCCCTCCTTCCCCTTCCCTCCCTGCTTATAATCTTTACAATTACTGTAGGTATCAGAGATTTATCTTTGAGTGTGTCACTAAGTGGGTTTGGTACTAGGATCCCCTATTAGGGAGTACATACAGTGCTTAATTTTCTGTGTCTGGGATACTTCACTCAATATAATTGTTTCTCTTTATTTACTTCATTTTGCATTTATTTTATGTTGAATTTATTCCCAGGCTATAAGTTTTTGTTTCTTCAGTTTTTTCTGGGATATCTTTTTCTTCTGTGCAATCTCCTCTTCTGGCTTAGGAACAATCTGTTCCTTTTCCATGAGGATCAACTCAATGTGGCGGGGGGAGCTCATGTATGGGTTAATCTGACCATGAGCTCTGTAAGTTCAACCCTTATCCATTGATCTATGTGTCTATTTTGGAGGCAGTACCAGGCTGTTTTTATAATTATGGATTTGTAGTATAGACTGAGGTTTAGTATGGTAATACCTCCAGCAGTGTTTTTGCTACTCAGGATTGCTTTTGCTATCCTGGGTCTTCTGTGCCTCAATATGAATTTTTTTATATTATTATTTATTCAACTGTGCGCATGTGCGTGTGTATGTGTGTGTGCATGTGTGTGTCTGTGTATGTGTGTGTGTGTGTAGAACCACGGACGAATTTGCGAACCACCATGGATGCCCCCACTCTTTCTGCCCCGGGATTCACAGGCTCCGCCCCACCAGGACCAGAAGCGAAGGCCGCCCCCGCGTCTATACGTGGGATCTGGGATCCGAACTCAGGACCTTCTGCCTGCAAAGCGGAGGCTTAACCCCTGAGCCACCTCTCCAGCCCGTCAATATGAATTTTGAGATTATTTGATCAACCTCTTTAAAGAATTGCTTTGGGAATTTGATTGGTATAGCATTGAATCTGTATATTGCCTTAGGTAGGATAGTCATTTTATATTGATTCTGCCAATCCAGGAACATTGGAGATTTTCCACATTTCATGTCTTCTGCAATTTCTTTCTTTAGGGTTTTAAAGTTTTCATTGTAAATGTCTCTTACTTTCTTGGTTAGGTATATGCCAAGGTATTTAATTTTTTTAGGGGCTATAGTAAATGGAATTGTTTCTTTCCGGGATTTTTTCACTTCTTTCATTCTGGGCATATAGGAAGGCCACTGATTTTTGTACATTTATTTTGTATCCTGCCACCCTGCTGAACTCCTGCATTAGTTCCAGGAGCTTCATGGTGGAGTTTTTAGGATCACTCAGGTATATGATAATGTCATCTGCAAATAGAGATAACTTTACTTCTTCCTTGCTGATTTGAATCCCTTTTATCTCCCTTTCTTGTCTTATGGCCTCAGCTAGGAATTCAAGTACAATGTTGAATAGAAGTGTGAAAGTGGACAGCCTGTCAAGTTCCTGATCAAAGTGGGAATGCTTCAAGTTTTTCCCCATTGAGTATAATCCTTGCTGTGGGCTTGTTGTATACAGCTTTTATTATATTGATAAAGGTTCTTTCCATTCCAACTGTCTCTAGGGTTTTGATCATAAAGGGCTGTTGGATCTTGTCACAAGCTTTTTCTGCATCTATCGAGAGTATCATGTGGTCTTGAAATTTGGACTGGTTTATATGGTGAATTACATTTATTGATTTGTGTATGTTGAACCAACCTTGTGTGCCTGGGATAAAGGCTACTTGATCTCCGTGAATGATCTTTTTGATAAGTTTTTGAATCCGATTTGTTAAGGCTTTGTTGAGAATCTTTGCATCTATGTTCATCAGACAGATGGGCCTATAGTTTTCTTTTTAAGTGTATCTTCATTAGGTTTCAGGATTAAGACAGTATTAGCTTCATAGAAATAATCTGTTAGTGTTCATTGTTTGATATTTGATGGAACAGCTTAAGGAGTATTGGTGTTATTAGCTCCTTAAATGTGCTGAATCCATCTTGTCCAGGACATTTTTTGCTAGGAAGAATTTAGATTACTTCATCGATTTCCTCATATGTTATAGAACTATTTAAATAATTCACAACTTCCTGGTTCAATTTAGGTAAATTGTGCTTACATAGGAATTCATCCATTTCTTTTGTGTTGTCAAATTTCACAGAGTATAAGTTTTTGAAATATGATGTTATAATTCTCTGGATTTCTCGGGTATCAGTAGTGATAACTCCATTTTCATTTCTAATTTTGTTAATTTGGGTTTTCTCTCTCTTGCTTTTGGTTAATTTAGCTAAGGGTGTATCAATCTTATTGACTTTTTTCAAAGAACCAGCTTTTTGCCTGGTTAATTCTCTGTACTGTTTTCCTAGTCTTAATTTCGAATGTTTCTCCCCTTATATTGCTAATCTACTCTCTTCTACTGCTTTTGGGATCAGATTGCTCTAGTGTCTCTAAAGCGTTAAGCTGCATTGTTAAGTTATTTATTTGTGATGTTTTCATTTTGTGATGTAGGCATTAAGAACTATGAACTTACCTTTTAGGACAGCTTTCATTGTATCCCAAAGATTTTGGTAAGTTGTTTTTCATTATCGTTCACTTTCAGGAAATCTTGAATTTCCTTTTTAATTTCTTCCTGAATCCAATTCTCATTCATCATCATAGTGTTAAGTTTCCAGGAGTTAGTGTGTTTTTTGTTGTTTGTTGTGTTGTGAATGTCAAACTTTAAACCGTGGTGGTCTGAAAGGGTACAGGCTAGAATTTCAACTTTCCTGTATATGTGGAGATTTGTTTTGTGATCTATTTGGAGAAAGTTCCATGTGCTCCTGAGAAAAATGTGTATTCTTTGATGCATGACTGAAAAGTTTGGTAGAGATTTGTAAGGTTCAAACCCTTAAGGGTTTGATTAAGTTCCAAAGTGTCTCTGTTAAGCTTTTAACCTGTTGATTTATCCCATGTTGAGAGGGCAGTGCTGAAATCCACAAAAATTGTCATTTGGGGGTTGATTTCTCACTTTAGACATGGTAGGGTTTGCTTAATGAATATGGAAGGACCATATTAGGTGCATATAGTTTAGTATTGTGAAGTCTTCCTGGTGAATTGTATCTGTAACTAAAATGTATCCATCTGTGTCTCTTCTGATTTTTTTGGTTTGAAGTCCATTTTGTCTGAAAGCATAATGGCTACCCCTGCCTGTTTCCTGATTCCATAAGCTTGCAGGATTTTGGACTAGCCTTTTATTTTTAGGACGTGCCTATCTTTTGTAGTGAGATGAGTTTTCTGAAGGCAGCAGATTGATGGCTTGTGGTTTTTAATCCAAGTTTGTAATCTGTTCTCTTGATCAGTAGGTTAATACCATTGACATTTATTGTTATAATGGAGAAATTATTTTTAAGTCCAGATTTTTTTTTTTTATGTTTGTGGCTTTTGTAAGTGTATTGTTTGGCTCTTAGGTTTTGGTGATATTATACTTCCCTTTTTTCCTCTTGGATACGCTTGTTTTTTTCTTCAAGCTTGAGTATCATTTGTAGCGTTTTTTGGAAGGTCTGGTTTTGTAGACATGTAAGCCTTCAAGTTGTCTTTGTGCTGGAAAAACTTTTCTTTATCCTTGGATCATGACAGATAGTTTTGCCAGGTATATCAGCCTGGGCTGACATTTTTGCTCATTTAGTACTTGAAGTACATCTTGATTTTACTGTTTCCATTTAGAAGTCATTTATTATTTTAATAGGTTTACCTTTAAAAGTGACTTGTATTTTTTCCCTTGAAGCTCTCAGCACCTTTTCTTTGTCTGGAATGTGGAGTGTTTTGATTATTATTTGCCGTGGCAAGTTTCTATTTTGGTCATATCTGTTTGGGGTGCAGAATTCCTCTTGTATTTGGATGGGCCTCTCATTCTTTATATGAGGGACGTTTTCATTTATGATAGTTTGAAAAATTCCTCAGGTGTTGTATTTTGGGATTCTTGCTCTGGTGTTCCATGAATGTACATGTTAGGCTTCTTAAGGGTGTCCCATAACTCTTGAATAATCCTCTCAAGTATCTTTTTGGCTTCAGCACCCTCTTTCATTGAGCTGGTTAATTCTGACACTTTGTCTTCAAGATGTGAAATTCTATTTTCTTCCTTGTTAGTTCTGCTGATAAGACTCTCTTTTGAGTTCTGGGTTGAGGATAACTTGTCTTTTAGTTCAATTTTGAACTCTGCCTGAGACTGTTTTAACTGCTCTATGCCTATTTTTGTTTCTGTTTTTGTTTTGTTTCTGAACTGTTTTTCTCAACTCCTCCAAGTGCCTGTTGTGTTCAGAGTGGTTGATGTGTTTATTTAACTCCTCCCAATTTCTTCTTTCATAGTATTGATCATGGTAATGATCATACTTTGAAAGTCGTTATCTTGGGCCTGGCTTTCTTGGCTATTTTCTGTTCTAGTTGGAATCTGTCACTATGAGTTTAATTGTTTCAGTGGGAGATTTGTTTTCTTAGGTTTTGTTTATCATGGATCTACACTTTGACTTGGGCATTGTTGGTTTGTTTCTTGAGTCCTTACAGTTTCTATGTGTTTTTGAGTGAACTGATTTAGTTGGTATAACTGCTGTCTGGCACTTATTACTAGTGGTTGCCTTGGAATTGGGTGTGTTTGTCTGTTGTTATTGTTATTTACAAGATGAGGCTATTATACTCTTATTCCATCAATTAAATCAGGTATAGTAGACAGGGGGTGCCTTACCTGGTCTGAGAGTGAGCCAGCAGAAGGGGGAGGGGCTAAGGATTATCATCAGGCTTCATCAGGGACCTGAGGGGTGACCAGTAGTCCATCCAAGCCCTGGGCAGCTTTGGCGCTGCTTAGGTTGGATGGTGAGAGGGGCTAAGGCTGGATAGTGGGTTTACCAGTGACATCACAGCCTCACCAGTGAAATCATAGAGTCACTGTGATATCTTTCTCACCACTGACATTCCATGCTTATTGTCGCATCATACCTGTACTAGTGACATCACAGCCTCATTGTGACTTCACAGCTTCACCACTGACATCAGAGCCTCACTGTGACATCAGCCTCGCCATAGACATCACAGACTCACGATGACTTCAAAGCCTCAACCATGACATCACCAACTCCCTGTGACATCTTGGTCTCACAGTGATACCACATGAATATGATGATATCACAATAGCACAGTGGCATCACAGCCTCAGTAGTGACATGTCGGCCTCACTGGGACATTATACTCTCATCACTCACATCAGCCTCATTCTCACATCACAGCCTAACCACTGACATCATAACCTCTCACTCTTACATCACATCTTCCCCACAAACTCACAGTGACATCACAGCCTCATTGTGACATCTCATCCATACCATGCCATTAAAGGATTAATGAAACATAAAGCTACACCACTGACATCTTAGCTTCATCATGACATCGCAGACTCAGTTTCACAATAAACTCACTGTGACATTAGAGCCTTACCAGTGATAATATACTCTCACCAATGACATAGTCTCCCTGTGAAAGCACAAACACTGCTGAAATCACAACCTCACTGTGACATCAGACCCTCACTGTGACATCTTAGCCACACTGTGCCAGCATAGCCTCACTGTAACATGACAGCCTTACCACTGATAGGACTGGCTTACTGTGATAATACAGCCTCACCAATGACAGCACAGGCTCATGCTGACATCATCATAATCTCACTGTGGCATCACAGCCTCATCAGTTATATCACGTTATCAATGCAAAATTCTCAGCCTCATCTCTCACATCAGTCTTACAGCTGCAATTTGACACCACATCCTCACTGTGACATCACAGCCTCACTGTCATAGCTAAGCACAGGTGTCAACTTGATGACTGAGGGTTTGAGCTCTGGACACAGTTGTAGATAGTTGACATTTGAGTTAATCCCAGAGCAAACCTGTCTAGCTGATGGGGAAGACTCAGCCTATGGAGGGTAGTATTAGGCACTGGATAAATCATAGAGTGTTCATTGAGAGAGTTGGCATCCTTCTGTTCACTTGGCCAGACTTGATGGTCTGGCAAGTAAGGATTGTTCGTCTCTCAGCCACTATGTGGTGATGGTGTGTACATTTCCCTTGACCCCGTGTTGATACCTGCTCTCCCATCAAGCTGGACTGAGAAATGTAACCAAACTGTCATAAGAAAGTAAACTCCTTGTTCTCTTAAACTGTGTGATAGTCATTTATGAGCAATGTTGCAGGCTGACTGCAACACTCACTGTGTCATCACATCCTCATGATAACATCACAGCCACAGTGTAACATCACGGCCTCACCACTGGTATCTTACCTAGTCTTAACATGACACCACAGCCTCACCACAGATAGAACAGGCTCACATTGACGTGATAGCCTCAACAGTAACATCATAGCTTTGACATTATAAACAGTGTCACCACAGCCTCACACCTTTCTCACCACTGACATTCCAGCAATATTGTGACATCACATCTTCACTAGTGATAACACAGCCTCATTGTGACATCAGCCTCACTACTAATATCACAGCCTTACAGTGCCATCCAAACCTCTCCAGTGACATCACAACATCACTGTGTCATCAGAACCTCACTGCATCATCATAGTCATACTGTGTTCTAACAGCCTCACTGTGACATTGCAACCTGACAGAGACATCACACCCTCACTGTGACATCATAGCCTCATCTCTGACACCACAGCCTCACTGTCATATCACAAACTCAATGTGACATCAGCCTTCACACTTACATAATAGCCTCATGGTGACATTACATGCACACTTCTGACATAACCTCACTGTGAAATCACTGCCTCAATATGACTTAACGACATCACCACTGATATTACAGCTTAACTGTGACAATAGCCTTGTCACAGACATCACAGTCTCACTGTGACCTCATATCCTCAACCATATCATCACCAACTCCCTGTGACATCACAGGCTTACAGTCTCACCACAGACAGACAGTGACATCAAAGCCTCAAGGTGACATCACAGCCTCTCCAGTGACATGGAAGCCTCACTGTGACATCATACCATCATGATTCACATGAGCTTCATTCTGATATCACAACCTAATCACTCTAATACTCACTGTGATGTCATAGTCTCACTCCACTGACATCACAGCCTCACTGTGATATCATGGCATGACTGGTGACCACAAAGACTCACTGTGACATCACAGCCTCAATCTGACTTCATAGCATCACCACTGACATAATAGCTTACTGTGACATCAGCCTTGCCACTGACATCACAGTCTCACTGTGAACTCACAGACTCAACTATGACATCCCCATGTCCCTGTGACATCACAGGCTCATGGTGACACCACAGACACATGGTGACATGAAAGCCTCACTGTGGCAACACAGCCTCACAGTGACCTTACAGCCTGCCCACAGACCCCACAAAATCACATGTTCCATCTTAGCCTCCTTGTGGCATCAGTCTTACCACTGACATCACAGCTTCACTGTGACATCAAAGCATTACCATGAGAGCACAGCCTCACCTTCCTCATCAGCCGTACCACTGACATTAATCAAAACACTGACATCACTGCCACACCAGTGACAACACAGCCTTTGCATCTCAGCCTGACCAATGTCACTTTCACGTAATAGTTTCACCACCTACATCAGAGCCACACCAGTGACATCAAAAACTCACTATGACATCTTTCTCGCCACTGACATTCCAGCCTCTTGTGACATCACACCTTCACAAGTGACATCACAGCCTCATTGTGACATCAGCTTCACCACTAATATAACAGCCTCACTGTGCCATCAAAACATCTCCAGTGATATCAGAACATCACTGTGTCATCAGAGCCTTACTATGACTTCATAAACACACTGTCCTCACAGCCTCACTGTGATATTACTGGTGACATCACATACACACCTGTCATATAGCCCCACTGTGACATCACAGCCTCAATGTGACATCACATCACCACTAACATTAGAGCCTCATTGTGACATCAGCCTTGTTACAGACATCAAAGACTTACTGTGAACTCACAGCCTCCATCGTGACATCACCACCTCCCTGTGACATCAAGAGCTCATTGTGTCAAGATAGCTCCATGGAGACATCAAAGCCTCATAATTCTCAACAGTGACATGCCAGCCTCACTGTGACATCATACCCTCATCACTCACATCAGCCTCATTCTGATATCACAGCCTAACCAGCAAAATCACATCCTCACTGTGATGTCACAGTCTCTCTCCACTAATATCACAAGATCACTATAATATCATGGCATCACTACTGACAGCATAGCCTCACTGTGACATCACAGCCCCACCTCTGAGGTTATAGCTTCACTGTGAGATGACCACCTTACTATGACATCACAGGCTCACCTCTGAAATCATTGCTCAACTGTGACATAACAGTATCGACTCTGATGTTAGAGCCTCACGTTTCATTACAGTCTCACTATGACATCAGAGGCTCACCTCTGAAATCATAGCCTCAATGCGACATCACATCCTCATCACTGACATCATACCTAGCCTCACTATGACACCACAGTCTCACTGAAACATGACAGCCTCTTGTGGCACCACAGTGTCACTATTGACATCACAATCTCACTGTGACATCACAGCCTCCCCAGTGACATCACAACATCACAGTGACATCGCAGCCTCATTGTGACAGCACAGCCATACTGTGCCATCAAAGCATCACTGGGCATTAAGCTTCAACTCTAAAATCATAGCTTCACTATAATATCATAGCCTCAGTTTGACAAAAGAAATTCTCTCTGACATTAGAGCCTCACTAGTGATTATACAGCCTCACCAATGACATAGTCTCCCTGTGAAAGCACAGTTACTACAGACATCACAACTTCACTGTGACATCACAACATTACCACTGATAGGACAGGCTCATCTGTGATGCCATAGCCTTGTAGTGACATCACAGCTTCACAGTGATATCACAGATTCACTGTGGCATTATAGCCTCACTTCTGACATCACAGCCTCAACTCTGACATCACAGACTCACTGTGACATAACAAGCTATCTTCTTAATTCATAGCATTAGTGACATCATGGACATCCTGCCTAGCCTCCCTAGGACAGCACAGTCTCATCACTGACATCTCACGCTCACGGTTACATGACAATCTCAACAGTGACACCACAGCCTAGCTGTTGCATCACAGCCTCACCAGTAACATCCCAGCCTCACTGGAACATCTGAGCCTCATTACTGACATCAGCCTCACTTCTGACATTGCAGCCTGACCACAGAAATCTCAGCTGAACTGTGATGTCATAGTCTATCACCACTAATACCCCAGCCTCTCTGTGATATCACAACCTCACCAAATCACAGTGATACCACAGCCTCTCCCTTGATATCACAACCTCAGTGTGAATACACAGCCTCACCACTGACATACTGACTTCACTGTGAAATCCAAGCATCACCCCTGAGGTCACAGCCTCATTGACATCTCATAGAATCTCACCTGACATCAGAGCCTCACTGCTACATCACAGCCTCACAGTGACTTCATAATCTACCCACTGACACCACAGGCTCACCTATCATTTCATAGCCTCATTGTGACATCAGTCTTGCCACTAACATCATAGTCTCACTGTGACATCACAGCTTCCAAAGTGATATCACCTCATGGTGACATGACATTCCAATGACGTACAACCTTCACAGTGACATTACGGTTTCAGTGTGGCATCACGTCCTCACCCATCACAGCACACCCTCATCTGTGACATCAGCATCACCACTGACATTAGTCAGAACACTGACATCACTGCAACACCAGTGAAAACACACAGCTTCACCAAAGTCACTGTCACATAATAAGTTCAGCACTAACATCATAGCTGACAGTGACATCATAGACTCACTATGACAACTTTCTCACCACTGACATTCCAGTCTTATTGTGACATAACAGCTTCAGTAGTGACATCACAAACTCATTGTGTAATCAGTCTCACTACTAACATCACAGTCTCACTGTAGCATCTCAGCCTCATAACTGACTGCAGCCTCACTTCTGACATCACAGCCTAACCACTGAAATTTCAGCCTCACTGTGATGTCAGAAAGCCATGGTAATATCACAGCCTCACAATGACATCACAGCCTCTCCTCTGATATCACAGCCTCAGTGTGCCTGCATAGCCTCACCACTGACCTCCTAACTTCACTGTGAATTCCAAGCATCACTCCCACACCAGTGAAAACAGACTTTTACGTCACAGCCTCATCAGTGTCACTATCACATAATAGGTTTACCTCCAACACAATAGCCTCCCCAGTGACATCATAGACTCACTATGACATCTTTCTCCCCACTGATATTCCAGCCTTATTGTGAAATCACACCTTCACCAGTGACATGTCAGCTCCTTTTGACATCAGCCCCACCACTAATATCACAGTGTCACTGTGCCATCAAAACCTCTCCAGTGACATCACAACATCACTGTTTCCTCACAACCCCACTGTGACATTACAAACTGTCAGTGCCATCACTGACTCACTGTGACATCAGAAACTCCATGTGACATTAGCCTTGCCACTGACATAAAAGCATCATGGTGACATAACATACACACCTATGACATAGCCTCACTGTGACATCACAGACTCAGTGACATCATGACCTCACCAGTGTCAGCAAAGCTCACCTGTGACATCAGCGTTGCCACTGACATTAGTCAGAACACTGACATCATTGCCACACCAGTGACAACACAGCCTTTGACATCACAGCCTCATTAGTGTCACTGTCATGTAACAGATTCATCACTAACATTGTGGCCTCACCAATGACGTCATAGTCACTATGACATCTTTCTCACCACTGACATTCTAGCCTTATTGAGATATCACCCCTTCACTGGTGACATCACAACCTCATTGTGTCATCAGCCTCACCACTAACATCACAGCCTCACTGTGCAATCAAAACTTTTCCAGTGACATCCCAACATCACTGTGTCATCAGATCCTCACTGTGATATCATAGCCATAGTGTCCTCACAGCTTCACTATGACATTGCAACCTGACAGTGACATCACGGCCTCACTTGACATCACAAACTCACTGTGACATCAGCCTTGTCACCGAAATAATAGCCTCATGGTGACATCACACACACACACTTCTCACATAGACTTGCTGTGACATCACAGCCTCAAAGTGACAACATAGCATCACTACTGACATCCTAGCCTCACTGTGACATCAGCCTTGCCACTGACATCACAGTCTCACTGTGACATCACAGCCTCACTGTGACATCCCAGCCACAAAACAGGTATCACAGATTCACTATGTTGGCATAACCTTACTGTGACATCGCAGATACACTATGACATCACAGTCTCCACATTGACATCACAGCCTCATTGTGACATCACAGCATCAACAGTAACAACACAGACTCACTGTCTCACTGCAACCTCACCTTTGTCCTCATATTACAGCCTCATGTGATGGCACAGCCTCACTACTGACATCCTAACTCACTGTGAAATCACAGCATCACTGTGATGTCACAACTTCAGTGTGATCTTATTGCTCATATACAGCTCACAGTGGTCAAAGAGAGATCACATTGGTTATAGCTCATTGTGGTCATAGATATTTTACAATAGTCTCAGGTCATAGTGGTCATAGAGAGCTCACAGTGTCCAAAGAGTGTTCACAATTGTCATAGAGAGCTCACCATGGTTGTAGAGATCTCACATTGTTCAAATTGAGCTCACAGTGGTTATATAGAGCTCATAGTTGTAATAGCTAATAGTGGTTATAGAGAGCTTACAATCATAGCTAATACTGGTCATAGTGAGCTGAGTGGCCATACCTCACAGTGGTCATGTAGAGCTCATAATGGTCATAGAAGACTCACAATGATCACACATCTTAGTAGTCATAGTGAGCTCAAAAGTGGTCACAACTCATAGTTGTCATAAAGAGCTAATGGTGGTGAGAGCTCATAGTGGTCATTGAAAGATCATAGTGGTTATAGATCACAGTTCTCATGGAGTATTCACAGTGGTCAAAGAGAAATCATAGTGGTCATAACTTATAGTGTTCATAGAGAGGTCACAATGGTCATAGTTCTTAGTGGTCATAGAGAGGTCATAGTGGTCATAGAGAGATCACAGTGGTCATTGAGCGCTTACTGTGGCCTCAGAGATATTATAGTGCTCATAGCTCACAGTGCTCATAGCTCACAGTGGTCACAGAGAGCTCACAGTGGTCATAGATTGCTCATAGTGGTTTTAGATCATAATGGTCCTAGAGAGTTCACAGTGATCCTAGAGAGCTCATAGTGGTTATGGTGAGCTGATAATGGTCGTAAAGAGTTCACAGTAAACATAGCTCATGGTGGGCATGGAGAGCTATCTGTGGTCATAGAGTCCTCACAGTTTTCACGGAGAGCTCACGGTGGGCATAGAGAGCTCACAGTGGTCATAGTGCTGACAGTGGTCATTCAAAGCTCATTGTGATCATAGAGAACTAACAGTGGTCATGTCTCATATTGGTCATAGAGAGTTCATAGCAGTCATAGAGAGCTCACAGTGGTTATAGTTCATAATGGTCATGGAAAGTTCACAGTGGCCACAGCTCACAGTGGTGATAGTGAATTCATAATCATCAAAGAGAGCTCATGATGGTCATAGCTCATAGTGGTGATAGAAAGCTCACAGTATTCATAGCCCAAAGTGGTCATAGAGAGCTCACAGTGGTTATAGTTCATAATGGTCATGGAAAGTTCACAGTGGCCACAGCTCACAGTGGTGATAGTGAATTCATAATCATCAAAGAGAGCTCATGATGGTCATAGCTCATAGTGGTGATAGAAAACTCACAGTATTCATAGCCCAAAGTGGTCATAGAGAGCTCACAGTGGTCCTAGAGAGCTCATAGTGGCTACAAACAGCTCATTATGATCATAAAGACCTCTCACCTGTCATAGGGAGCTCACAGTTGTAATACAGAGTTCAATATAGTTTTATACAGAGCTCACAGTGGTCACAGTGAGCTCAAAATTGTCTTAGATAGCTCATAGGGGTCGCAGCTCTTAATGGTCATAGAGAGCTCATAGTGGTCATTCTATGCTCACAATGGTCATAGAGAGTTCATAGTGCTCAGCTCATAGTCATCAGAGAGCTGTCACAGTGGTCATAGAGAGCTGGCAATGGTTATAGAATGCTCACAGTGGTCATAGCAAGCTCACAGTGGTCGAGGTGAGCTCACAGTGGTCACAGAAAGCTCACAGTGTTCATAGAGAGCTGACAGGTCATGAAGAGCTCACAGTGGTCATAGAGAGGTCATAGTGGTCAAGTAAGCTCGCAGTGGTCATAGAACACTCACAGTGGCTATAGATCGTAGTGCTCATTGAGAGCTCACAGTGCTCAAATGAGATTACAATGGTTGTAGAGAGTTGGCATTGGTCATAGAGAGCTCACAGTGGTCATAGAGAGTTCACAATGGTCAAAGTAAGCTCTAGTTGTCATATTATGCTCACAATGTTAATAGAAAGTTCATAATGCTCATAGTGGTCAGAGAGCACTCATAGTGCTTACAGAGAGGTGAAATTGTTCACAGAGAACTGACAGTGGTCAGAGACAGTTCACTATGATCACAGCTCATAGTTATAATAGGGAACTCAGAGTGGTCATTGAGTGCTCACATTGACATAGAGAGCGCACTGTTGCAGTCTGCCTGTATAGTTGCTGATAAGTGACCATCAAGCAGTTTAAGGGAACCAGGGTTTATTTCCTCTTACAATTCCTGATTACAGTTCTCAGTCCAGCTTGGCTGGGAGCACACACCAACAACTGAGTCAAGGGAACTGGCCACACCAACGCCACGTAACAGCTGAGAGATGGACAATCCTTACTTGCCAGACCAGAATGTCTGGCCCAGTGAATAGAAGGATGCCAACTCTCTCAATCAGCTCTCTGTGATTTATTCCAGGGCCTAATCCCTCCTAGTGTGGGCTGGGCCAATCTCCTGCAGGTTTGCTCTGGGCTTAATTCAACCACTGATTCTCTACAAATGTGCCCAGAGCTCAAACCCTTAGTAGTCAGGTTGACACATGTGTCCAATTATGACACTCACAATGGTCATAGGGATCTCAAAATGGTCAAATTGAATTCACAGTGGTCAGAGAGTTTGTAGTTCTCATAGAGAGCTCATAGTGGTCACAGACAGTTCACAGTGGTCATAGAGGACTCATAATTGTTATAGAGAGTTCAAAGTGGTCATAACTCATAATGTTGATAGAGAGCTCGTAGTGGTCACAGACCATAGTTGACATAGAGAGCATACAGTGGTTATAACTCATAGTGGTAATGTAGAGCTCATAGTGATCATAGAGAGCTCAAAGTGGTCATAGCTCAGAGTGAACATAGATAGGTCAGAAGGTTTAAAACACAAGGTTTAAAAGTGGTTATAGAGAGCAAATAATGGACAATGAGAGCTCATAGTGGTCATAGCTCATAGTAGCCATAGTTGTCACAGAGTGCTCACAATGGTAATAGATAGTCCACAATTCTTATAGTTCATAATAGTCTTAGAGCACTCACAGTGGCCATAGCAATCTCATAGTTGTCATAGAGAGCTGACAATGGTCATAGTTCACAGTGGTCATAGAGAGGTCATAGTGGTCATAGAGAGGTCATCTTGGTCATAGATAGCTCATATTCATCATAGCTCACAGTGGTCATAATTCACAGTGATCGTAGGGATCTCATAGTGGTCAGAGAGAGATCCTGGTGATTATAGCTCATAGTGGACATAGAGGGCTCATGGTGGTCATAGAGATCTCATAGTTATCATAGAGAGCTCACAGTGGTCATAGATAATTGTGAATATAGAAAGCTCACAGTCCTCAAAGAGAACTCAAAGTGGTCATGCATACAGTAGTCACAGACAGCTCATAACATTCAGAGCTCACAGTAGTAATAGAGAGATCATAGTAGTCATAGAGACTACAGTGGTCATAGAGTGCTGACAGTCATCATGCAGAACTGACAGTCATCACAGAAAGCTCTTACTCACATAAAGAGCCACAGAGAGTTCACAATGGGCATAGAATGCTCAGAGTCAGCATATAGAGCTCACAGTGGTTATAGAGAGTTTGTAGTCATCATAGAGAGCTCCCAGTTGTCATAGATCATAGTGCATATAGAGAGCCCCCAGTAGTCAAAGAGAGCTCAGAGTGGTCATAACTTATAGTGGTCATAGAAAGCTCACAATGGTGAAAGCTGAGAGTGGTCACGCAGACGTCATAGTGCTCATAGAGAGATCACAGTTTTCATAGAGAGCTTACAGTGGCCACATAAATCTCATAGTGATCATAGCTCGCAGTGGTTATAGGTCACAGTGTTCATATAGAGCTCCCAGTGGTCATAGAAAGTTAATAGTGGTTATAGCTTATAATTGTCATAGAGACATCTTAATGGTCAGAGTGCTCAGAGTGGCAATAGAGAGCTCGCAGTGGTCATAGAGAGCTCATAGTAGTCATTATCTTATAGTGGTCCTGGCAAGCACACAGTGATCATATACAACTGACAGAGGTCATAGAGAGGTGATACTGATCATAGAGAGCTCTGTATTCATAGATATGTCACAGTTGTCATCAAGAGCTCACAGTGGGCAAAGACAACTCACAGAGGATATTGAAAGTTTAAAGTGACCACAGTTTTCTCTGGTAATATAGTGCTCACAGTGGTAATAGATAATAGTGCTCATAGAGAGATGACAGTGATCATAGAGAGCCAATAGTTGTCATTGAGGTTACAGTGGCCTTTGAGATCTCATTGTGGTTATAGAGAACTCACTGTAGTCATAGTTAATAGTAGTCATAGAGAGCTCATAATGGGCACAGAGATCTCACAGTGGTCACAGCTCATATTGGTCATAGAGAGCTCACAGTGGTCATAGCTCACAGTAGTCATAGAGAACTCATAATTGTCATAGAGAAGTCACTATGGTCATAGCTTATAGTGTTGATAATGAGCTCGTTGAGGTCATAGATATTTATGGTCATAGAGAGTTCAAAGTATTCTTAGCTCATAGTGGTTATGGAAAGCTCACAGTTGTCATAGAGAACTCACAGTGATCATAACTCACAGTGCAACTATAGAGCTCATTGTGGTTATAGAGAGAATATTATGATCATAGAGAACTTCCACTGATTATATAAAAAGTTCACAGTTGTAATAGAAAGGTTACAGTGGGCAAAGAGAACTCACAGAGGACATTGAAAGTTTAAAGTGGCCACAATTTTCATACAGAACTCACAGTGGCGATAGTGCAATCAAAATTGTAATAGAGCACTCATAGTCCTCATACCTGACAGTGGTCACAGATCACAGTGTTCATAGTGTGCTCACAGTGGTCATAGCTCATAGTGCTCATAGAGAATGCACAGTTGTCATAGAAAGCTCATAGTGGGTGGTCCAGCCGGGCCTCACCCCGCGCCCTAGGACCCCAGGTCAGCCCACAGGGACCCGGCTCCGACTCCCACCATCCAACCGGAGCCACGCGCGGGGGCCGAGGGACGAGGAGGACATCCCACTGCGCCCGAGCCCCGTCCCAGCTGCCCTCGGGTTAAATAGCTCCACGCCGACGTGCCCATCCTCCCTTTTCACCCCACCACGCTCCGCCGGTCGGGACGCGCACGTGCGGTCCAGCCGGGCCTCACCCCGCGCCCTAGGTAAGTCCCCGTTCGGACCCCGCCCACCAGGACCCCAGGCCAAATAATTCAGTTTAGTGAAATTGAGAGATCTTAAGAGTTAAAATGACAATGCCAAAGACAAAGTGCAAATCCATGAGAAGCAACACTCAAGTAAACAAATTTCCCACTGAAGAAATTAATCCCATGTTAGACTCCAACAAGAACAAACCCATGGAAAAAGGCCAAGAAAGCCTCACCCAGGATAAGGTCTTCCAAAATATGACCATTACCATGTTCAATACTATGAAAGAGGAAATCCGGGAGGAATTACATAATCGAATCAATCGCTTTGAAGAGGAACACAACAGACATCTGGAGGAGTTGAGAAAAACAGTGCAAGAAACAAAAAGTGGCATACAGCAGTTAAAACAAACTCAAGCAGAATTTAAAACTGAGCTAAAAGACAAGTTATCTTCAACCCAGAACGCCACAGAGAGTCTTATCAACAGAAATAATGAAGCAGAAAACAGAATTTCAGACGTTGAAGATAAAGTGGGAGTACTAACCAGCTCAATGGAAGAGGTTGTTAAAGCCAAAAAGATACTTGAGAGAAATATCCAAGAGATATGGGACACCCTGAAGAAGCCTAACATGCATATTCATGGAATACCAGAGCAAGAATCTCAAAATACCACCCCTGAGGAAATTTTTCAAACGATCATCAAGGAAAACTTTCCTCATCTAAAAAAAGAGAGGCCCATTCATATACAAGAGGCATTCCGCACCCCAAACAGATACGACCAAAATAGAAGCACACCGCGGTAAATAATAGTTAAAACACTCCACATTCAAGATAAAGAACTGGTGCTGAGAGCTTCAAGGGAGAAAAAACAAGTCACTTTTAAAGGTAAACCTATTAAAATAACAAATGACTTCTCAGTCGAAACAGTAAAAGCAAGAAGAGCTTGGAGAGACATACTTCAAGTATTGAATGAGCAAAAATGTCAACCCAGGCTGATTTACCCTGCAAAACTATCAGTCATGATCGAGGGAGAAAGAAAAATTTTCCAGCACAAAGACAACTTTAAGGGATACATGGCCACCAAACCAGGCCTTCAAAAACTGCTAGAAATGATACTCAAGCGTGAAGAAAAAAACAGGCATATCCAGGAGAACAGAAGGCAAATATAACACCATTAAAAGCGAAGCAATATACTTATAAAAGCTACTAAACATAATAAATGTCTGGAATTAACAATAGTTTCTCCATTATAACACTAAATGTTAATGGACTTAATTCACCGATCAAGAGACACAGATTACAAACTTGGATTAAAAATCACAATCCATCAATCTGTTGCCTGCAGGAAACCCATCTCACCACAAAAGATAGGCACGCTCTAAAAATAAAAGGCTGGTCAACAATTCTACAAGCAAATGGAAGCAGAAAACAGGCAGGGGTAGCCATTATGCTATCAGACAAAGTGGATTTCAAACCAAAAAAAATTATAAGAGACACGGATGGATATTACATTTTAGTCACAGGTACAATTCACCAGGAAGATTTCACAATACTGAACATATATGGACCCAATACGGGCCCCTCCACATTCATTAAGAAAACCCTACAGCGTCTAAAGCAAGAAATCAACCCCCAAACGATAATTCTTGGGGACTTCAACACCTCCCTCTCTACATGGGATAGATCAACAGGTCAAAAGCTTAACAGAGACACTTTGGACCTTAATCAAACCCTGAAAGAAATGGACCTTACAGATCTCTATCGAACTTTTCACCCACGCACCAAAGAATACACATTTTTCTTAGCAGCACACTGAACTTTCTCCAAAATAGATCACATATTGGGCCACAAAAGGAATCTACACATAAACAAGACAGTTGAAATTCTAACCTGTGCCCTATCAGACCACCACGGCCTAAAACTGGACATCCACAACACATCAAACAAGAGAAAATACACTAACTCCTGGAAACTTAACACTATGATGCTGAATGAGAACTGGATTCAGGAAGAAATTAAAAAGGAAATTCAAGATTTCCTGAAAGTGAATGATAACGAAAATACAACTTACCAAAATCTCTGGGACACAATGAAAGCTGTTCTAAGAGGTAAGTTCATAGCTCTTAATGCCCACGTCAAAAAAATGGAAACATCAGAAATAAACAACTTAACAATGCAGCTTAAAGCTTTAGAGAAACTAGAGCAATCTGATCCCAAAAGCAGTAGAAAAGAAGAGATTAGCAAAATAAGGGGAGAAATATCTGAAATCGAGACTAAGAAAACGATAGAAAAAATCAACCAATCAAAAAGCTGGTTGTTTGAAAAAATCAATAAGATTGATACACCCCTAGCTAAACTAACCAAAAGCAAGAGAGAGAAAACCCAAATTAACAAAATTAGAAATGAACATGGAGTTATCACTACTGATACCCAGGAAATCCAGAGAATTATAACATCATATTTCAAAAACTTATACTCTGTGAAGTTTGACAACACAAAAGAGATGGATGAATTTCTAAGTAAACACAACTTACCTAAATTGAATCAGGAAGTTGTGAATTATTTAAATAGTCCTATAACATATAAGGAAATTGAGGAAGTAATCTCGAATCTTCCCACCAAAAAATGTCCTGGACCAGATGGATTCAGCACAGAGTACCACCAGACATTTAAGGAGTTAATAACACAAATACTCCTTAAACTGTTCCATCAAATAGCAAAGGAAGGAACACTATCAAATTCCTTCTACGAACCTAATATCGTTTTAATCCCAAAACCTAATAAAATTCACTTAAAAAAGAAAACTATAGGCCGATCTCCCTGATGAACACAGACGCAAAGATTCTCAACAAAGTCTTAGCAAATCGGATTCAAAAACATATTAAAAAGATCATTCATGGGGACCAAGTAGGCTTCATCCCCGGCACACAAGGTTGGTTCAACATACGCAAATCAATAAATGTAATTCATCATGTAAACCAGTCCAAAGTCCAAGACCACATGATACTCTCGATAGATGCAGAAAAAGCTTTTGACAAGATCCAACAGCCTTTTATGATCAAAACGCTAGAGACAGTGGGAATGGAAGGAACCTTAATCAATATAATAAAAGCTATATACAACAAGCCCACAGCAAGGATTATGCTCAATGGGGAACAATTGGAATCATTCCCACTTCGATCAGGAACTAGACAAGGCTGTCTACTCTCACCACTTCTATTCAATATTGTACTTGAAGTGTTAGCTGAAGCCATAAGACAAGAAAGGGACATAAGAGGGATTCAAATTGGCAAGGAAGAAGTCAAGCTATCCCTATTTGCAGATGACATGATCTTATACCTGAGGCATCCCAAAAACTCCACCAGGAAGCTCCTGGAACTAATTGAGACGTTCAGCAGGGTGGCAGGATACAAAATAAATGTGCAAAAATCAGAGGCCTTCCTATATGCCCAGAATGAAAGAAGTGAAAAAGCCTTGAGAGAAACCATACCATTTACTATAACCCCTAAAAAAATGAAATACCTTGGTATAAACCTAACTAAGGAGGTAAAAGACCTTTACAATGAAAACTTTAAAACCCTAAAGAAAGAAATTGCAGAAGACACCAGAAGGTGGAAAGACCTCCCTTGTTCCTGGATTGGCAGAATCAACATTGTAAAAATGACCATCCTACCAAAGGCAATATACAGATTCAATGCTATACCAATCAAAATCCCAAAGCAATTCTTCAAAGAAGTTGACCAAACAATCTCAAAATTCATAGGGAGGCACAAAAGACCCAGGATAGCAAAGACAATCCTGAGTAACAAAAACACTGCTGGAGGTATCACCATACCAAACCTTAGTCTATACTACAAATCCATAGTTGTAAAAACAGCCTGGAACTGCCTCCAAAATAGACACACAGATCAATGGATAAGGATTGAAGACCCAGATATAAGCCCACAAAATTACAGCCATTTGGTCTTTGACAAAGGGGCCCAAAGAATCCAATGGAAAAAGAACAGCATCTTCAACAAATGGTGCTGACAAAACTGGATCTCCACATGCAGAAGATTAAAGCTGGACCCGTATTGTCACCATGTACAAGACTTAATTCCAAATGGATCAAGGACCTTGATATCAGGCCAGAGACTTTAAAAACCATAGTTGAAAGGATAGGGAACTCCCTCGAGCTGATTGGGCTAGGCCAACACTTCCTAAACAGACATCCAATGGCACAGTCACTGCTACCAACTCTCAACAGTTGGGATCTTGTGAAATTAAAGAGCTTCTGTTCAGATAAAGAGATTGTCACACGAGCTCAAAGGCAACCCACAGAATGAGAGAAAATCTTCACTAACCACATATCTGACAGAGCTCTACTGTCCAGAGTGCACAAAGAACTTAGAAAACTAAACTCCAAGGAAAACACTGGCCCAATTAAAAAATGGGCCCTGGAACTTCAAAGAAACTTTACCAGGGATGAAATTAAAATGTCTAACAATTATCTTAAAAAATGGTCCATTTCCTTCGCCATCAGGGAAATGCAAATCAAAACTTACCTGAGATATCATCTCACCCCGGTCAGGATGGCAAAAATCCACAATACAAACAACGACAAATGCTGGAGAGGATGTGGAGAGAGGGGAACTCTCCTACATTGTTGGTGGGAATGCAGGCTCATACAGCCACTCTGGCGCGCCGTCTGGAGATTCTTAAAGAAATTAAAGATTGAAATGCCATATGACCCTGCTATCCCACTTTTGGGAATAACCCCCCATGCAGCAGAGGTTCGCCTCAATAGCACAAGCTCGACCATGTTCATAGCAGCACTGTTTACAATAGCAAAGTCATGGAATCAGCCCAAATGTCCAACAGTTGACGAGTGGATAAGGAAACTGTGGTACATCTATACAATGGAGTACTACTCGGCCACCAAAAATGATGAATTACTGGAATTTGCTGGGAAATGGATGTCATTAGAAAGAATTATATTAAGTGAAGTATCCCAAACCCAGAAAATTAAGCGCCGTATGTACTCCCTAATAGGTGGCTCCTATTACCAAACTCACCCAGCCCACATTGAGACACTCAAAAGTAAACCTATGTAACACAGTAATTGCAAGGATTATGAACAAGAGAGATGGGTTAGGAGGGCCACACCAGAAACAAGGAGAGAGGGGACCATGTTACAGCAGAGACAATAGGCCTCCATCAAGGTCTGCAAGTAAGTAATGAGAAACCTGGTTAAGTTCACAGACGTTCTTTCCTGATCTCACCAGAAGGGGAGGGCATATAGTCTAGCAGATAAAAAGTAATCATTTTGCAAATGGGTGATGGACCCCTCCCTCAGTGAGGTTTCCTACTCTTATTACATCTACCCTTGAATGTGCTATTACAACAAGACTCCAGTTTAACAGCTTTTTGTCTCTGGCCAGGGGGTGACATACAGTGCCCAGCAGAATGGAGTGAAGGGAATTGCAGGAGCAGCAAAACTGCAAAAGAAAATTAACAAACCACAATCCAGAACTTCAGAGACTCTATATCAATCACATAGAACTAGGCCAGCCTAATCTCTCCCCATCCTGGAGCTCAGGGACATTTGCGGAAGAGGGGGCGATAAGATTGTAAGAGCAAAAGGATGGGAGGAGCAACGATTTGCAAGATTCTCAACAATAGTTGGGGCCAAAGCAATAATAAGGGGACTTTGCATGCCCTGTGCAATGTCCAGCGCACTGTTGCCCTCATAAAGTCTAGCATCTGTTAAGGGCACCGAGACCCCTGGAGGCAAGGGATTGACAGCCATAGTAGTGATCTTATGCTTAAGGGGAACAAGAGAAAGGGCTTATGGAAATGCCACTGGGTCCTTATATGTCATCGGAGAGGAGGACCCAGTGGAGAGTTAGGCGTACACAATAAAAGACTCTCTGGGAATTGGGCGGGAGGCACTGGGGGAAGGGGAGGGGGAGGAGGGGGGTCAGGGGGAGGAGGGGGGAGGGAGGGAACTGGTAAAAAATTTTAAAATGTATAATTAAATTTTTAATAAAAAAAAAGAAAAAGAAAAAAAAAAGAACTACCAAAAAAAAGAAAGCTCATAGTGGTCACTGCTCACTGAAGTCTTAGCGAACTCATAGTGGTCATAGCTCATAGTGGCCATAGAGAGGTCCAGTGGTCATAGTTCCTAGTGGTCATAGATAGCTCACAGAGGTCATAATACATAGTGGCCATAGAGAGTTCACAGTAGTAAAAGAGAGTAAAACATATGTCATACCTTATAGTGGTCATCAAAAGCTTACAGTGTTCATAGCACAAAGTGGTCACAAAACTCACAGTGGTTATAGAGAGCTCACAGTCATCATAGAGTGCTTACAGTGGTCCAAGAGAGCTCATGGTAATCATAGCTCACAGTAGTCCTATAGAGCTCATCGTGACCCCAGATCCCAGTGGTCACAGAGAACAAATAGTGGTCATAGAGAACTGGCATTAGTAATAATTCAGAGTGATCAAAGAGAGCTCACAATTGTAAAAGAGCGATCATAGTGGTCATAGCTACGAGTGCTCACAGTGGTCATGGGTTATAGTGGCCACAGAGAACTCATAGTGGTCATAGAGAGCATACAGTTGGTCAGAGCCCATAGTGGTCACAGAGAGCTCATAGTGGTCATAGAGGGCTCACAGTTTTCATAGTGAGATCATAGTATGCATAGAGAGCTCACAGTGGTCACAGACAACTCAGAATGGTCACGACTCATACTACACATGAAAACTCATAATGGTCTTAACTCACAGCTTAGAGAGGTCATAGAAATGTCATAATGGTCATAGCTCTCTGTGGTTATAGAGAGCTCACAGTCGTCATAGAGAACTCTTAGTGATCATAGAGATCACATAGTGATCATAGAAAGCTCATAGTTGCCATAGAGTCCCCACCATGGTCATAGTTTATAGTAGTCATATAGAGCTCATAGTGGTCATAGAGAGCTCAAGATGGTCATAGCTCATAGTGGTCACAGAGACATCAGAGTGGTCATAGTTCATAGTAGTTTTAGAGAGCTCACAGTGATGAAAGAGTGCTCACAATGTTCATAGCTCATATTGCTTATCGAGAGGTCATAGTAGACATAAAGAGCTCATAGTGTTCATAGAGAGCTCATACTCTTCATAAGGATCTCACAGTTGTTATAGAGAGCTTACAGTGGTCATAGAGAGCTCATAGTTGTCATAGCTCACAGTATCATAGCTAATAGTGGGCATAGAGAGTGCATGGTGGTCATATTAACCTTACAGTGCTTATAGCTGATAGTGGTCATAGAGAGCTCACAGTGGTCATAAATTGCTCACTGTCATCATAAAGGGCTCACAGTTTTCAAAGAGGGCTCACAGTGGTCACAGACAGCTCATAATGTCATAGAGCTATTGCAATGTTCTTAGCCGGTAGTTGTCATAGAGAATTCAGAATTGTCATGGAGAGCTGACAGTGGTCACAGCTCATCGTGGTAATAGAGAACTTAGTGTTTATGGAGTGCTGACCATGGTCATAGAGAGCTGAAAGAGATGTTAGAAAATTTACTGTGGTCATAGAGAGCTCACAGTAGTCACCGATTGCTTACTGTGGTCATACAGTGCTCACAGTTGTTATAGGGAGCTCAAAGTAGTCATAAAAAGGTCACAGTGCTCATAGCTCATAGTGGCCAAAGAGAGCTCATATGCATATATGTATATGTACATATAGAGCTCACAGAGGTCATTGCTTTAGTGGACATAGAGAGCTCACGGTGGTCATAGGTCACACTGCTCATAAACAGTTCACAGTGATCACAGAGAGCTCACAGTGGTAAAAGAGAGCACACAGTGTCATAGTTTTATAATGGTCATAGAGAGCTCAGAATGGTCATAGCACATATTGCTCATGAAGAGGTCATAGTGGTCATGGAGAAATCAGAGTTGTTATTGGTCACAGCTCTCAGTGCTCATACCTAATAAAGATCATAGAGAAGTCATCATGGTCATAGAGAGCTCATACTCAACATAAGGAAGTTAGAGTGCTCTTAGAGAGCTTGCAGTGGTCATAGATAGCTCATAGTTGTCACAGCTGACAGTGGTAATAGCTAAAGGTGGGCACAAAAAGCTCATAGTGATCAAACAGAACTCACAGTGGTCATAGAGAGCTCAAATTGGTGAGAAAGATCTCAGTGGTCAGAGTGATCTCACAATGGCTTTAGAGAAATCATATTGATCATAGCTCACAGAGATCATAGTGGTCATAGCTCATATTGGTCATACAGAAGTCAGAGTGGTCATAGATCACTGTGGTCATAGAAAATTCATAATCTTCACAGAGAGTTTACAGTGCTCATAGCCAATTATCGTGACAGATTGCGAACAGTATTCATATAGTAGTCATAGAGAGCTCAGAATCATTATAGAGAGTTGACAGTCATCATATCGCATCATGGTCATAGAGAGCTCAGGGACCTCAAATACAGCTGACAATGTTTGTAGAGAGCTGACAAAGATGATAGAGAGCTCACTGTGGTTATAGAGAGCTCACAGTGGTCATAGATTTTTTTCACTGTGGTCATAGATAGTTCAAAATCGTCATAGACAGCTCACAGTGGTCATAGAGAGCTCAAAGTTGTCATAAGGAGCATAAGGAGCTCACAGTGGTCATAGAGAGCTCACAGTGGTCATTGAGAGCTCACAGTGGTCATAGGGAGCTCAAAGTTGTCATAAGGAGCTCACAGTGGTCATAGAGAGCTCACAGTCATCATAGAGCACTAACAGTAGTCATAGTAAAAATGGTCATAGAGATTTCACTGTGCTCAGAAGTCATAGTACTCACAGAGAGCTCACAGTAGTCATAGAGAGCTCACAGTAGTCATAGATAATACTGGTAATAAAGATCTCACTGTGGTCACAGCTCACAGTTTTCACAGAAAGCTCATAATTGACAAGAGTTCACAGTAATTATAGCACTTAGTAGTCGGAGTGATCATACAGTGGTCATACCTCATAGAGGCCACAGAATGCTCACAATGGTTATAGAGAGCTCACAGTTGTTATAGAGTGTGCCTAGTTCTAATACCTCACAGACAATATTAAGTACTCTTAATGGTGATTGCTCACAGTAGTCATAGAGAGATCACAGGAGTCAAAGCTCATAATGGTCAAGAATAACTCACAGTGGTCATAGCTCATAGTGGTCATAGAGAGCTCATAACTGACATAGAGAACTCAAAGTGGTCACAGGTCATAGTGGTCATAAAGACCTCAAACTGTTCATAGCTCATAATGTTCAGGGGAACTCACTGTAGACATAGGTCGTTTTGCTCATAGAGAGATCACAGTGGGCATGGATAACTGAATGGTCATAGAGTTCATAGTGCTCATAGCTCACAGAGATCATTGAGAGCTCACAATGGACACAGAGCACTCAAAATTGTCATAGCTCATAGTGGTCATAGAAGGCTTACAATTGTCATAGCTCATAGTTGTTTTAGAGAGCTCACAATGGTCATAGACCATAGTTGTACTACAGTGCTCATAATGGTCACAGCGTACTCATAGTAGACATACATAGATCATAGTGGTCATGAAGAGCTCATAAAAGTCTTAGAGAGCTCACACTGGTCAGAGCTCATAGTGGTTGGTCATAGAAAACTCACAGTGGTCATAGAGAATTCAGAGTTGTGATAGAGTGTGCATAGTTATAATAGCTCACAGACATCATCGAGTGCTTAATTGTCATTGCTCACAGTAGTCATAAAGAGCTTACAGTTGGCATAGTTCATAGTCATTATAGATAGATTTGAGTGGTCAAAGCTCACAGGGGTCAGGTAGAGTTTACAATGGTCATATAACACTCATTGTGATCATAGATCATATTGATTATAGAGAGCTCATAATGGACATAGACAGCTTGCAGTGTTCAAGGCTCATAACAGTCATGAAGAGCTTACAATGGTCATAGTTCTTAGAAATTGTGGAAAGCTCACAAGTCATAGTGCTCATAGAGAGCTCACGGTGATCATAGAGAGCCCAAAGTGGTCATAGAGAGGTAATAGTGGTCATAGAGAGCTCACAGTTTTCATATAAAGCTCACAGTGGTCATAGCTCACAGAAGTCTTAGATTACTGACAGTGTTCACAGAGATCATAGGGGTAATAGAAGCTCACAGTGGCCATAGAGAACTCACATTAGTCATAGCTCATAGTGAACATAGAGAGCTCATAATCATGATAGCTTTCAGTGGTCATAGAGAGCTCATATTGGACAATGAGAGCTCACAGAGGTCATAGCTCATAGTGGTCACAGAGAGCTCACAGTGGTCATAGACAACTCACAGCACTCATAGCTCACAGAGGCAATTGAGAGCTCACAGTGGTCATAAAGAGCACACAATGGACATAGGGTGCTTGTAGTGGTCATATCTCATAGTGGTCTTAGAGATTTTATAGTGGTCATTGAGAGCTCCCAGTGTTGATACAGAGCTCACAATGGCATAGGGAGCTCATAATGGACATAGAGGGCTCACAGTGGTCATAGAGAACTCATAATTATCATAGAATGCTTACAATGGTCATAGTTATTAGTGGTGATAAAGAGTTAACCATGGTCATATATCATAGTGTTTATAGAGTGTTTAAAGTGGTTACAGAAAACTCATAGTGCTAAAAGAGAACTCACAGCCATCATAGATGATAATGCTTATAGAGAACTCACAATGGTCATAGAGAGCTCACATTTGTCATAGCTCATAGTAGTCATAGGGAGTCATAATGGACATAGAGGGCTCACAGTAGTCATAGTTAATAGTTGGCATAAAGAGGTCACAGTGTCATAGCTCATAGTGATCATAAAGAACAGTGGTCATAGATGATAATGTTCATAGAGAGCTCACCATGGTCAAAAAGAGTTCACAGTGTTTATAGCTCACAGGTGTCATACATAGCTCATAGTGGTCTTAGAGACGTCACAGTGGTCATACATCACAGTAATCATAGAGAGTTCATAATGAACAATAAGTGCTCACAGTGATCATAGCTCATAATGGTCATAGAGATCACACAGTATTCATACTTATATTGGTCATAGAGAGCTCATAGTGAGTGGTAATAGGGAGCTCACAGTCATCATAGATAATTCATAGTGCTCACAAATCACAGAGGTAATTGAGACCTCACAGTGGTCATAGCTCACAATAGTCATAGACAGCTTACAGTGTTAATAGCTCACATTGGTCATAGAAAGCACATAATGGTCATAGAGCGCTCACAGTGATCACAACTCATAATGGTCATAGAGACTTTGTACTGGCCATAGAGTGCTCCCAGTTGTGATACAGAGCTCACAGTAGTCTTAGCTCATAGTCATCATAGAAAGCTCACAGTGGTCATAGATGATAATGTTCATAGAGAGTTCTCCATGGTCAAAGAGAGCTCACAGTAGTTATAATTCACAGGGGTCATAGAGAGCTCACAGTGGTGTTAAAAACCTCACAGTGGTCATACCTCACAGTGATCATAGAGAGCTCATAATGGACATAGAGAGCTCACAGGGATCATAACTCATAGAAGTATTGAAGAGCTCACAGTGATATAGCTCATAGTGGCCATGGAGAGGTCACAATGGTCATAAATCATAGTGCTCACCCTGAGGTCACAGTTGTCACAGAGAACTCACAGTGCTCATAGATCACAGATGTCTCAGAGATCTCATAGCAGTGGTCATAAAGATAAAGTTCACAGTGGCTATAGAGGGATCACGCAGGTCACACCCCATGGTAGAAAGAGACCTCACAGTGGTAACAGTTCATAGTGGCCATAGAGAGCTCACAGTGGTCAAAGATAGTTTACAATGATCATAACTCATACTGGCTATAGAGAGCTCATGTTGGTCATAACCCATAGTTGCCATAGAGAGTTCATAGTGGCCATAGTTAACAGTGGTCATAGAGACCTCATAGTGGTCATAGAGTGCTGACAGTGCTCTTAGATCAAATTGGTCATAGAGATCTCATAATGGTCATAGCTCATAGTTGTCATTCAGAGCTCAGATTCATCATAGACTGCTCACAGTTGTCAGAAAGCACATAGTGCTCACAGCTCAAAGGGGTCTTTGACAGCTCATATTGGTCATTGCTCAAAGTGGTCATCGAGAACAAACAGTGGTCATAGCTTATAGTGTTCATATGTATGTAGTCATAGCTCACAGGGGTCATAGAGAGCTCATAATGAACAAAGAAATCACACTGTGTTCACAGCTCATAGTGGTCAGAGATCACTGTTGTCATAGAGAGCTCACAGTGGTTATAGTTCATAGTGGTCATAGAGGGCTCCCAAGGGTCATGGAGAACTCACAGTTGTCATAGTTAATATGGTCCTAGAAAGCACACAGTGGTCATAGCTCATATTGGTAATAGAGAGGTCACAGTGATCATAGAAAGATCAGAGTGGTCATACCTCGTTATGGAACTAAAGAGATCACAGTGATCCTAGCTGATAGTAGTAGAGCGGACAGTAGTCATAGAAAGTTCACAGTGTTGATAGCTCATTATTGGCTTAGAGTGTTCATGGTCATTACTCACAGTGGTCATAAAGGGCTCAGAGTTGTCATAGCTCATAGTGGTTATAGAGAGCTCATAGCAGTCACAAAGAACTCAAAGTGTTCATAGCTCACAGAGGTTATAGAGAGTTAGTATTAGTCATAGGTCACAGAGGTCTCAGAGATCTCACAGTGGTGACAGCTTATAGTGATCATAGAAAGGTCCTAGTGGTCATAGAGGGATCACACAGGTCACACATCATTGTAAAAATAGAGAGCTCACAGTGGTCCTAGTTCATAGTGGCCATAGAGAGCTCACAGTGATCATAGCTCATAGTTGTGATAGAGGGCTCCTGCTGTTCATAGTTCACAATAGTCTTATAGAGCTCATAATAGACAATAAGAGCCCACAATAAGAGCTCACAGTGGTCATAGAGATCACACATTGGTCATAGTTCGCAGTGGTCATTCAGAGCTCAGAGTGATTATAGAGGGCTCAGTTTTCACAGAGACTGCATAGTGCTCATGACTCAAAGGGGTCATTGTGAGCTCATACTGCTCTCAGGGATCATTGAGAGTGCACAATGGTTATACCTCATAGTGTTCATACAGAGATCACAGTAGTCAAAGGGGACTTAGAGAGGTCGCAGTGATCACAGAGAGCTCATAGTGGTCATAGCTCACAGTGGTCATACAGAGCTCATAATGAACAAAGAGATCACACTGTGGTCATAACTCATACTGCTCCTAGAATACTCAATGTTGTCAAATAAAGGTCACCATGGTCATAATTCATAGTAGTCATAGAGGGTTCTCAGGGGTCATGGAGAAATCACAGTTGTCATAGGTAATAGTGGTCATAGAGAGCACACAGAAGTAATAGTTCATATTGGTAATATAGAGCTCACAGTGATCATAGAAAGCTCAAATTCATCATAGTTCATCATGGAACTAAATAGATCACAGTGGTCATAGCTCATTGTAGTTAGAAAGAGCTCACAGTGGTCATAGAGAGCTCACAGTATTAATAGCTCATAGATGGTTTAGAGTCTTCACAATAGTCATTATTCACAGTGGTCCTTAAGCACTCATAGTGGTTATAGGTCACAGTGGTAATAGAGAGCTCACAGTTGTCATAGATCATAGCGGTCATAGAGAGATCATAGTGGTCACAAAGAGCTCACAGAAAGCTCAAATTCATCATAGTTCATCATGGAACTAAATAGATCGCAGTGGTCATAGCTCATTGTAGTTAGAAAGAGCTCACAGTGGTCATAGAGAGCTCATAGTATTAATAGCTCATAGATGATTTAGAGTCTTCACAATAGTCATTATTCACAGTGGTCCTTAAGCACTCATAGTGGTCATAGGTCACAGTGGTAATAGAGAGCTCACAGTTGTCATAGCTCATAGAGGTCATAGAGAGCTCATAGTGGCCATAGACAGCACACAATGGTCATAACTCATAGTCATCTTAGACAGCTCAAAGTGGTCACGGCTTATAATGGTTATAGGGAGCTCATACTTGTCACAGAAGCCTCACAGTGATCATAGCTCATAGTGGTCTTAGACAGTTCACAGTGGTCATAAAGAACTCTGTGTGGTCATAGCTCATAGTAGTCAAAGAGGGCTCATAGTTTTCAGAGATCACAGTGTTCATAGAATGATCATTGTTGTCATACCTCACAATGAACATAAAGAATTCATAGTGGTCATAGAGAGCTCACAGTGTTCAAAGATCATAGTGCTCATAGAAAGCTCCATAGTGTTCTTATTTATTTATTTTTATTTTTATTATTATTTGTTCAATTGTGTGTGTGTGTGTGTGTGTGTGTGTGTGTGTGTGTGTGTAGAACTACGGATGAACTTGGGAACCACCGTGGACACTTCCACCTCCTCCTTGATTACTCTGCCCCCACTTCTGCTGGCATCTATACGTGGGGTCTAGGATCCAAACTCAGGACCTTCCTCCTGCAAGGCAGAGGCTTAACCCCTGAGCCATCTCTCCAGCCCCATTTATTTATTTTTTTGAGAGCTGCATAGCGTTCTTATATTATAGTAGTCATAAAAAGCTTACAGTCATAGTATCTCACTGTGGTCATAGAGAGCTCACAGTGCTCATAGCTCATAGTGGTTTTAGAGAGCTCAAAATGGTCAGAAAGCTCACAGTGGTCATTGTGAAGTAACAGTGATAATACAGTGCTCATAATGTATATAGAGAGTTCCCATTGATCAAGAAAACTCACGGTAGTCATAGCTCACAGTGGTCACAGACAGCTCATAGTGCTCATAGCTCATAGTGGTCATAGCGACCTCACAGTGGTTATAGATTGCTAACAGGGGTCATGGAGAACTCACAGTGGTCATAGAGAGTTCAAAGTGATCATAGAGAGATCACTGTTGTTATAGATTCTTTCTAGTTGCCATTGTTCACAGAGGTCATAGACAGCCTGTATTGTTCATTGCTCTTAGTGGTCATAGAGTATTAATAGTGGCCATAGAGAGCTAACAAGTCATACTTCATGTTGGTCATAGAGAGCTCACAGTGGTCATAGGTCATACTGGTCATAAGAGCTCATACTATTCACATAGAGCTCACAGTGGTCATAGCTCATAGTTGTCGTAAAGAGCTCAAAGTGGTCTTAGGTCATAGTGGCCATAGAGAGCTCACAGTGGTCATAGAGAACTCACAGTGAACGGACAGCTCACAGTAGTCATAGCTAATAGTGGTCATAGAGAGCTCAAAATGGCAATAGAGAGCTCACAGTGGTCACATTTCAGTGGTCATAGAGAGAAAATAATACACATAGTGTGCTCACAGTGGTCATAGCTAGTAGTGGTCATAAGGAACTAACAGTGGTCATAGAGAAATCAGAGTGGTCATAAAGAACTCATAGTTGTCATAAAGAGCTCACAATGGTCATAGAGAGCTCACAATGTATGACCACTCCTACTAGTCATACATACCTCTTAGTCATCATATAGAACTCAAAGTGGTCACAGAGAGGTCACAGTCCCCAGAAATGTCACAGTAGTCACAGAGAACTCAGGGTGGTCATAGATCACAGTGGTTCTAGGGACCACATAATGGCCATAGAGAGCTCACAGTGGTCATAGAGCACTCACAGTGGTCATAGAGAGCTTGCCCCGGCCTGCAGGACACTCTGAGAACCGGGTAACCTAGGAGGGGGGAGGACAAATGAAGGACAGGAGACACAAAGGGTGAGATCAAGTCGAGAGTTCTGATCAAGCTCTAACTTTATTGATCCAGGGGAGGGTTTATATAGTTCTAGGGGAAGGGGCTTCTCAGGGCAGGGGTTTAGGCGGGAAAACCATCTTGCCAGGCAGGAAACGTTGCTAGGAGACTGAGATATTTATGGTAGATAAGGTAGTTAGCAGATGAGTTAAACCTCAAGTGGTTGTTTGTTTCTGACAAAGGGCTCAGCTATGGGGAAAACAGAGACACAGACAGGCAGGCTTGTTTAGGGCTCAGCTATAGGAAAAACAGGAACAGAGACAGGCAGGCTTGTTTAGGGCTCAGCTATAGGGAAAACAGAAACAGAGACAGGCAGGCGCCCAAGATAGTCACTTAGGCCAAAGGCCATTTTTATGGCTCCCGGCAAGAGCTCACAGTGGTCATGGCTTATACTAGTCATAGAGCACTCATAGTGGTCATAGAGACTTCACAGTGGTCATAGCTCATAGTGATCAAAGAGAGGTCACAGTGGTCATAGAGAGCTAATAATGTTCATAGTGTTATCACAGTGGTCATACCTCATAGTGGTCATACAGAGCTAATGCTTATAATGTTGTGACAGAAGTCCTACCTCATAGTCATCTGAGAGAGCTCACAGTGGTCATAGCTCATAGTTGTCGTAAAGAGCTCAAAGTGGTCTTAGGTCATAGTGGCCATAGAGAGCTCACAGTGGTCATAGAGAACTCACAGTGAACGGACAGCTCACAGTAGTCATAGCTAATAGTGGTCATAGAGAGCTCAAAATGGCAATAGAGAGCTCACAGTGGTCACATTTCAGTGGTCATAGAGAGAAAATAATACACATAGTGTGCTCACAGTGGTCATAGCTAGTAGTGGTCATAAGGAACTAACAGTGGTCATAGAGAAATCAGAGTGGTCATAAAGAACTCATAGTTGTCATAAAGAGCTCACAATGGTCATAGAGAGCTCACAATGTATGACCACTCCTACTAGTCATACATACCTCTTAGTCATCATATAGAACTCAAAGTGGTCACAGAGAGGTCACAGTCCCCAGAAATGTCACAGTAGTCACAGAGAACTCAGGGTGGTCATAGATCACAGTGGTTCTAGGGACCACATAATGGCCATAGAGAGCTCACAGTGGTCATAGAGCACTCACAGTGGTCATAGAGAGCTTGCCCCGGCCTGCAGGACACTCTGAGAACCGGGTAACCTAGGAGGGGGGAGGACAAATGAAGGACAGGAGACACAAAGGGTGAGATCAAGTCGAGAGTTCTGATCAAGCTCTAACTTTATTGATCCAGGGGAGGGTTTATATAGTTCTAGGGGAAGGGGCTTCTCAGGGCAGGGGTTTAGGCGGGAAAACCATCTTGCCAGGCAGGAAACGTTGCTAGGAGACTGAGATATTTATGGTAGATAAGGTAGTTAGCAGATGAGTTAAACCTCAAGTGGTTGTTTGTTTCTGACAAAGGGCTCAGCTATGGGGAAAACAGAGACACAGACAGGCAGGCTTGTTTAGGGCTCAGCTATAGGAAAAACAGGAACAGAGACAGGCAGGCTTGTTTAGGGCTCAGCTATAGGGAAAACAGAAACAGAGACAGGCAGGCGCCCAAGATAGTCACTTAGGCCAAAGGCCATTTTTATGGCTCCCGGCAAGAGCTCACAGTGGTCATGGCTTATACTAGTCATAGAGCACTCATAGTGGTCATAGAGACTTCACAGTGGTCATAGCTCATAGTGATCAAAGAGAGGTCACAGTGGTCATAGAGAGCTAATAATGTTCATAGTGTTATCACAGTGGTCATACCTCATAGTGGTCATACAGAGCTAATGCTTATAATGTTGTGACAGAAGTCCTACCTCATAGTCATCTGAGAGAGCTCACAGTGGTCATAGCTCATAGTTGTCATAGAGAGCTCACAGTGGTCATAGTTCACGCAGGTCTTAGAGAGCTCATAGTGGTCATGGAGAGAGCAGAGTCATCAGACGGGTCAAAGTGGTCATAGAGAATTCACAGTGGTCATAGGGAGCTCACAATGATGATAGCTTACAGTGGTTACAGACAGCTAATAGGGATAATAGAGAGTTCAAAGTGGTCATAGAGAGGTTAAAATTGTCAGAGATTTCATAGTGGTCATAGAAACCCTACCCTGGACATAACTTACAATAGTCATACAGAGCTCAGATAGGCCATAGTTCACAGTGGTCATACAGAGCTCATATTTTCATAGTTCTTACTGCTCACAAAGAGATCATAGTTAGTCATAGTTCAGTGGTCATAGAGAGCACATAGTGGTCATAGAGAGTTGAAAGTGGCCATGAAGAGTTCACAGAAGTCATGGAGAGCTCACAGTAATCATAGACATCTCACAGTTGTCATGGCTTATACTGGTCTTAGAGAGCTCATAGTGGTCTTAGAGAGCTCACAGCAGTCATACCTCATAGTTGTCTTAGAAACCTCACAGTGGTCCAAACTCATACTGGTGTTAGAGAGCTCACATTGATCATAGCTGAAAGTGGTCATAAAGAGCTCAAAGTGGTCATAGAGATGTCACAGTCATCAGAGATTTTAAACTGGTAATAGAAATCTCAGAGTATTCATAGAGAGCTCACAGTGGTCATAGTGACCTCTCAATGGTCATAGCTCATAGTGGTTACAGAGAATTGACAGCGTTCATAGAGAGCTCATAGTTGTCATAGCTCAAAGTGATCACAAAGAACTCACAGTTGTCATCCAGAGTTCATAATGGTCAGAGCTCACAATGACCATAGAGAGCTCACAGTAGTCATATATCATAGTGACCTTACAAAGCTCAAAATGGTAATAGAATGCTCATAGTGGTCATAGCTCACAGTGGACATAGAGATCTAATAATGTACATAGGGACCTCACAGGGGTCATAGTTCATACTGGTCATAGAGAGGTCGCAGTAGTCATCGATAGGTAACAGTGGTCATAGCACACTCACAGTTGTCATAGAGAGCTCATAGTCATAATACACATCTCACAGTAGTCATAGAGAGCTCAAAGTTGTAATAGTGAGGTCATAGTGGTCATAGATCATATTGATCACAGAGAGCTCACAGTGGTCATAGCTCCTAATGCTGTGAGAAATCTGTTGTAGCCATAAAGAGCTCACGGTGGTCACAAATACTCACAGTCTTCACAGAGAGCTCATATTGGTTACATCTCATAGGAGTCATAGAGAGCTCATAGTGGTCATAGCTCATAGTGCTCACAGGGAATGCATAATGGCACAATCCTCTAGTGTGGTCATGAGAAGTTTCACCCCATTGGTCTGGCTTATACTTGTCATAGAGAGCTCATATGGACATGAGAGTCAAGTTGTCCCAGAGAACTCACTTTTCACAGACAGAACTCAAAGTGGTATTAGAGGTCATAGTGGTTATAAAACGTGGTCACAGATAGCTCATAGTGTTCATAGCTCATAGTGGTCATAACAAGCTATAATGACCATAGAAAGCTTATGGTGGTCATGGATGCTCCACATGGTCATCGGGGTGTAGGAAGAATAGACTAGGTAGGCCCTATTATCTGTATGGGCTGCATGCACAAATGAAATTTCCCCAAGCTAGAATCTGATGTTGGTGCCTGGTGCTGACGTCAAACTGCCAGACTGAGAGGCCAACTTGACAGGCCACACAGCAAAAGCTCCCATTTGAACTTTGGAATGTTGAGTGCGATATATAAGCAGCCCAATATTTGTAATAAACGGGTCTGCAAACTTGAGAGCCTTCTTTGGAACTTGCCTTACTCCAGGATCCATGACGTTGACTTTGTGCTGGTTTTTTGCTGCCTCCAAGTGTCTCCATGGGTTCCCAAGACTGCCACATCTGGTGCCCCAACATGGGACTTCCATGGTAGTCCTTTCCCCTCACAGAATGCAGCCTAAGAACACACAGAATACAGTGACCTAAGAACGATGAATTCCCCATAAGCACAACATTTTTATACCATACATTCCTCATCTCATCTGTTCCTCTTTGTTCTCATCTCTGTTTCTATAAAAAAATGGGCACCCTCCCTCACACTGTAAGGAGTCCAAATATGTTTCTTAAAATCCTGCTAGAGACTAGAGATCTCAAGGTTTAACTCTGCAGTTCTAGAGGAATTTTTGGGATGAGCTGCGTTTTAGCACCTTGGATCTCCCCAGAGATATGTGGGAACCTGACCTATGGATGACGGTGCTTTTCCTTGCTAGAAAAAAAGAGAAATTAGACAATATATTCATATTTTAATATAAAGTTTCTTAAGTACAATCTGGATTAGGTATAAATTTTAAAGTTTAATCTGCTTCTTGTTTTTCACAATTATCTAATCTGCTGGACTGTAACTAATATGAGATCCATTTTAAATGATAAGGTTTCCTAATGTTAACTCGCCTTTGACAAAGCTTACAAGAGTAATTTTAGTAGGACAGTTGTCAGCACTTGAACACTTTCAGTTGCCAGTAAATTGTATGTTGTTCATGTGTTTGTATGTCTATATGTTCTGTGTTTACATGTTGTGTGCTTCTGTTTCAACATAAAAATCTGTGGCACTTCATTTCTTTCATCTGTTGCACCTAATATAAAAATTTTGGCATGCCATTTTTAAAACATATAGCATACTTTAATTAACACAATAATTTTAATGATATCTAAGACCCGACTACTATGATCATATTGATCACAATTGGTTTTTAATGATAGATTATAAGTTTTTCTTTCATGAAAGATTAACTTGCTTGATTTTGACCTTTAATGGACTAAAATGAAAATGTCTTGGTGTTCTTAAGGTTTTTCCATATAATCACAAAATAACAAAGTCACTATAGTACTGATTAATTAAACTTGCTCATTCCTCTGACTTCTTTTATTGAATGTTATCTCATCAAATCCAACAAACAGGAAAATATAATTGTCTTCTAAAAGTTTCATTGGAATTGGGCTGGAGAGGTGGCTCAGGGGTTAAGCCTCCGCTTGCAGGCGGAAGTCCTGAGTTCGGATCCCAGATCCCAGTATAGACGCCAGCGGAAGTGGGGGCGGCCTGCGCTTCTGGGTCCTGGTAGGGCGGAGCCTGTGAACCGTGGCAGAAGAGGTGGAGCGTCCATGGTGGTTCACGAATTCGTCCGTGGTTCTACACACACACACACACGCACACACCACACACACACACACACACACACGCATATGCACACAGTTGAATAAATAATAATAATGAAAAAAAATATAAAAAAAAGTTTCATTGGAATTTGTTCCTTCTCCTGGTATGTATGAGCTCCTTTTCTTGGGGACAAATCTGCTTTCTCATTCCATGCTCCCTTGTGTACTCCTAATAAGGTGGAACAGGAATTTCAAGCCTCCATCTTAGCCAGACCCCATTCACTTGAAATAAAACAGAATCAATATAATCTGGACATAGCATAGTCTGTTTTCAGGAGATTCTAAGTGCATTTGGGTCACTCAGGTTCACGTTTCCCTTTCCTTGCAAGATTTTGACCTACTTACTTAAATGTTTTTTTTTTTCACTCTTTATAGTTCTTTTTTTATATGCATTGTTTTATTATTATTTCAGCTCAGACAAACTTATAGGTACACAGTTCCCTCCCTCCTCCTCCTCCCCCCCGAACCTCCTGCTCCCCTCCCCTCACCCCCTCCTGCCCATCTCCCCGTGCTTCCCGCCCCGATTCCCAGAGTCCTTTCTTGTGCATGCCTAATCCTCCTCTGGGCCCTCCTCTCCGATGACGTACAATGGAACCATGGCATTTCCCTGAACCTTTCCTGTGTTCCCCTTAAGCCATAGAACACTACTGTGGCTGTCATCCCTTGCCTCCAAGGATCTTGGTGCCTTTAGCAGATGCTAGACTTTGTGAGGTCATAGTGGGTTTGGACATTGCGCAGGGCATGCAATATCCAATTATGAATGCTTCGGCCCTACTGTGTGGAGTATCTTTCAAATCATTGCTTCTCCCATCCTTTTGCCTTACACTCTTACCGTCCCCTCTCCGCAAATGTCCCTGAGCTTCAGGATGGGGAGAGATTAGTCTGGCCTAGTTCTAAGGTGGTTTGATATAGAGTCTCGGAAGTTCTGGATAGTGGTTTCGTTGATTTTATTTTGCAGTTTTGTTTGCTCCTGTAATGCCCTTCACTCCAACGTGATGGCACCTGTAATTCAACCCCATGGCCAGAGCAAAGCTGTTAAGTGGAGTCTTATTATAAGACACATTCAAGGGTAAGATGTATACTTATACCCAAGTGAATCGCAGGGTCAATATGACTTTTGGAATGGACGACATGCATGAACATGTTTCATGGAAACGTCGTAAAACAAGTGTGGTTTCCTCCTGAACACAAAGTTTACAATATGAAACTTCTGTAAGTACTTTCCTAAGAAGCGCACTTGCAACATTTACCTGAGTCCTCCGCACTTGGTTCTCTATTTGTGAAATCAGGGCCTTTTGTACATGTGCTATTCCATTTCAGAACATATGATTTTCGGCCTGACACAAAAGTTACAGTTTTAGGACTTCTTAGGATCCTTATCCCTAAGAAGTGAATGCCAACATTGACTCTGAATCCTCCGCACTTGGTTCACTCTTTTGGAAAATCATGGCCTGCGTGAACATGTTTTATGTGCGAATCACCGTACAACGAGCATGATCTTCTCATGAACACAAAGCGTAACACTACAGAATCTTCTGTAGGATACTTATCCCTGAGAAGTGCACCTCCAACATTTGACTCTCAGTCCTCCTGAATTGCTTCACTGTTTTTGGAAAATCAAGGCCTGCTTGAACATATTCCATGAAAACGTCACAAACTAGTGAGAATTTTTCCAGAACATAAAAAGTTACAACATATGAACATCTGCAGGATTCTTATCCTGAGAAAAAGTGAAACATGTGAATTGGACGCATCCTCACTTGGTCACTATTTTCAAGCTCATTACAAGCCTGAACATAGTTGGTAGAATCAGCACAAAACAAATGTTGTTTTCTCCAGAATACAAGTTTTACAGTCTAGAAACCTGTGTAGGATACTTATCCGAAAGAAGTGCACATGCTGCACATGACTTCCCAAAGAAGTGCACATGCTACATATGACTGTGACGACTCTTCACCTGGTTCACTGTTTTCGAAGGGAACGACATGCATGAACATGTTTCATGGAAACGTCGTAAAAAAAGTTTGATTTCCTCCTGAACACAAAGGTTACAATAGAAAACCTCTGTACGATACTTCTCATAAAGAAGTGCACTTGCAACATTTAACTCTGAGTCCTCTGCACTTGGTTCTCTATTTTGTGAAATCATGGACTGTGTGAATATTTCATTCCAATGTCAGAAAACAAGCATGATTTTCGCCTGAACACAAAAGTTACAGTTTAGGAACTTCTCTAGGATACTTATCCCTAAGAAGTGAAATGCCAACATTTGACTCTGAAACCTCCGCACTTGGTCACTCTTTTGGAAAATCATGGCCTGCGTGTACATGTTATGTGCGAATGTCGCAAAACAAGGATGATCTTCCCCTAAACACAAAGCGCAACACTACAGAATCTTCTGTAGGATACTTATCCCTGAGAAGTGCACCTCCAACATTTGACTCTCAGTCCTCCTCACTTGCTTCACTGTTTTGGAAAATCAAGGCCTGCGTGAACATATTCCATGAAAATGTCACAAAACCAGTGTGAATTTCTCCTGAACATAAAAAGTTACAACATATGAACACCTGCAGGATTCTTATCACTGAGAAGAGAAAGTGAAACATGTGAATTGGTCGCATCCTCACTTGGTCACTATTTTCAAGCTCATTACAAGCCTGAACATAGTTGGTAGAATCAGCACAAAACAAATGTTGTTTTCCGGAATACAAAGTTTACAGTCTAGAAACCTGTGTAGGATACTTATCCGAACGAGTGCACATGCTGCACATGACTTCCCAAAGAAGTGCACATGCTACATATGACTGCGAGGAATCTTCACTTGGTTCACTGTTTTCGAAGGGAACAACATGCATGAACATGTTTCATGGAAACGTCGTAAAACACGTGTGATTTCCTCCTGAACACAAAGAGTTACAATATAGAAACTTCTGTACCATACTTCTCCTGAAGAAGCGCACTTGCAACATTTAACTCTGAGTCCTCCACACTTGGTTCTCTATTTTGTAAAATCATGGCCTGTGGGAACAAGTGCCATTCACATGTCAGAAAACAAGTATGATTTGCGCCTGAACACTAAAGTTACAGTTTAGGAAATTCTCTAGGATACTTATTCCTAAGAAGTGAAATGCCAACATTTAACTCTGAAACCTCCGCAACTTGCTTCACTCTTTGGAAAATCATGGCCTGCATAAACTGTTATGTGCGAATGTCGCAAACGAGGATGATCTTGTCCTGAACACAAAGCATAACACTACAGAATCTTCTGTAGGATACTTATCCCTGAGAAGTGCACCTCCACATTTGACTATCAGTTCCTCCTCACTTGGTTCAGGATTTTGGAAAATCCAGGCCTGCGTATACATATTCCATGAAAACGTCACAAAACCAGTGTGCATTTCTCCTGAACATTAAAGTTACCACCTATGAACATCTACAGAATTCTTCCACTGAGAAAAGTAAGTCAAACATGTGAATTGGAGGCGTCCTCACTTGGTCACTATTTTCATCTCATTACAAGCCTGAACATAGTGGTAGAATCTGCACAAAACAAATGTTGTTTTTCTCCAGAATAGAAAGTTTTACAGTCTAGAAACCTTTGTAGGATACTTATCCGAACGAAGTGCACATGCTGCACATGACTTCCCAAAGATGTGCACATGCTACATATGACGTGAGGACTCTTCACTTGGTTCACTGTTTTCGAAGGGGAACGACATGCAGAATATATTTCATGGAAACATCGTAAAAAAAGTGTGATTCCTCCTGAACCCAAAGAGTTACAATATAGAAACTTCTGTACGATACTGCTCCTAAAGAAGCGCACTTGCAACATTTAACTCTAAGTCCTCCGCACTTGGTTCTCTATTTTGTGAAATCATGGAATTGTGAACATTGTCATTCCAATGTCAGAAAACAAGTATGCTTTCGCCTGAACACAAAAGTTAAAGTTAGGAACTTCTCTAGGACTTATCCCTAAGAAGTGAAATGCCAACATTTGACTCTGAATCCTCCGCACTTGGTTCACTCTTTTGGAAAATCATGGCCATGTGAACATGTTATGTGCGAATGTCACAAAACGAGGATGACCTTCCCCTGAACAAAAAGCGTAACACTACAGAATCTTCTGTAGGATACTTATCCCTGAGAAGTACCTCCAACATTTGACTTCAGTCCCTCACTTGGTTCACTGTTCCGGAAAATCAAGGCCTGCGTGAACATATTCCATGAAAACGTCACAAACCAGTGTGTTTTTTCCGGAACATAAAAAGTTACAACCTATGACACTCTTGCAGGATTCTTATCCTGAGAGAGAAAGTGAACATGTGAATTGGACGCATCTCACTTGGTCACTATTTTCAAGGCTCATTCACAAGCTGAACATAGTTGGTAGAATCAGCACAAACAAATGTTGTTTTCTCAGAATACAAAGTGTTACAGTCTAGAAACCTGTGTAGGATACTTATCCGAAAGAAGTGCGCATGCTGCACATGACTTCCCAAAGAGTGCACATGCTACATATGACTGTGAGTCCTCTTCACTTGGTTCACTGTTTTCGAGGGAACGACATGCATGAACATGTTTCATGGAAACGTCGTAAAAAAAGTGTGATTTCCTCCAGAACACAAAGAGTTACAACATAGAAACTTCTGTATGATACTTCTTGTAAAGAAGCGCACTTGAACATTTAACTCTGAGTCCTCTGCACTTGGTTCTCTATTTTGTGAAATCATGGCCTGTTTGAACATGTGCCATTCAAATGTCAGAAAACAAGTATGATTTTCGCCTCAACACAAAAGTTACACTTTAGGAACTTCTCGAGGTACTTATCCCTAAGAAGTGATGCCAACATTTACTCTGAATCCTCCGCACTTGGTTCACTATTTTGGAAAATCATGGCCTGCATGAACATGTTATGTGCGAATGTCGCAAACGAGGGTGACCTTCCCCTGAACACAAAGCGTAACACTACAGAATCTTCTGTAGGATACTTATCCCTGAGAAGTGCACCTCCAACATTTGACTCTCAGTCCTCCTGAATTGCTTCACTGTTTTGGAAAATCAAGGCCTGCTGAACATATTCCATGAAAACGTCACAAAACTAGTGAGAATTTTTCCAGAACATAAAAAGTTACAACCTATGAACATCTGCAGGATTCTTATCCTGAGAAGAGAAAGTGAAACATGTGAATTGGACGCATCCTCACTTGGTCACTATTTTCAAGCTCATTACAAGCCTGAACATAGTTGGTAGAATCAGCACAAAACAAATGTTGTTTTCTCCAGAATACAAAGTGTTTACAGTCTAGAAACCTTGTAGGATACTTATCCGAACGAAGTGCACATGCTGCACATGACTTCCCAAAGAGTGCACATGCTACATATGACTGTGAGTCCTCTTCACTTGGTTCACTGTTTTCGTAGGGAACGACATGCATGAACATGTTTCATGGAAACGTCGTAAAAAAAGTGTGATTTCCTCCAGAACACAAAGAGTTACAATTAGAAACTTCTGTATGATACTTCTTGTAAAGAAGCGCACTTGAAACATTTAACTCTGAGTCCTCTGCACTTGGTTCTCTATTTTGAAATCATGGCTGTTTGAACATGTGCCATTCAATGTCAGAAAACAAGTATGATTTTCGCCTCAACACAAAAGTTACACTTTAGGAACTTCTCGATTACTTATCCCTAAGAAGTGTGCCAACATTTACTCTGAATCCTCCGCACTTGGTTCACTATTTTGGAAAATCATGGCCTGCGTGAACATGTTATGTGCGAATGTCGCAAAACGAGGGACCTTCCCCGAACACAAAGCGTAACACTACAGAATCTTCTGTAGGATACTTATCCCTGAGAAGTGCACCTCCAACATTTGACTCTCAGTCCTCCTGAATTGCTTCACTGTTTTTGGAAAATCAAGGCCTGCTTGAACATATTCCATGAAAACGTCACAAAAACCAGTGTGATTTCTCCTGAACATAAAAGTACACCTATGAACATCTGCAGGATTCTTATCATGAGAAGAGAAAGTGAAACATGTGAATTGGAGGCATCCTCACTTGGTCACTATTTCAAGCTCATTACAAGCCTGAACATAGTTGGTAGAATCTAGCACAAAACAAATGTTGTTTTCTCCGAATACAAAGTGTTACAGTCTAGAAAACCTTTGTAGGATACTTATCCGAACGAAGTGCACATGCTGCACATGACTTCCCAAAGATGTGCAATGCTACATATGACTGTGAGGATCTTCACTTGGTTCACTGTTTTCGAAGGGAACGACCATGCATGAAAATGTTTCATGGAAACATCGTAAACAAGTGTGATTTCCTCCTGAACACAAAGAGTTACAATATAGAAACTTCTGTCCGATACTGCTCCTTAAAGAAGCGCACTTGCAACATTTAACTCTGAGTCCTCCGCACTTGGTTCTCTATTTTGTAAAATTCATGGCCTGTTTGAAAATGTGCCATTCAAATGTCAGAAAACAAGTATGATTTTAAGCCTGAACACAAAAGTTACAGTTTAGGAACTTCTCTAGGAACTTATCCCTAAGAAGTGAAATGCCAACATTTGACTCTGACTCCTCCGCACTTGGTTCACTCTTTGGAAAATCATGGCCTGCTGTGAACATGTTATGTGCGAATTCGCAAAACCGAGGATGACCTTCCCTGAACACTAACGCGTAACACTACAGAATCTTCTGTAGGATACCTTATCCCTGAGAAGTGACACCTCCAAATTTGACTATCAGTCCTCCTCACTTGGTTCACTGTTTTGGAAAATAAAGGCCTGCGTAACATATTCCATGAAAACGTCACAAAAACTAGTGTGAATTTTTTCCGGAACATTAAAAAGTTACAACCTATGAACATCTGCAGGATTCTTATCCCTGAGAAGAAAAGTGAAAACATGTGAATTGGACGCAGTCCTCACTTGGTCACTATTTTCACTGCTCATTACAAGCCTGAACATAGTTGGTAGAATCTAGCACAAAACAAATGTTGTTTTTCTCCAGAATAAAAGTTTTACAGTCTAGAAACCTTTGTAGGATACTTATCCGAACGAAGTGCAATGCTGCACATGACTTCCCAAGAGTGCACATGGCTACATATGACTGTGAGGACTCTTCACTTGGTTCACTGTTTTCGTAGGAACGACATGCATGAACATGTTTCATGGAAACGTCGTAAAAAAAGTGTGATTTCCTCCAGAACACAAAGAGTTACAACATTAGAAACTTCTGTATGATACTTCTTGTAAAGAAGCGCACTTGAAAACCATTTAACTCTGAGTCCTCTGCACTTGGTCTCTATTTTGTGAAATCATGGCCTGTTTGAACATGTGCCATTCAAATGTCAGAAACAAGTATGATTTTCGCCTAAAACAAAAGTTACACTTTAGGAACTTCTCGAGGTTACTTATCCCTAAGAAGTGATGTGCCAACATTTTACTCTGAATCCTCCGCACTTGGTTCACTATTTTGGAAAATCATGGCCTGCGTGAACATGTTATGTGCGAATGTCGCAAAACGAGGGTGACTTCCCCTGAACACAAAGCGTAACACTACAGAATCTTCTGTAGGATACTTATCCCTGAGAAGTGCACCTCCAACATTTGACTCTCAGTCCTCCTGAATTGCTTCACTGTTTTTGGAAAATCAAGGCCTGCTTGAACATATTCCATGAAAACGTCACAAACTAGTGAGAATTTTTCCAGAACATAAAAAGTTACAACATATGAACATCTGCAGGATTCTTATCACTGAGAAGGAAAAAGTGACACATGTGAATTGGACGCATCCTCACTTGGTCACTATTTTCAAGCTCATTACAAGCCTGAACATAGTTGGTAGAATCAGCACAAAACAAATGTTGTTTTCTCCAGAATACAAAGTTTTACAGTCTAGAAACCTGTGTAGGATACTTATCCGAAAGAAGTGCACATGCTGCACATGACTTCCCAAAGAAGTGCACATGCTACATATGACTGTGACGACTCTTCACCTGGTTCACTGTTTTCGAAGGAACAACATGCATGAACATGTTTCATGGAAACGTCGTAAAAAAAGTTTGATTTCCTCCTGAACACAAAGGTTACAATATAGAAACCTCTGTACGATACTTCTCATAAAGAAGTGCACTTGCAACATTTAACTCTGAGTCCTCTGCACTTGGTTCTCTATTTTGTGAAATCATGGACTGTGTGAATATTTGTCATTCCAATGTCAGAAAACAAGCATGATTTTCGCCTGAACACAAAAGTTACAGTTTAGGAACTTCTCTAGGATACTTATCCCTAAGAAGTGAAATGCCAACATTTGACTCTGAAACCTCCGCACTTGGTGCACTCTTTTGGAAAATCATGGCCTGCGTGTACATGTTATGTGCGAATGTCGCAAACAAGGATGATCTTCCCCTAAACACAAAGCGCAACACTACAGAATCTTCTGTAGGATACTTATCCCTGAGAAGTGCACCTCCAACATTTGACTCTCAGTCCTCCTCACTTGCTTCACTGTTTTGGAAAATCAAGGCCTGCGTGAACATATTCCATGAAAATGTCACAAAACCAGTGTGAATTTCTCCTGAACATAAAAAGTTACAACATATGAACACCTGCAGGATTCTTATCACTGAGAAGAGAAAGTGAAACATGTGAATTGGTCGCATCCTCACTTGGTCACTATTTTCAAGCTCATTACAAGCCTGAACATAGTTGGTAGAATCAGCACAAAACAAATGTTGTTTTCTCCGGAATACAAAGTATACAGTCTAGAAACCTGTGTAGGATACTTATCCGAACGAGTGCACATGCTGCACATGACTTCCCAAAGAAGTGCACATGCTACATATGACTGCGAGGAATCTTCACTTGGTTCACTGTTTTCGAAGGGAACAACATGCATGAACATGTTTCATGGAACGTCGTAAAACACGTGTGATTTCCTCCTGAACACAAAGAGTTACAATATAGAAACTTCTGTACCATACTTCTCCTGAAGAAGCGCACTTGCAACATTTAACTCTGAGTCCTCCACACTTGGTTCTCTATTTTGTAAAATCATGGCCTGTGGGAACAAGTGCCATTCACATGTCAGAAAACAAGTATGATTTGCGCCTGAACACTAAAGTTACAGTTTAGGAAATTCTCTAGGATACTTATTCCTAAGAAGTGAAATGCCAACATTTGACTCTGAAACCTCCGCACTTGCTTCACTCTTTTGGAAAATCATGGCCTGCGTAAACATGTTATGTGCGAATGTCGCAAAACCGAGGATGATCTTGTCCTGACACAAAGCATAACACTACAGAATCTTCTGTAGGATACTTATCCCTGAGAAGTGCACCTCCAACATTTGACTATCAGTCCTCCTCACTTGGTTCAGGATTTTGGAAAATCCAGGCCTGCGTATACATATTCCATGAAAACGTCACAAAACCAGTGTGCATTTCTCCTGAACATTAAAAGTTACCACCTATGAACATCTACAGAATTCTTTCCACTGAGAAAAGTAAGTCAAACATGTGAATTGGAGGCGTCCTCACTTGGTCACTATTTTCATGCTCATTACAAGCCTGAACATAGTTGGTAGAATCTGCACAAAACAAATGTTGTTTTCTCCAGAATAGAAAGTTTTACAGTCTAGAAACCTTTGTAGGATACTTATCCGAACGAAGTGCACATGCTGCACATGACTTCCCAAAGATGTGCACATGCTACATATGACTGTGAGGACTCTTCACTTGGTTCACTGTTTTCGAAGGGAACGACATGCATGAATATATTTCATGGAAACATCGTAAAAAAAGTGTGATTTCCTCCTGAACCCAAAGAGTTACAATATAGAAACTTCTGTACGATACTGCTCCTAAAGAAGCGCACTTGCAACATTTAACTCTGAGTCCTCCGCACTTGGTTCTCTATTTTGTGAAATCATGGAATTTGTGAACATTTGTCATTCCAATGTCAGAAAACAAGTATGCTTTTCGCCTGAACACAAAAGTTACAGTTTAGGAACTTCTCTAGGAACTTATCCCTAAGACGTGAAATGCCAACATTTGACTCTGAATCCTCCGCACTTGGTTCACTCTTTTGGAAAATCATGGCCAGTGTGAACATGTTATGTGCGAATGTCACAAAACGAGGATGACCTTCCCCTGAACATAAAGCGTAACACTACAGAATCTTCTGTAGGATATTTATCCCTGAGAAGTACACCTCCAACATTTGACTTTCAGTCCTCCTCACTTGGTTCACTGTTCCGGAAAATCAAGGCCTGCGTGAACATATTCCATGAAAACGTCACAAAACCAGTGTGTTTTTTTCCGGAACATAAAAAGTTACAACCTATGAACATCTGCAGGATTCTTATCCCTGAGAAGAGAAAGTGAAACATGTGAATTGGACGCATCCTCACTTGGTCACTATTTTCAAGCTCATTACAAGCCTGAACATAGTTGGTAGAATCAGCACAAAACAAATGTTGTTTTCTCCAGAATACAAAGTGTTACAGTCTAGAAACCTGTGTAGGATACTTATCCGAAAGAAGTGCGCATGCTGCACATGACTTCCCAAAGAGGTGCACATGCTACATATGACTGTGAGTCCTCTTCACTTGGTTCACTGTTTTCGTAGGGAACGACATGCATGAACATGTTTCATGGAAACGTCGTAAAAAAAGTGTGATTTCCTCCAGAACACAAAGAGTTACAACATTAGAAACTTCTGTATGATACTTCTTGTAAAGAAGCGCACTTGAAACATTTAACTCTGAGTCCTCTGCACTTGGTTCTCTATTTTGTGAAATCATGGCCTGTTTGAACATGTGCCATTCAAATGTCAGAAAACAAGTATGATTTTCGCCTCAACACAAAAGTTACACTTTAGGAACTTCTCGAGGTTACTTATCCCTAAGAAGTGATGTGCCAACATTTTACTCTGAATCCTCCGCACTTGGTTCACTATTTTGGAAAATCATGGCCTGCATGAACATGTTATGTGCGAATGTCGCAATACGAGGGTGACCTTCCCCTGAACACAAAGCGTAACACTACAGAATCTTCTGTAGGATACTTATCCCTGAGAAGTGCACCTCCAACATTTGACTCTCAGTCCTCCTGAATTGCTTCACTGTTTTTGGAAAATCAAGGCCTGCTTGAACATATTCCATGAAAACGTCACAAACTAGTGAGAATTTTTCCAGAACATAAAAAGTTACAACATATGAACATCTGCAGGATTCTTATCCCTGAGAGGAAAAAGTGAAACATGTGAATTGGACGTGTCCTCACTTGGTCACTATTGTCAAGCTCATTACAAGCCTGAACATAGTTGGTAGAATCAGCACAAAACAAATGTTGTTTTCTCCAGAATAAAAGTTTTACAGTCTAGAAACCTGTGTAGGATACTTATCCGAAAGATGTGCACATGCTGCACATGACTTCCCAAAGAAGTGCACATGCTACATATGACTGTGACGACTCTTCACCTGGTTCACTGTTTTCGAAGGGAACGACATGCATGAACATGTTTCATGGAAACGTCGTAAAAAAAGTTTGATTTCCTCCTGAACACAAAGGTTACAATATAGAAACCTCTGTACGATACTTCTCATAAAGAAGTGCACTTGCAACATTTAACTCTGAGTCCTCTGCACTTGGTTCTCTATTTTGTGAAATCATGGACTGTGTGAATATTTGTCATTCCAATGTCAGAAAACAAGCATGATTTTCGCCTGAACACAAAAGTTACAGTTTAGGAACTTCTCTAGGATACTTATCCCTAAGAAGTGAAATGCCAACATTTGACTCTGAAACCTCCGCACTTGGTGCACTCTTTTGGAAAATCATGGCCTGCGTGTACATGTTATGTGCGAATGTCGCAAAACAAGGATGATCTTCCCCTAAACACAAAGCGCAACACTACAGAATCTTCTGTAGGATACTTATCCCTGAGAAGTGCACCTGCAACATTTGACTCTCAGTCCTCCTCACTTGGTTCACTCTTTTGGAAAATCAAGGCCTGCGTGAACATATTCCATGAAAATGTCAAAAAACCAGTGTGAATTTCTCCTGAACATAAAAAGTTACAACATATGAACACCTGCAGGATTCTTATCACTGAGAAGAGAAAGTGAAACATGTGAATTGGTCGCATCCTCACTTGGTCACTATTTTCAAGCTCATTACAAGCCTGAACATAGTTGGTAGAATCAGCACAAAACAAATGTTGTTTTCTCCGGAATACAAAGGTTTACAGTCTAGAAACCTGTGTAGGATACTTATCCGAACGAGTGCACATGCTGCACATGACTTCCCAAAGAAGTGCACATGCTACATATGACTGCGAGGAATCTTCACTTGGTTCACTGTTTTCGAAGGGAACAACATGCATGAACATGTTTCATGGAAACGTCGTAAAACACGTGTGATTTCCTCCTGAACACAAAGAGTTACAATATAGAAACTTCTGTACCATACTTCTCCTGAAGAAGCGCACTTGCAACATTTAACTCTGAGTCCTCCACACTTGGTTCTCTATTTTGTAAAATCATGGCCTGTGGGAACAAGTGCCATTCACATGTCAGAAAACAAGTATGATTTGCGCCTGAACACTAAAGTTACAGTTTAGGAAATTCTCTAGGATACTTATTCCTAAGAAGTGAAATGCCAACATTTGACTCTGAAACCTCCGCACTTGCTTCACTCTTTTGGAAAATCATGGCCTGCGTAAACATGTTATGTGCGAATGTCGCAAAACCTGGATGATCTTGTCCTGAACACAAAGCATAACACTACAGAATCTTCTGTAGGATACTTATCCCTGAGAAGTGCACCTCCAACATTTGACTATCAGTCCTCCTCACTTGGTTCAGGATTTTGGAAAATCCAGGCCTGCGTATACATATTCCATGAAAACGTCACAAAACCAGTGTGCATTTCTCCTGAACATTAAAAGTTACCACCTATGAACATCTACAGAATTCTTTCCACTGAGAAAAGTAAGTCAAACATGTGAATTGGAGGCGTCCTCACTTGGTCACTATTTTCATGCTCATTACAAGCCTGAACATAGTTGGTAGAATCTGCACAAAACAAATGTTGTTTTCTCCAGAATAGAAAGTTTTACAGTCTAGAAACCTTTGTAGGATACTTATCCGAACGAAGTGCACATGCTGCACATGACTTCCCAAAGAGGTGCACATGCTACATATGACTGTGAGGACTCTTCACTTGGTTCACTGTTTTCGTAGGGAACGACATGCATGAACATGTTTCATGGAAACGTCGTAAAAAAAGTGTGATTTCCTCCAGAACACAAAGAGTTACAACATTAGAAACTTCTGTATGATACTTCTTGTAAAGAAGCGCACTTGAAACATTTAACTCTGAGTCCTCTGCACTTGGTTCTCTATTTTGTGAAATCATGGCCTGTTTGAACATGTGCCATTCAAATGTCAGAAAACAAGTATGATTTTCGCCTCAACACAAAAGTTACACTTTAGGAACTTCTCGAGGTTACTTATCCCTAAGAAGTGATGTGCCAACATTTTACTCTGAATCCTCCGCACTTGGTTCACTATTTTGGAAAATCATGGCCTGCATGAACATGTTATGTGCGAATGTCGCAAAACGAGGGTGACCTTCCCCTGAACACAAAGCGTAACACTACAGAATCTTCTGTAGGATACTTATCCCTGAGAAGTGCACCTCCAACATTTGACTCTCAGTCCTCCTGAATTGCTTCACTGTTTTTGGAAAATCAAGGCCTGCTTGAACATATTCCATGAAAACGTCACAAACTAGTGAGAATTTTTCCAGAACATAAAAAGTTACAACATATGAACATCTGCAGGATTCTTATCCCTGAGAGGAAAAAGTGAAACATGTGAATTGGACGCATCCTCACTTGGTCACTATTTTCAAGCTCATTACAAGCCTGAACATAGTTGGTAGAATCAGCACAAAACAAATGTTGTTTTCTCCAGAATAAAGTTTTACAGTCTAGAAACCTGTGTAGGATACTTATCCGAAAGAAGTGCACATGCTGCACATGACTTCCCAAAGAAGTGCACATGCTACATATGACTGTGACGACTCTTCACCTGGTTCACTGTTTTCGAAGGGAACGACATGCATGAACATGTTTCATGGAAACGTCGTAAAAAAAGTTTGATTTCCTCCTGAACACAAAGGTTACAATATAGAAACCTCTGTACGATACTTCTCATAAAGAAGTGCACTTGCAACATTTAACTCTGAGTCCTCTGCACTTGGTTCTCTATTTTGTGAAATCATGGACTGTGTGAATATTTTTCTTTCCAATGTCAGAAAACAAGCATGATTTTCGCCTGAACACAAAAGTTACAGTTTAGGAACTTCTCTAGGATACTTATCCCTAAGAAGTGAAATGCCAACATTTGACTCTGAAACCTCCGCACTTGGTGCACTCTTTTGGAAAATCATGGCCTGCGTGTACATGTTATGTGCGAATGTCGCAAAACAAGGATGATCTTCCCCTAAACACAAAGCGCAACACTACAGAATCTTCTGTAGGATACTTATCCCTGAGAAGTGCACCTCCAACATTTGACTCTCAGTCCTCCTCACTTGCTTCACTGTTTTGGAAAATCAAGGCCTGCGTGAACATATTCCATGAAAACGTCACAAAACCAGTGTGAATTTCTCCTGAACATAAAAAGTTACAACATATGAACACCTGCAGGATTCTTATCACTGAGAAGAGAAAGTGAAACATGTGAATTGGTCGCATCCTCACTTGGTCACTATTTTCAAGCTCATTACAAGCCTGAACATAGTTGGTAGAATCAGCACAAAACAAATGTTGTTTTCTCCGGAATACAAAGTATACAGTCTAGAAACCTGTGTAGGATACTTATCCGAACGAGTGCACATGCTGCACATGACTTCCCAAAGAAGTGCACATGCTACATATGACTGCGAGGAATCTTCACTTGGTTCACTGTTTTCGAAGGGAACAACATGCATGAACATGTTTCATGGAAACGTCGTAAAACACGTGTGATTTCCTCCTGAACACAAAGAGTTACAATATAGAAACTTCTGTACCATACTTCTCCTGAAGAAGCGCACTTGCAACATTTAACTCTGAGTCCTCCACACTTGGTTCTCTATTTTGTAAAATCATGGCCTGTGGGAACAAGTGCCATTCACATGTCAGAAAACAAGTATGATTTGCGCCTGAACACTAAAGTTACAGTTTAGGAACTTCTCTAGGAACTTATCCCTAAGAAGTGAAATGCCAACATTTGACTCTGAATCCTCCGCACTTGGTTCACTCTTTTGGAAAATCATGGCCAGTGTGAACATGTTATGTGCGAATGTCACAAAACGAGGATGACCTTCCCCTGAACATAAAGCGTAACACTACAGAATCTTCTGTAGGATATTTATCCCTGAGAAGTACACCTCCAACATTTGACTTTCAGTCCTCCTCACTTGGTTCACTGTTCCGGAAAATCAAGGCCTGCGTGAACATATTCCATGAAAACGTCACAAAACCAGTGTGTTTTTTTCCGGAACATAAAAAGTTACAACCTATGAACATCTGCAGGATTCTTATCCCTGAGAAGAGAAAGTGAAACATGTGAATTGGACGCATCCTCACTTGGTCACTATTTTCAAGCTCATTACAAGCCTGAACATAGTTGGTAGAATCAGCACAAAACAAATGTTGTTTTCTCCAGAATACAAAGTGTTACAGTCTAGAAACCTTTGTAGGATACTTATCCGAACGAAGTGCACATGCTGCACATGACTTCCCAAAGATGTGCACATGCTACACATGACTGTGAGTCCTCTTCACTTGGTTCACTGTTTTCGTAGGGAACGACATGCATGAACATGTTTCATGGAAACATCGTAAAAAAAGTGTGAATTCCTCCAGAACACAAAGAGTTACAACATTAGAAACTTCTGTATGATACTTCTTGTAAAGAAGCGCACTTGAAACATTTAACTCTGAGTGCTCTGCACTTGGTTCTCTATTTTGTGAAATCATGGCCTGTTTGAACATGTGCCATTCAAATGTCAGAAAACAAGTATGATTTTCGCCTCAACACAAAAGTTACACTTTAGGAACTTCTCGAGGTTACTTATCCCTAAGAAGTGATGTGCCAACATTTTACTCTGAATCCTCCGCACTTGGTTCACTATTTTGGAAAATCATGGCCTGCGTGAACATGTTATGTGCGAATGTCGCAAAACGAGGGTGACCTTCCCCTGAACACAAAGCGTAACACTACAGAATCTTCTGTAGGATACTTATCCCTGAGAAGTGCACCTCCAACATTTGACTCTCAGTCCTCCTGAATTGCTTCACTGTTTTTGGAAAATCAAGGCCTGCTTGAACATATTCCATGAAAACGTCACAAACTAGTGAGAATTTTTCCAGAACATAAAAAGTTACAACCTATGAACATCTGCAGGATTCTTATCACTGAGAAGAAAAAGTGAAACATGTGAATTGGACGCGTCCTCACTTGGTCACTATTTTCAAGCTCATTACAAGCCTGAACATAGTTGTTAGAATCAGCACTAAACAAGTGCACATGCTACATATGACTGACGACTCTTCACCTGGTTCACTGTTTTCGAAGTGAACGACATGCATGAACATGTTTCATGGAAACGTCGTAAAAAAAGTTTGATTTCCTCCTGAACACAAAGGTTACAATATAGAAACCTCTGTACTATACTTCTCATAAAGAAGTGCACTTGCAACATTTAACTCTGAGTCCTCTGCACTTGGTTCTCTATTTTGTGAAATCATGGACTGTGTGAATATTTGTCATTCCAATGTCAGAAAACAAGTATGATTTTCGCCTGAACACAAAAGTTACAGTTTAGGAACTTCTCAAGGATACTTATCCCTAAGAAGTGAAATGCCAACATTTGACTATGATTTCTCTGCACTTGGTTCACTCTTTTGGAAAATCATGGCCTTCGTGAACATGTTATGTGTGAATGTCGCAAAACAAGATGATCTTCTCCTTAACACAAAGCATAACACTACAGAATCTTCTGTAGGATACTTATCCCTGAGAAGTGCACCTCCAACATTTGACTCTCAGACCTCTTCACTCGGTTCACTGTTTTGGAAAATCAAGGCCTGCGTGAACATATTCCATGAAAACGTAACAAAACCAGTCTGCATTTCTCCGGAACATAAAAATGGCACATGTTCACACAGGTCATGATTTTACAAAATAGTGAACAAAGTGAGGAGGACTCTGAGGTAAATGTTGCAAGTGCACTTCTTTAGGAGAAGTATCGTACAGAAGTTTTTATAATGTAAATCTTTGTGTTCAGGAGCTAATCACACTTCTTTTATGACGTTTCCATGAAACTTCTTCATGCATGTTGTTCCCTTCCAAAATAGTGAACCAAGTGAAGAGAACTCACAGTCAAATGTAGCATGTGCACTTTTTTGGGATAAGTATCCTACACAGGTTTCTGGACTGTAAAACTTTGTATTCTGAAAAAAACGACATTTGTTTTGAGATGATTCTACCAACTATGTTCAGGCTTGTAATGAGCTTGAAAATAGTGACCAAGTGAGGACGCGTCAAATTCACATGTTTCACTTTCTCTCCTCAGTGATAAGAATCCTGTAGATGTTCGTACGTTGTAACTTTTTATGTTCAGGAAAAATTCACACTGGTTTTGTGACGTTTTTATGGAATATGTTCACGCAGTCCTTGATTTTCTAAATTAGTAAACCAAGTGAAGAGGACTGAGAGTCAAATGTTGGAGGTGCACTTCTCAGGGATAAGTATCCTACAGAAGATTCTGTAGTGTTACACTTTGTGTTCAAGAGAAGATCATACTCATTTTGCGACATTCGCATATAACATGGTCACACAGGCCATGATTTTCCAAAAGAATCAACCAAGGGTGGAGGATTCACAGTCAAATGTTGGAATTTCACTTCTTAGGGATAAGTATCCTACAGAAGTTCCTAAACTGTAACTTTTGTGTTCAGGCGAAAACATCATACTTGTTTTCTGACATTTGAATGGCACATGTTCACACAGGCCATGATTTTACAAAATAGTGAACCAAGTGAGGAGGACTCTGAGGTAAATGTTGCAAGTGCACTTCTTCACGATAAGTATCGTACAGAAGTTTCTATATTATAACTCCTGTGTTCAGGAGGAAATCACACTTGGTTTACGACGTTTCCATGAAACATGTTCATGAGTGTCATTTCCCTACAAAATAGTGAACCAAGTGAAGAGGACTCACAGTCATATGTAGCATGTGCACTTCTTTGGGAAGTCATATGTAGCATGTGCACTTCATTGGGATAAGTATCCTACACAGGTTTCTGGACTATAAAACTTTGTATTCTGGAGAAAACGACATTTGTTTTGTGCTAATTCTACCAACTATATTCAGGCTTGTAATGAGCTTGAAAATAGTGACCAAGTGAGGATGCGTCAAATTCACGTTTCCCTTTCTCTTCTCAGTGATAAGAATCCAGTAGAAGTTCATACGTTTTAACTTTTTATTTTCAGGAGAAATTCACAGTGGTTTGTGACGTTTTCATGGAATATGTTCACGCAGGCCTTGATTTTCCAAAAGAGTGAACCAAGTGAGGAGGACTGAGAGTCAAATGTTGGAGGTGCACTTCTCAGGGATGAGTATCCTACAGAAGATTCTGTAGTGTTATGCTTTGTGTTCAGGAGGAGATCATCCTCATTTTGGGACATTCGCACACAACATGTTCACGCAGGCCATGATATTCCAAAGAGTGAACCAAGTGTGGAGGATTCTGAGTCAAATATTGGAATTTCACTTCTTAGCGATAAGTATCCTAGAGAAGTCCCTATATTGTAACATTTTTGTTCAGGCGAAAATCAAACTTGTTTTGTGACATTTGAATGGCACATGTTCACACAGGCCATGAATTTACAAAATAGTGAACCAAGTGAGGAGGACTCTGAGTTAAATGTTGCAAGTGCACTTCTTCAGGAGAAGTATCGTACAGAATTTTCTATATTGTAAATCTTTGTGTTCAGGAGGAAATCACACTTGGTTCCTGACATTTCCATTAAACATGTTCATGCATGCCGTTCCCTCCCCAAATAGTGAAGCAAGTGAAGAGGACTCACGGTCATATGTAGCATGTGCACTTCTTTGGGAAGTCATGTGCAGCATGTGCACTTCTTTCGGATAAGTATTCTACACAGGTTTCTAGACTGTAACACTTTATATTCTGGAGAAAACAACATTTGTTTTGTGCTGATTCTACCAACTATGTTCAGGCTTGTAATGAGCTTGTAAATAGTGACCAAGGGAGGATGCGTCAAATTCACATATTTCCCTTTCCCTGCTCAGTGATAAGAATCCTGTAGATGTTCATACGTTGTAAAGTTTTATGTTCAGGAGAAATTCACACTGGTTTTCTGACATTTTAATGGAGTATGTTCACGCAGGCCTTGATTTTCCAAAATAGTGAACCAAGTGAAGATGACTGAGAGTCAAATGTAGCAGGTGCACTTCTCAGGGATAAGTACCCTAGAGAAGATTCTGTAGTGTTACACTTTGCGTTCAGGAGAAGATCATAGTCGTTTTGCGACATTCGCATATAACATGTTCATGCAGGCCATGATTTTCCAAAAGAGAGAGCCAAGTGCGGAGCATTCAGATTGAAATGTTGGCATTTCACTTCGTAGGGATAAGTATGCTAGAGAACTTCCTAAACTGTAACTTTTGTGTTCAGGCGAAATTCATACTTGTTTTCTGACATTGGAATGGCACATGTTCACGCAGGCCATGATTTTCCAAAAGAGTGAACCAAGACCGGAGGATTCAGAGTCAAATGTTGGCATTTCACTTCTTCGGGATAAGTATCCTAGAGAAGTTCCGAAACTGTAACTTTTGTGATCAGGCGAAATTCATACTTGTTTTCTGACATTTGAATGGCACATGTTCACACAGGCCATGATTTCACAAAATAGAGAACCAAGTACGGAGGACTCACAGTTAAATGTTGCAAGTGCACTTCTTTGGAGAAGTACCGTACAGAAGTTTCTATATTGTCACTGTTTGTGTTCAGGAGGAAATCACACTTGTCTTGTTTTAGGACGTTTCCATGAAACATGTTCATGCATGTCGTTCCCTTGGAAAATAGTGAACTAAGTGAAGAGGACTCACAGTCATATGTAGCATGTGCAGTTCTTTAGGAAGTCATGTGCAGCATGTGCACTTTTTTCAGACAAGTACCCTACACAGGTTTCTAGACTGTAAAACTTGGTATTCTGGAGTAAACAACATTTGTTTTGTGCTGATTCTACCAACTATGTTCAGGCTTGTAATGAGCTTGTAAATAGTGACCAAGTGAGGATGCGTCAAATTCACATATTTCCCTTTCCCTGCTCAGTGATAAGAATCCTGTAGATGTTCATACGTTGTAAAGTTTTATGTTCAGGAGAAATTCACACTGGTTTTCTGACGTTTTAATGGAGTATGTTCACGCAGGCCTTGATTTTCCAAAATAGTGAACCAAGTGAAGATGACTGAGAGTCAAATGTAGCAGGTGCACTTCTCAGGGATAAGTACCCTAGAGAAGATTCTGTAGTGTTACACTTTGCGTTCAGGAGAAGATCATAGTCGTTTTGCGACATTTGCATATAACATGTTCATGCAGGCCATGATTTTCCAAAAGAGAGAGCCAAGTGCGGAGCATTCAGATTCAAATGTTGGCATTTCACTTCGTAGGGATAAGTATGCTAGAGAACTTCCTAAACTGTAACTTTTGTGTTCAGGCGAAATTCATACTTGTTTTCTGACATTGGAATGGCACATGTTCACGCAGGCCATGATTTTCCAAAAGAGTGAACCAAGACCGGAGGATTCAGAGTCAAATGTTGGCATTTCACTTCTTCGGGATAAGTATCCTAGAGAAGTTCCTAAACTGTAACTTTTGTGTTCAGGCGAAATTCATACTTGTTTTCTGACATTTGAATGGCACATGTTCACACAGGCCATGATTTCACAAAATAGAGAACCAAGTGCGGAGGACTCAGAGTTAAATGTTGCAGTGCACTTCGTTAGGAGAAGTATTGTACAGAAGTTTCTATATTGTAACTCTTTGTGTGCAGGAGGAAATCAAACTTGTCTTATTTTACGACGTTAACATGAAACATGTTCATGCATGTCGTTCCCATCGAAAATAGTGAACCAAGTGAAAAGGACTCACAGTCATATGTAGCATGTGCACTTCTTTGGGAAGTCATGTGCAGCATGTGCACTTCATTCGGATAAGTATCCTACACAGGTTTCTAGACTATAAAAATTTGTATTCCGGAGAAACAACATTTGTTTTGTGCTGATTCTACCAACTATGTTCAGGCTTGTAATGAGCTTAAAAATAGTGACCAAGTGAGGACACGTCAAATTCACATGTTTCACTTTCTCTGCTCAGTGATAAGAATCCTGTAGATGTTCATACGTTGTAATTTTTTATGTTGAGGAGAAATTCACACTGGTTTTGTGACGTTTTCATAGAATAAGTTCACGCAGGCCTGGAATGTCCAAAATAGTGAACCAATTGAGGATGACTGAGTGTCAAATGTTGGAGGTGCACTTCTCAGGGATAAGTATCCTACAGAAGATTCTCTAGTGTTACACTTTGTGTTCAGGAGAAGATCATACTCGTTTTGAGACATTCGCATATAACATGTTCACGCAGGCCATGATTTTCCAAAAGAGTGAACCAAGTGCGGACATTCACAGTCAAATGTTGGCATTTCACTTCTTAGAGATAAGGATCTTAGAGAAGTTCCTAAACTGTGACTTTTGTGTTCAGGCGAAATTCATACTTGTTTTCTGACATTTGAATGGCACATGTTCACACAGGCCATGATTTCAAAAAAAGGAGAACCAAGTGCCGAGGACTCTGAGTTAAATGTTGCAAGTGCACTTCTTTAGGACAAGTATCGTACAGAAGTTTCTATATTGTAACTCTTTGTGTTCAGGAGGAAATCACACTTGTTTTACGACGTTTCCATGAAACATGTTCATGCATGTCGTTCCCTTCGAAAAGAGTGAACCAAGTGAAGAGGACTCAGAGACATATGTAGCATGTGCACTTCTTTGGGAAGTCATATGTAGCATGTGCACTTCTTTGGGAAGTCATATGTAGCATGTGCACTTCATTGGGATAAGTATCCTACACAGGTTTCTGGACTATAAAACTTTGTATTCTGGAGAAAACGACAGTTGTTTTGTGCTAATTCTACCAACTATATTCAGGCTTGTAATGAGCTTGAAAATAGTGACCAAGTGAGGACGCGTCAAATTCACGTTTCCCTTTCTCTTCTCAGTGATAAGAATCCTGTAGAAGTTCATACGTTGTAACTTTTTATTTTCAGGAGAAATTCACAGTGATTTGTGACGTTTTCATGGAATATGTTCACGCAGGCCTTGATTTTCCAAAAGAGTGAACCAAGTGAGGAGGACTGAGAGTCAAATGTTGGAGGTGCACTTCTCAGGGATAAGTATCCTACAGAAGATTCTGTAGTGTTATGCTTTGTGTTCAGGAGGAGATCATCCTCGTTTTGGGACATTCGCACATAACATGTTCACGCAGGCCATGATTTTCCAAAAGAGTGAACCAAGTGCGGACATTCAGAGTCAAATGTTGGCATTTCACTTCTTAGGGATAAGGATCCTAGAGAAGTTCCTAAACTGTGACTTTTGTGTTCAGGCGAAATTCATACTTGTTTTCTGACATTTGAATGGCTCATGTTCACACAGGCCATGATTTCAAAAAATAGAGAACCAAGTGCAGAGGACTCAGAGTTAAATGTTGCAAGTGCACTTCTTTAGGACAAGTATCGTACAGAAGTTTCTATATTGTAACTCTTTGTGTTCAGGAGGAAATCACACTTGTTTTACGACGTTTCCATGAAACATGTTCATGCATGTCGTTCCCTTCGAAAATAGTGAACCAAGTGAAGAGGACTCAAGGTCATATGTAGCATGTGCACTTCTTTGGGAATCATGTGCAGCATGTGCACTTCTTTCGGATAAGTATCCTACACAGGTTCCTAGACTGTAAAACTTTGTATTGTGGAGAAAACAACATTTGTTTTGTGCTGATTCTACCAACTATGTTCAGGCTTGTAATGAGCTTGAAAATAGTGACTAAGTGAGGATGCGTCAAATTCACATGTTTCACATTCTCTGCTCAGTGATACGAATACTCTAGATGTTCATACTTTGTAAATTTTTATGTTCAGGAGAAATTCACACTGGTTTTGTGACGTTTTCATGGAATATGTTCACGCAGGCCTTGATTTTCCAAAATAGTGAAACAAGTGAGGAGGACTGAGAGTCAAAAGTTGGAGGTGCACTTCTCAGGGATAAGTATCCTACAGAAGGTTCCGTAGTGTTAAGATTTGTGTTAAGGAGAAGATCATACTCTTTTTGCGACATTCGCATATAACATGTACACGCAGGCCATGATTTTCCAAAAGAGTTAACCAAGTGCAGAGCATTCAGAGTCAAATGTTGGCATTTCACTTCTTAGGCATAAGTATCCTAGAGAAGTTCCTAAACTGTAACTTTTGTGTTCAGGCCAAAATCACACTTGTTTTCTGACATTTAAATGGCACATGTTCACACAGGCCATGATTTTACAAAATAGAGAACCAAGTGCGGAGCACTTAGAGTTAAATGTTGCAAGTGCACTTCTTTGGCAGAATATCGTACAGAAGTTTCTATATTTTAACTCTTTGTGTTCAGGAAGAAATCACACTTGTTTTTCAACGTTTCCATGAAACATGTTCATGCGTGTAGTTCCCTTCGAAAATAGTGAACCAAGTGAAGAGGACTCACAGTCATATGTATCATGTGCACTTCTTTGGGAAGTCATGTGCAGCATGTGCACTTCTTTCGTATAAGTATCCTTCACAGGTTTCTAGACTGTAAAACTTTGTATTCTGGAGAAAACAACATTTGTTTTGTGCTGATTCTACCAACTATGTTCAGGCTTGTAATGAGCTTGAAAATAGTGACCAAGTGAGGATGCGTCAAATTCACATGTTTCACTTTCTCTGCTCAGTGATAAGAATCCTGTAGATGTTCATACGTTGTAACGTTTTATGTTCAGGAGAAATTAACACTGGTTTTCTGACGTTTTCATGGAATATGTTCACGCGGGCCTTGATTTTCCAAAATAGTGAACCAAGTGAGGAGGACTGATTGTCAAATGTTGGAGGTGCTCTTCTCAGGGATAAGTACCCTACAGAAGATTCTGTAGTGTTACACTTTGTGTTCAGGAGAAGATCATACTCGTTTTGTGACATTCGCATATAACATGTTCACGCAGGCCATGATTTTCCAAAAGAGTGAAACAAGTACGGACATTCAGAGTCAAATGTTGGCATTTAACTTCTTAGGGATAAGGATCCTAGAGAAGTTCCTAAACTGTAACTTTTGTGTTCAGGCGAAATTCATACTTGTTTTCTGACATTTGAATGGCACATGTTCACACAGGCCATGATTTCACAAAATAGAGAACCAAGTGCAGAGGACTCAGAGTTAAATGTTGCGAGTGCACTTCTTTAGGAGAAGTATCATACAGAAGTTTCTATATTGTAACTCTTTGTGTTCAGGAGGAAATCACACTTGTCTTGTTTTAGGACGTTTCCATGAAACATGTTCATGCATGTCGTTCCCTTGGAAAATAGTGAACTAAGTGAAGAGGACTCACAGTCATATGTAGCATGTGCACTTCTTTGGGAAGTCATGTGCAGCATGTGCATTTTTTTCAGACAAGTACCCTACACAGGTTTCTAGACTGTATTCTGGAGAAAACAACATTTGTTTTGTGCTGATTCTACCAACTATGTTCAGGCTTGTAATGAGCTTGTAAATAGTGACCATGTGAGGATGCGTCAAATTCACATATTTCCCTTTCCCTGCTCAGTGATAAGAATCCTGTAGATGTTCATACGTTGTAGAGTTTTATGTTCAGGAGAAATTCACACTGGTTTTCTGACGTTTTAATGGAGTATGTTCACGCAGGCCTTGATTTTCCAAAATAGTGAACCAAGTGAAGATGACTGAGAGTCAAATGTAGCAGGTGCACTTCTCAGGGATAAGTACCCTAGAGAAGATTGTGTAGTGTTACACTTTGTGTTCAGGAGAAGATCATAGTCGTTTTGCGACATTCGCATATAACATGTTCATGCAGGCCATGATTTTCCAAAAGAGAGAGCCAAGTGCGGAGCATTCAGATTGAAATGTTGGCATTTCACTTCGTAGGGATAAGTATGCTAGAGAACTTCCTAAACTGTAACTTTTGTGTTCAGGCGAAATTCATACTTGTTTTCTGACATTGGAATGGCACATGTTCACGCAGGCCATGATTTTCCAAAAGAGTGAACCAAGACCGGAGGATTCAGAGTCAAATGTTGGCATTTCACTTCTTCGGGATAAGTATCCTAGAGAAGTTCCTAAACTGTAACTTTTGTGATCAGGCGAAATTCATACTTGTTTTCTGACATTTGAATGGCACATGTTCACACAGGCCATGATTTCACAAAATAGAGAACCAAGTGCGGAGGACTCAGAGTTAAATGTTGCAGTGCACTTCGTTAGGAGAAGTATTGTACAGAAGTTTCTATATTGTAACTCTTTGTGTGCAGGAGGAAATCAAACTTGTCTTATTTTACGACGTTAACATGAAACATGTTCATGCATGTCGTTCCCATCGAAAATAGTGAACCAAGTGAAGAGGACTCACAGTCATATGTAGCATGTGCACTTCTTTGGGAAGTCATGTGCAGCATGTGCACTTCATTCGGATAAGTATCCTACACAGGTTTCTAGACTATAAAATTTGTATTCCGGAGAAACAACATTTGTTTTGTGCTGATTCTACCAACTATGTTCAGGCTTGTAATGAGCTTAAAAATAGTGACCAAGTGAGGACACGTCAAATTCACATGTTTCACTTTCTCTGCTCAGTGATAAGAATCCTGTAGATGTTCATACGTTGTAATTTTTTATATTGAGGAGAAATTCACACTGGTTTTGTGACGTTTTCATAGAATAAGTTCACGCAGGGCTGGATTGTCCAAAATAGTGAACCAATTGAGGATGACTGAGTGTCAAATGTTGGAGGTGCACTTCTCAGGGATAAGTATCCTACAGAAGATTCTCTAGTATTACACTTTGTGTTCAGGAGAAGATCATACTCGTTTTGAGACATTCGCATATAACATGTTCACGCAGGCCATGATTTTCCAAAAGAGTGAACCAAGTGCGGACATTCACAGTCAAATGTTGGCATTTCACTTCTTAGAGATAAGGATCCTAGAGAAGTTCCTAAACTGTGACTTTTGTGTTCAGGAGAAATTCATACTTGTTTTCTGACATTTGAATGGCAAATGTTCACACAGGCCATGATTTCAAAAAAAGGAGAACCAAGTGCCGAGGACTCTGAGTTAAATGTTGCAAGTGCACTTCTTTAGGACAAGTATCGTACAGAAGTTTCTATATTGTAACTCTTTGTGTTCAGGAGGAAATCACACTTGTTTTACGACGTTTCCATGAAACATGTTCATGCATGTCGTTCCCTTCGAAAAGAGTGAACCAAGTGAAGAGGACTCTCAGACATATGTAGCATGTGCACTTCTTTGGGAAGTCATGTGCAGCATGTGCACTTCTTTCGGATAAGTATCCTACACAGGTTCCTAGACTGTAAAACTTTGTATTGTGGAGAAAACAACATTTGTTTTGTGCTGATTCTACCAACTATGTTCAGGCTGTAATGAGCTTGAAAATAGTGACTAAGTGAGGATGCGTCAAATTCACATGTTTCATTTTCTCTGCTCAGTGATACGAATACTCTAGATGTACTTACTTTGTAACTTTTTATGTTCAGGAGAATTTCACACTGGTTTTGTGACGTTTTCATGGAATATGTTCACGCGGGCCTTGACTTTCCAAAATAGTGAAACAAGTGAGGAGGACTGAGAGTCAAAAGTTGGAGGTGCACTTCTCAGGGATAAGTATCCTACAGAAGGTTCCGTAGTGTTAAGATTTGTGTTAAGGAGAAGATCATACTCTTTTTGCGACATTCGCATATAACATGTACTCGCAGGCCATGATTTTCCAAAAGAGTTAACCAAGTGCAGAGCATTCAGAGTCAAATGTTGGCATTTCACTTCTTAGGCATAAGTATCCTAGAGAAGTTCCTAAACTGTAACTTTTGTGTTCAGGCCAAAATCACACTTGTTTTCTGACATTTAAATGGCACATGTTCACACAGGCCATGATTTTACAAAATAGAGAACCAAGTGCGGAGCACTTAGAGTTAAATGTTGCAAGTGCACTTCTTTGGCAGAATATCGTACAGAAGTTTCTATATTTTAACTCTTTGTGTTCAGGAAGAAATCACACTTGTTTTTCAACGTTTCCATGAAACATGTTCATGCGTGCAGTTCCCTTCGAAAATAGTGAACCAAGTGAAGAGGACTCACAGTCATATGTATCATGTGCACTTCTTTGGGAAGTCATGTGCAGCATGTGCACTTCTTTCGTATAAGTATCCTACACAGGTTTCTAGACTGTAAAACTTTGTATTCTGGAGAAAACAACATTTGTTTTGTGCTGATTCTACCAACTATGTTCAGGCTTGTAATGAGCTTGAAAATAGTGACCAAGTGAGGATGCGTCAAATTCACATGTTTCACTTTCTCTGCTCAGTGATAAGAATCCTGTAGATGTTCATACGTTGTAATGTTTTATGTTCAGGAGAAATTAACACTGGTTTTCTGACGTTTTCATGGAATATGTTCACGCGGGCCTTGATTTTCCAAAATAGTGAACCAAGTGAGGAGGACTGATTGTCAAATGTTGGAGGTGCACTTCTCAGGGATAAGTACCCTACAGAAGATTCTGTAGTGTTACACTTTGTGTTCAGGAGAAGATCATACTCGTTTTGTGACATTCGCATATAACATGTTCACGCAGGCCATGATTTTCCAAAAGAGTGAAACAAGTGCGGACATTCAGAGTCAAATGATGGCATTTAACTTCTTAGGGATAAGGATCCTAGAGAAGTTCCTAAACTGTAACTTTTGTGTTCAGGCGAAATTCATACTTGTTTTCTGACATTTGAATGGCACATGTTCACACAGGCCATGATTTCACAAAATAGAGAACCGAGTGCGGAGGACTCAGAGTTAAATGTTGCGAGTGCACTTCTTTAGGAGAAGTATCGTACAGAAGTTTCTATATTGTAACTCTTTGTGTTCAGGAGGAAATCACACTTGTCTTGTTTTAGGACGTTTCCATGAAACATGTTCATGCATGTCGTTCCCATCGAAAATAGTGAACTAAGTGAAGAGGACTCACAGTCATATGTAGCATGTGCAGTTCTTTAGGAAGTCATGTGCAGCATGTGCACTTTTTTCAGACAAGTACCCTACACAGGTTTCTAGACTGGAAAACTTGGTATTCTGGAGAAAACAACATTTGTTTTGTGCTGATTCTACCAACTATGTTCAGGCTTGTAATGAGCTTGTAAATAGTGACCAAGTGAGGACGCGTCAAATTCACATATTTCCCTTTCCCTGCTCAGTGATAAGAATCCTGTAGATGTTCATACTTTGTAAAGTTTTATGTTCAGGAGAAATTCACACTGGTTTTCTGACGTTTTCATGGAGTATGTTCACGCAGGCCTTGATTTTCCAAAATAGTGAACCAAGTGAGGATGACTGAGAGTCAAATGTAGGAGGTGCACTTCTTAGGGATAAGTACCCTAGAGAAGATTCTGTAGTGTTACACTTTGTGTTCAGGAGAAGATCATACTCTTTTTGCGACATTCGCATATAACATGTACACGCAGGCCATGATTTTCCAAAAGAGTTAACCAAGTGCAGAGCATTCAGAGTCAAATGTTGGCATTTCACTTCTTAGGCATAAGTATCCTAGAGAAGTTCCTAACCTGTAACTTTTGTGTTCAGGCCAAAATCACACTTGTTTTCTGACATTTAAATGGCACATGTTCACATAGGCCATGATTTTACAAAATAGAGAACCAAGTGCGGAGGACTTAGAGTTAAATGTTGCAAGTGCACTTATTTGGCAGAACATCGTACAGAAGTTTCTATATTGTAACTCTTTGTGTTCAGGAAGAAATCACACTTGTTTTTCAACGTTTCCATGAAACATGTTCATGTGTGTAGTTCCCTTCGAAAATAGTGAACCAAGTGAAGAGGACTCACAGTCATATGTAGCATGTGCACTTCTTTGGGAAGTCATGTGCAGGAAGTGCACATCTTTCGGAAAAGTACCCTACACAGGTTTCGGGACTGAAAACCTTTGTATTCTGGAGAAAACAACATTTGTTTTGTGCTGATTCTACCAACTATGTTCAGGCTTGCATGGGCTTGAAAATAGTGACCAAGTGAGGACGCGTCAAATTCACTTGTTTCATTTTCTCTGCTCAGTGATAAGAATCCTGCAGATGTTCATATATTGTAACTTTTTACGTTGAGGAGAAATTCACACTGGTTTTATGATGTTTTCATGGACTATGTTCACGCAGGCCTTGATTTTCCAAAACAGTGAACCAAGTGAGGAGGACTGAGAGTCAAATGTTGGAGGTGCACTGCTCAGGGATAAGTATCCTTCAGAAGATTCTGTAGTGTTATGCTTTGTGTTCAGGAGTAGATCATCCTCGTTTTGCGACATTCGCACATCACATGTTCATGCAGGGCATGATTTTCCAAAAGTGTGAACCAAGTGCGGAGCATTCAGAGTCAAATGTTGGCATTTCACTTCTTAGGGATGAGTATCCTAGAGAAGTTCCTAAACTCTAACTTTTGTGTTCAGGTGAAAATCATACTTGTTTTCTGACATTGGAATGGCACATGTTCACACTGGCCATGATTTCACAAAATAGAGAACCAAGTGCAGAGGACCCAGAGTTAAATGCTGCAAGTGCGCTTCTTTAGGAGAAGTATCGTACAGAAATTTCTGTATTGTAACTCTTTGTGTTCAGGAGGAAATCTTGGTTCACTATTTTCGAAGGGAACGACGTGCATGAACATATTTCATGGAACGTCTTAAAACAAGTGTGATTTCCTCCTGAACCACATTTGTTTTACGACGTTCCATGAAACATGTTCATGCATGTCGTTCCCGTCGAAAATAGTGAACCAAGTGAAGACAACTCACAGTCATATGTAGCATGTGCACTTCTTTGGGAAGTCATGTGCAGCATGTGCACTTCTCTCGGATAAGTATCCTACACAGGTTTCTAGACTGTAACACTTTGTATTCTGGAGAAAACAACATTTGTTTTGTGCTGATTCTACCAACTATGTTCAGGCTCATAATGAGCTTGAAAATAGTGACCAAGTGAGGACGCCTCAAATTCAAGTGTTTCACTTTCTCTTCTCAGTGATAAGAATCCTGTAGATGTTCATACGTTGTAACTTTTTATGTTCCGGAGAAATGCACACTGGTTTTGTGACGTTTTCATGGAACATGTTCATGCAGGCCTTGATTTTCCAAAAGAGTGAACCAAGTGAGGAGGACTGAGAGTCTAATGTTGGAGTTGCACTTCTCAGGGATAAGTATCCTACAGAAGATTCTGTAGTGTTACGCTTTGTGTTCAGGAGAAGATCATCCTCGTTTTGCGACATTCGCATATAACATGTTCACGCAGGCCATGATTTTCCAAAAGAGTGAACTAAGTGCGGAGGAATCAGAGTCAATTGTTGGCATTTCACTTCTTAGGCATAAGTATACTAGAGAAGTTCCTAAACTGTAACTTTTGTGTTCAGGCGAAAATCATACTTGTTTTCTGACATTGGAATGGCACATGTTCACACAGGCCATGATTTCACAAAATAGAGAACCAAGTGCGGAGGACTCAGAGTTAAATGCTGCAAGTGCACTTCTTTAGGAGAAGTATCTTACAGAAGTTTCTAAATTGTAACTCTTTGTGTTCCGGAGGAAATCACACTTGTTGTATGACGTTTCCATGAAACATGTTCATGCATGTTGTTCCCTTCGATAATAGTGAACCAAGTGAACAGGACTCACAGTCATATGTAGCAAGTGCACTTCTTTGGGAAGTCATGTGCAGCATGTACACTTCTCTCGGATAAGTATCCTACACAGGTTTCTAGACTGTAACACTTTGTATTCTGGAGAAAACAACATTTGTTTTTTGCTGATTCTACCAACTATGTTCAGGCTTGTAATGAGCTTGAAAATAATGAACAAGTGAGGACCCGTCAAATAAACATGTTTCACTTTCTCTTCTCAGTGATAAGAATCCTGTACATGTTCATACGTTGTAACTTTTTATGTTGAGGAGAAATTCACACTGGTTTTGTGACGTTTTCATGGAATATGGTCAGGCAGGCCTTGATTTTCCAAAAGAGTGAACCAATTGAGGAGGACTGAGAGTCAAATGTTGGAGGTGCACTTCTCAGGGATAAGTATCCCACAGAAGATTCTGTAGTGTTACGCTTTGTGTTCAGGAGAAGATCATACTCCTTTTGCGACATTCGCACATAACATGCTCACGCAGGCCATGATTTCCAAAAGAGTGAACCAAACGCAGAGGATTCAGAGTCAAATGTTGGCATTACACTTCTTAGGGATAAGTATTCTAGAGAAGTTCCTAAACTCTAACTTTTGTGTTCAGGCGAAAATCATACTTGTTTTCTCACATTGGAATGGCACATGTTCACACAGGCCATGATTTCAAAAAATAGAGAACCAAGTGCCGAGGATTCAGAGTTAAATGTTGCATTGCACTTCTTTAGGACAAGTATCGTACAGAAGTTTCTATATTGTAACTCTTTGTGTTCAGGAGGAAATAACACTTGTCTTGTTTTACGACGTTTCCATGAAACATGTTCATGCATGTTGTTCCCTTCGAAAATAGTGAACCAAGTGAAGAGGACTCACATCATATGTAGCATGTGCACTTCTTTGGGAAGTCATGTGCAGCATGTGCTCTTCTTTCGGATAAGTATCCTACACAGGTTTCTAGACTGTAACACTTTGTATTCTGCAGAAAACAACTTTTGTTTTGTGCTGATTCTACCAACTATGTTCAGGCTTGTAATGAGCTTGAAAATAGTGACCATGTCAAGACACGTCAAATTCACATGTTTCGCTTTCTCTTCTCAGTGATAAGAATCCTGTAGATGTTCATACGTTGTAACTTTTTATGTTGAGGAGAAATTCACACTGGTTTTGTGACGTTTTCATGGAATATGTAAACGCAGGCCTTGATTTTCCAAAAGAGTGAACCAAGTGAGGAGGACTGAGAGTCAAATGTTGGAGGTGCACTTCTCAGGGATAAGTATCCTACAGAAGATTCTGTAGTGTTACGCTTTGTGTTCAGGAGAAGATCATTCTCGTTTTGCGACATTCACACATAACATGTTCACGCAGGCCATGATTTTCCAAAAGAGTGAACCAAGCGCGGAGGATTCAGAGTCAAATGTTGGCTTTTCACTTCTTAGGGATAAGTATCCTAGAGAAGTTCCTAAACTGTAACTTTTGTGTTCAGGTAAAAATCATACTTGTTTTCTGACATTGGTATGGCACATGTTCACAAAGGCCATGATTTCACAAAATAGATTACCAAGTGCGGAGGACTCAGAGTTAAATGTTGCAAGTGCGCTTCTTTAGGAGAAGTATCGTACAGAAGTTACTGTATTGTAACTCTTTGTGTTCAGGAGGAAATCACACTTGTTTTACGACGTTTCCATGAAACATATTCATGCATGTCGTTCCCTTCGAAAATATTGAACCAAGTGAAGAGGACTCACAGTCATATGTAGCATGTGCACTTCTTTGGGAAGTCATGTCCAGCATGTGCACTTCTTTAGGATAAGTGTACTACACAGGTTTCTAGACTGTAAAACTTTGTATTCTGGAGAAAACAACATTTTTTTTGTGCTGATTCTACCAACTATGTTCAGGCTTCTAATGAGCTGAAAATAGTGACCAAGTGAGGACGCGTCAAATTCACGTTTCACTTTCTCTTCTCAGTGATAAGAATCCTGTAGATGTTCATACGTCGTAACTTTTTATGTTGAGGAGAAATTCACAGTGGTTTTGTGACGTTTTCATGGAATATGTTCACGCAGGCCTTGATTTTCCAAAATAGTGAAGCAAGTGAGGAGGACTGAGAGTCAAATGTTGGAGGTGCGCTTCTCAGGGATAAGTATCCTACAGAAGATTCTGTAGTGTTACACTTTGTGCTCAGGAGAAGATCATACTCATTTTGCGACATTCGCATAGAACATGTTCACGCGGGCCATGAATTTCCAAAAGAGTGAACCAAGTGCGGAGGATTCAGAGTCAAATGTTGGCATTTCACTTCATAGGGATAAGTATCATAAAGCAGTTCCTAAACTGTAACTTTTGTTTTCAGCCGAAAATCATACTTGTTTTCTGACATTTGAATGGCACATGTTCAGACAGGCCATGATTTCACAAAATAGAGAACCAAGTTTGGAGGACTCAGAGTTAAATGTTGCAAGTGCACTTCTTTAGGAGAAGTATCATACAGAAGTTTCTATATTGTAACTCTTTGTGTTCAGGAGGAAATCACACTGGTTTTACAACTTTTCCATGAAACATGTTCGTGCATGTCATTTCCTTCGAAAATAGTGAATCAAGTGAAGAGGACTCACAGTCATATGTAGCATGTGCACTTCTTTGGGAAGTCATGTGCAGCATGTGCACTTCTTTCGGATAAGTATCCTACACAGGTTTCTAGACTGTAAAACTTTGTATTCTGGAGAAAACAACATTTGTTTTGTGCTGATTCTACCAACTATGTTCAGGCTTGTAATAAGCTTGAAAATAGCGACCAAGTGAGGAAGCCTCAAATTCACATGTTTCACTTTCTCTGCTCAGTGATAAGAATCCTGTAGATGGTCATACGTTGTAACTTTTTATGTTCAGGAGAAATTCACATTTGTTTTGTGACGTTTTCATGGAATATGTTCACGCAGGCCTTGATTTTCCAAAATAGTGAACCAAGTGAGGAGGACTGAGAGTCAAATGTTGGAGGTGCACTTCTCAGGGATAAGTATCCTACAGAAGATTCTCTAGTGTTACACTTTGTGTTCAGGAGAAGATCATACTCGTTTTGCGACATTCGCATATAACATGTTCACGCAGGCCATGATTTTCCAAAAGAGTGAACCAAGTGCGGAGCATTCAGAGTCAATTGTTGGCATTTCACTACTTAGGGATAAGTATCCTAGAGAAGTTTCTAAACTGTAACTTTTGTGTTCATGCGAAAATCATACTTGTTTTCTGACATTTGAATGGCACATATTCACACAGGCTATGATTTCAAAAAATTGAGAACCAAGTGCGGAGGACTCAGAGTTAAATGTTGCAAGTGCACTTCTTTAGGAGAAGTATCTTTCAGAAGTTTCTACATTGTAACTCTTTGTGTTCAGAAAGAAATCATACTTGTCTTGTTTTACGACGTTTCTATGAAACATGTTCATGCATGTCGTTCCCTTCGAAAATAGAGAACCAAGTGAAGAGGACTCACAGTCATATGTAGCATGTGCACTTCTTTGTGAAGTCATGTGTAGCATGTGCACTTCTTTCGGATAAGTATCCTACACAGGTTTCTAGACTGTAAAAATTTGTATTATGGAGAAAACAACATTTGTTTTGTGCTGATTATACCAACTATGTTCAGGCTTGTAATGAGCTGAAAATACTAACCAAGTGAGGACGCGTCAAATTCACATGTTTCACTTTCCCTGCTCAGTGATAAGAATCCTGTAGATGTTCATATGTTGTAACTGTTTATGTTCAGGAGAAAATTCATACTGGTTTTGGGACGTATTCATGGAATATGTTCACAGAGGCCTTGATTTTCCAAAGTAGTGAACCAAGTGAGGAGGACTGAGAGTCAAATGTTGGAGGTGCACTTCTCAGGGATAAGTATCCTACAGAAGATTCTGTAGTGTTACGCTTTGTGTTCAGGAGAAGAACATACTCTTTTTGCAACAATCGCATATAACATGTTCAGGCAGGCCATGATTTTCCAAAAGAGTGAACCAAGTGAGGAGGATTCAGAGTCAAATATTGGCATTTCACTTCTTAGGGCTACGTATCCTAGAGAAGTTCCTAAACTGTAACTTTTGTGTTCAGGCGTAAATCATAATTGTTTTCTGACATTTGAATGGCACGTGTTCACACAGGCCATGATTTCCCAAAGTAGAGAACCAAGTTCGGAGGACTCAGAGTTAAATGTTGCAAGTGCACTTCTTTAGGAGAAGTATCGTACAGAAGTTTCTATATTGTAACTCTTTGTGTTCAGGAGGAAATCACACTTGTTTTACGACGTTTCCATGAAACATGTTCATGCATGTCGTTTTCTTCAAAAATAGTAAACCAAGTGAAGAGGACTCACAGTCATATGTAGCATGTGCACTTCTTTGGGAAATCATGTGCAGCATGTGCACTTCTTTCGGATAAGTATCCTACACAGGTTTCTAGACTGTAACACTTTGTATTCTGGAGAAAACAACATTTGTTTTATGCTGATTGTACCAACTATGTTCAGGCATGTAATGAACTTGAAAATAGTGACCAAGTGAGGACGCGTCAAATTCACGTGTTTCACTTTCTCTGCTCAGTGATAAGAATCCTGTAGATTTTCATACGTTGTAACTTTTTATGTTGAGGAGAAATTCACACTGGTTTTGTGAGGTTTTCATGGAATATGTTCACGCAGGCCTTGATTTTCCAAAAGAGTGAACCAAGTGAGGAGGACTGAGAGTCAAATGTTGGAGGTGCACTTCTCAGGGATAAGTATCCTACAGAAGAATTTGTAGTGTTACACTTTGTGTTCAGGAGATCATACTCGTTTTGAGACATTCGCAAAAAACATGTACACGCAGGCCATGATTTTCCAAAAGAGTGAACCAATTGCGGAGGATTCAGAGTCAAATGTTGGCATTTCACTTCTTAGGGATAAGTATCTTAGAGAAGTTTCTAAACTGTAACTTTTGTGTTCAGGCGAAAATCATACTTGTTTTCTGATATTTGAATGGCACATTTTCACACAGACCATGATTTCACAAAATAGAGAACCAAGTGCGGAGGGCTCAGAGTTAAATGTCTCAAGTGCTCTTCTTTAGGAGAAGTATCGTACAGAAGTTTCTACATTGTAACTCTTTGTGTTCAGGAGGAAATCACACTTGTCTTGTTTTCGACGTTTCCATGAAACATGTTCATGCATGTCGTTCCCTTCGAAAAGAGTGAACCAAGTGAAAAGGACTCACAGTCATATGTAGCATGTGCACTTCTTTGGGAAGTCATGTGCAGCATGTGCACTTCTTTCGGATAAGTATCCTACACAGGTTTCTAGACTATAAAACTTTGTATTCTGGGGAAAACAACATTTGTTTTGTGCTGATTCTACCAACTATGTTCAGGCTTGTGTTGAGCTGAAAATAGTGACCAAGTGAGGACTTGTCAAATTCACATGTTTCACTTTTTCTGCTCAGTGATAAGCATCCTGTAGATGTTCATACGTTGTAACTTTTTATGTTCAGGAGAAATTCACACTGGTTTTGTGATGTTTTCATGGAATATGTTCACGCAGGCCTAGATTTTCCAAAATAGTGTACCAAGTGAGGAGGACTGAGAGTCAAATGTTGGAGGTGCACTTCTCAGGGATAAGTATCCTACAGAAGAATTTGTAGTGTTACACTTTGTGTTCAGGAGATCATACTCGTTTTGAGACATTCGCAAAAAACATGTCCACGCAGGCCATGATTTTCCAAAAGAGTGAACCAATTGCGGAGGATTCAGAGTCAAATGTTGGCATTTCACTTCTTAGGGATAAGTATCCTAGAGAAGTTCGCAAACTGTAACTTTTGTGTTCAGGCGAAAATCATACTTGTTTTCTGACATTTGAATGGCACATGTTCACACAGGCCATGATTTCACAAAATAGAGAACCAAGTGCGGAGGACTCAGAGTTAAATGTTGCAAGTGCACTTCTTTAGGAGAAGTATCGTAGAGAAGTTTTTACATTGAAACTCTTTGTGTTCAGGAGGAAATCACACTTGTCTTGTTTTACGACGTTTCCTTGAAACATGCTCATGCATGTCGTTCCCTTCAAAAATAGTGAACCAAGTGAAGAGGACTCACAGTCATATGTAGTATGTGCACTTCTTTGGGAAGTCATGTGCAGCATGTGCACTTCTTTCAGATAAGTAATCTACACAGGTTTCTAGACTTTAAAACTTTGTATTCTGGAGAAAACAACATTTGTTTTGTGCTGATTCTACCAACTATGTTCAGGCTTGTATTGAGCTGAAAATAGTGACGAAGTGAGGACGCGTCAAATTCACATGTTTCACTTTTTCTGCTCAGTGATAAGCATCCTATAGATGTTCATACGTTGTAACTTTTTATGTTCAGGAGAAATTCACACTGGTTTTGTGACGTTTTCATGGAATATGTTCACGCAGGCCTTGATTTTCCAAAATAGTGAACCAAGTGAGGAGGACTGAGAGTCAAATGTTGTTGGTGCACTTCTCAGGGATAAATATACTAAAGAGGATTCTGTAGTGTTACACTTTGTGTTCAGGAGAAGATAATACTCATTTTGCGACATTCGCATATACCATGTACACGCAGGCCGTGATTTTCCAAAAGACTGAACCAAGTGCAGAGCATTAAGAGTCAAATGTTGGCATTTCACTTCTTAGGAATAAGTATCCTAGAGAAGTTCCTAAAGTGTAACTTTTGTGTTCAGGCGAAAATCATACTTGTTTTCTGATATTTGAATGGCACATGTTCACACAGGCCATGATTTCACAAAATAGACAACCAAGTACGGAGGACTCAGAGTTAAATGTTGCAAGTGCACTTTTTCTGGAGAAGTATCTTACAGAAGTTTTTATATTGTAACTCTTTGTGTTCAGGAGGAAATCACACTTGTTTTACAATGTTTCCATGAAACATGTTCATGCATGTCGTTCCCTTCGAAAATATTGAACCAAATGAAGAGGACTCACAGTCATATGTAGCATGTGCACTTCTTGGGGAAGTCATGTCCACCATGTGCACTTCTTTAGGATAAGTAATCTACACAGGTTTCTGGACTGTAAAACTTTGTATTCTGGAGAAAACAACATTTGTTTTGTGCTGATTCTACCAACTATGTTCAAGCTTGTAATGAGCTTGAAAATAGTGAACAAGTGAGGACGCGTCAAATTGACATGTTTCACTTTCTCTTCTCAGTGGTAAGAATCCTGTAGATGTTCATACGTTGTAACTTTTTATGTTGAGGAGAAATTCACACTGGTTTTGTGACGTTTTCATGGAATATATTCACAGAGGTCTTGATTTTCCAAAACAGTGAACCAAGTGAGGAGGACTGAGAGTCAAAGGTTCGAGGTGCACTTCTCAGGGATAAGTATCCTACAGAAGATTCTGTAGTGTTACACTTTGTGTTCAGGAGAAGATCATGCTCGTTTTGACATATACGCATATAACATGTTCAGGCAGGCCATGATTTTCCAAAAGAGTGAACCAAATGCAGAGCATTCCAAGTGAAATGTTGGCATTTCACTTCTTAGGGATAAGTATCCTAGAGAAGTTTCCAAACTGTAACTTTTGTGTTCAGGCGAAAATCATACTTATTTACTGACATTTGAATGGCACATGTTCACACAGGCCATGATTTCACAAAATAGAGAACCAAGTGCGGAGGACTCAGAGTTAAATGTTGCAAGTGCACTTCTTCTGGAGAAGTATCGTACAGAAGTTTCTATATTGTAACTCTTTGTGTTCAGGAGGAAATCACACTTGTTTTACGATGTTTCCATGAAACATGTTCATGCATGTCGTTCCCTTCGAAAATAGTGAACCAAGTGAAGAGGACTCACAGTCATATGTAGCATGTGCACTTCTTTGGGAAGTCATGTGCACCATGTGCACTTCTTTACAATAAGCATCCTACACAGGTTTCTGGACTGTAAAACTTTGTATTCTGGACAAAACAACATTTGTTTTGTCCTGATTCTACCAAGTATGTTCAGGCTTGTAATGAGCTTGAAAATAGTGAACAAGTGAGGACGCGTCAAATTCACATGTTTCCCTTTCTCTTCTCAGTGATAAGAATCCTGTAGATATTCATACATTGTAACTTTTTGTGTACAGGAGAAATTCACACTGGTTTTGTGAGGTTTTCATGGAATATGTTCACACAGGCCTTGATTTTCCAAAATAGTGAACCAAGTGAGGAGGACTGAGAGTCAAATGTTGGAGGTGCACTTCTCAGGGATAAGTATCCTACAGAAGATTCTGTAGTGTTACACTTTGTGTTCAGGAGAAGATCATACTCGTTTTGCGACATTCGCATATAACATGTTCACGCAGGCCATGATTTTCCAAAAGAGTAAACCAAGTGCGGAGCATTCCGAGTCAAATGTTGGCATTTCACTTCTTAGGGATAGGTATCTTAGGGAAGTTCCTTAAACTGTAATTTTCTGTTCAGGCGAAAATCATACTTTTTTTCTGACATTTGAATGGCACATGTTCTCACAAGCCATGATTTCACAAAATAGAGAACCAAGTGAAGAGGACACAGAGTTAAATATTGGAATTGCACTTCTTTAGGAGAAGTATCGTACAGAAGTTTCTATATTGTAACTCTTTGTGTTCAGGAGGAAATCACACTTGCCTTGTTTTACGACGTTTCCATGAAACATGTTCATGCATGTCGTTCCCTTCAAAAATAGTGAACCAAATGAAGAGGATTCACAGTCATATGTAGCATGTGCACCTCTTTGGGAAGTCATGTGCAGCATGTGCACTTCTTTCAGATAAGGAGCCTACACAGGTTTCTAGACTTTAAAACTTTGTATTCTGGAGAAAACAACATTTGTTTTGTACTGATTCTACCAACTATGTTCAGGCTTGTATTGAGCTGAAAATAGTGACCAAGTGAGGACGTGTCAAATTCACATGTTTCACTTTTTGTGCTCAGTGATAAGCATCCTGTAGGTGTTCATACGTTGTAAATTTTTATGTTCAGGAGAAATTCACACTGGTTTTGTGACGTTTTCATGGAATATATTCAAGCAGGCCTTCATTTTCCAAAATAGTGAACCAAGTGAGGAGGACTGAGAGTCAAATGTTGTTGGTGCACTTCTCAGGGATAAGTATCCTACAGAGGATTCTGTAGTGTTACACTTTGTGTTCAGGAGAAGATAGTACTCGTTTGCGACATTCTTATATAACATGTTCACGCAGTCCATGATTTTCCAAAAGAGTGAACCAAGTGCGGAGCATTCAGAGTCAAATGTTGTCATTTCATTTCTTAGGAATAAGTATCCTAGAGAAGTTCCTAAACTGTATCTTTGGTGTTCAGGCGGAAAATCAAACTTGTTTTCTGACATTTGAATGGCACACGTTCACACAGGCCATGATTTCACAAAATAGAGAACCAAGTGCGGAGGACTCAGAGTTAAATGTTGCGAGTGCACTTCTTCTGGAGAACTATCTTACAGAAGTTACTATATTGTAACTCTTTGTGTTCAGGAGGAAATCACACTTGTTTTACGATGTTTCCATGAAACATGTTCATGCATGTCGTTCCCTTCGAAAATAGTGAACCAAGTGAATAGGACTCACAGTCATATGTAGCATGTGCACTTCTTTGGGAAGTCATTTGCAGCATGTGCAATTCTTTCGGATAAGTATCCTACACAGGTTTCTAGACTGTAAAACGATGTATTCTGGAGAAAACAACATTTATTTTGTGCTGATTCTACCAACTATGTTAAGGCTTGTAATGAGCTTGAAAAATTTGACCAAGTGAGGACGCGTCAAATTCACATGTTTCACTTTCTCTGCTCAGTGATAAGAATCCTGTAGATGTTCATACGGTGTAACTTTTTATGTTCCGGAGAAATTCACACTGGTTTTGTGAGGTTTTCATGGAATATGTTCACGCAGGCCTTGATTTTTCAAAATAGTGAACCAAGTTATGAGGACTGAGTGTCAAATGTTGGAGGTGCGCTTCTCAGGGATAACTATCCTACAGAAGATTCTGTAGTGTTACATTTTGTGTTCAGGAGAAGATCATACTCGTTTTGCGACATTCGCATATAACATATTCACGCAGGCCATGATTTTCCAAAAGAGTGAACCAAGTGCGGAGCATTCCCAGTGAAATGTTTGCATTTCACTTCTTAGGGATAAGTATCCTAGAGAAGTTTCTAAACTGTAACTTTTGTGTTCAGGCGAAAATCATACTTGTTTACTGACATTTGAATGGCACATGTTCACACAGGCCATGATTTCACAAAATAGAGAACCAAGTGCGGAGGACTCAGAGTTAAATGTTGCAAGTGCACTTCTTCAGGAGAAGTATCTTACAGAAGTTTCTATATTGTAACTCTTTGTGTTCAGGAGGAAATCACACTTGTTTTATGATGTTTCCATGAAACATGTTTATGCATGTCGTTCCCTTCAAAAACAGTGAACCAAGTGAAGAGGACTCACAGTCATATGTAGCATGTGCACTTCTTTGGGAAGTCATGTGCAGCATGTGCACCTCATTCGGATAAGTATCCTACTCAGGTTTCTGGACTGTAAAACTTTGCATTCTGGAGAAAACAACATTTGTTTTGTGCTGATTCTACCATCTATGTTCAGGCTTGTAATGAGCTGGAAAATAGCGACCAAGTGAGGACGCCTCAAATTCACATGTTTCACTTTCTCTTCTCAGTGATAAGAATCCTGTAGATGTTCATATGTTGTAACTTTTTATGTTCAGGAAAAATTCACACTAGTTTCGTGACGTTTTCATGGAATGTGTTCACGCAGGCCTTGATTTTCCAAAATAGTGAACCAAGTGAGGAGGACTGAGAGTCAAATGTTGGAGGTGTACTTCTCAGGCATAAGTACCCTACAGAAGATTCTGTAGTGTTACGCTTTATGTTCAGGAGAAGATTATACTCATTTTGCGACATTTGCATATAACATGTTCACGCAGGCCATGATTTTCCAAAAGAGTGGACCAAGACCGGAGGATTCAGAGTCAAATGTTGGCATTACACTTCTTAAGGATAAGTATCCTAGAGAAGTTCGCAAACTGTAACTTTTGTGTTCAGGCGAAAATCATACTTGTTTTCTGAAATTTGAATGGCACATGTTCACACAGGCCATGATTTCACAAAATAGAGAACCAAGTACGGAGGACTCAGAGTTAAATGTTGCAAGTGTCTTCCAGAAGTTTCTGTATTGTAAATCTTTGTGTTCAGGAGGAAATCACACTTGTTTTACGATGTTTCCATGAAACATGTTCATGCATGTCGTTCCCTTCGAAAATAGTGAACGAAGTGAAGAGGACTCACAGTCATATGTAGCATGTGCACTCCTTTGGGAAGTCATGTGCAGCATGTGCACTTCTTTTCGATAAGTATCCTACACTGGTTTCTAGACTATAAAACTTTGTATTCTGGAGAAAACAACATTTGTTTTGTGCGGATCCTATCAACTATGTTCAGGCTTGTAATGAGCTTGAAAATAGTGACCAAGTGAGGACGCGTGAAATTCACATGTTTCACTTCCTCTTCTCAGTGATAAGAATCCTCTAGATGTTCATACGTTGTAACTTTTTATGTTCAGGAGAAATTCACACTTTCTTTTGTGATGTTTTCATGGAATATGCTCACGCAGGCCTTCATTTTCCAAAAGAGTGAACCAATTGAGGAAGACTGAGAGTCAAATGTTGGAGGTGCACTTCTCAGGGATAAGTATCCTACAGAAGATTCTGTAGTGTTACGCTGTGTGTTCAGGAGAAGATCATACTCGTTTTGGGACATTCGCATAGAACATGTACACCCAGGCCATGATGTTCCAAAAGAGTAAACCAAGTGCGGAGCATTCAGCGTCAAATGTTGGCATTTCACTTCTTGGGGATAAGTATCCTAGAGAAGTTCCTAAACTGCAAATTTGTGTTCAGGCGAAAATCATACTTGTTTACTGACATTTGAATGGCACATGTTCACACAGGCCATGATTTACAAAATAGAGAACCAAGTGCGGAGGACTGAGTTAAATGTTGCAAGTGCACTTCGTGGGAGAAGTATCATACAGAAGTTTCTATATTGTAACTCTTTCTGTTCAGAAGGAAATCACACATGTTTTACTACGTTTCCATGAAACATGTTCATACATGTCGTTCCCTTCGAAAATATTGAACCAAGTGAAGAGGACTCACAGTCATATGCAGCATGTGCACTTCTTTGGGAAGTCATGTGCAGCATGTGCACTTCTTTCGGATAAGTATCCTACACAGGTTTCTAGACTGTAAAACTTTGTATTCTGGAAAAAACAACATTTGTTTTGTGCTGATTCTACCAACTATGTTCAGGCTTGTAATGAGCTGGAAAACAGCGACCAAGTGAGGACGCGTCAAATTCACATGTTTCACTTCCTCTTCTCAGTGATAAGAATACTGTAGATGTTCATACGTTGTAACTTTTTATGTTCAGGAGAAATTCACACTGGTTTTGTGACGTTTTCATGGAATATGTTCACGCGGGCCTTGACTTTCCAAAATAGTGAACCACGTTGGAGGACGGAGAGTCAAATGTTGGAGGTGCACTTCTCAGGGATAAGTATCCTACAGAAGATTCTGTAGTGTTACACTTTGTGTTCAGGAGAAGATCATACTCATATGGCGACATTCGCATATAACATGTTCACGCAGGCCATGATTTTCCCAAACTGTGAACTAAGTGCGGAGCATTCAGAGTCAAATGTTGGCATTTCACTTCTTAGGGATAGGTATCGTAGAGAAGTTCCTTAAAATGTAACTTTTGTGTTCAGGCGAAAATCATACTTTTTTTCTGACATTTGAATGGCACATGTTCACACAGGCCATGATTTCACAAAATAGAGAACCAAGTGCGGAGGACTCAGAGTTAAATGTTGCAAGTGCACTTCTTCAGGAGAAGTATCTTACAGAAGTTTCTATATTGTAACTCTTTGTGTTCAGGAGGAAATCACCCTTGTTTTACGATGTTTCCATGAAACATGTTAATGCATGTCGTTCCCTTCAAAAACAGTGAACCAAGTGAAGAGGACTCACAGTCATATGTAGCATGTGCACTTCTTTGGGAAGTCATGTGCAGCATGTGCACCTCATTCGGATAAGTATCCTACTCAGGTTTCTGGACTGTAAAACTTTGTATTCTGGAGAAAACAACATTTGTTTTGTGCTGATTCTACCAACTATGTTCAGGCTTGTATTGAGCTGAAAATAGTGACCAAGTGAAGACGCGTCAAATTCACATGTTTCACTCTTTCTGCTCAGTGATAAGAATCCTGTAGATGTTCATACATTGTAACTTTTTATGTTGAGGAGATATTCACAGTGGTTTTGTGAGGTTTTAATGGAATATATTCACGCAGGCCTTGATTTTCCAAAATAATGAACGAAGTGAGGAGGACTGAGTGTCAAATGTTGGAGGTGCGCTTCTCAGGGATAAGTATCCTACAGAGGATTCTGTAGTGTTACATTTTGTGTTCAGGATAAGATCATACTCATTTTGCGACATTCGCATATAACATGTTCACGCAGGCCATGATTTTCCAAAAGAGTGAACCAAGTGCGGAGGATTCAGAGTTAAATCTTGGCATTTCACTTCTTAGGGATATGTATCCTAGAGAAGATCCTAAACTGTAACTTTTGTGTTCAGGCGAAAATCATACTTGTTTTCTGACATTTGAATGGCACACGTTCACACAGGCCATGATTTCACAAAATAGAGAACCAAGTGCGGAGGACTCAGAGTTAAATGTTGCAAGTGCACTTCTTTAGGAGAAGTATCGTACAGAAGTTTCTACATTGTACTTCTTTGTGTTCAGGAGGAAATCACACTTGTCTTGTTTTACGACGTTTCCATGAAACATGTTCTTGCATGTCGTTTCCTTTAAAAATAGTGAACCAAGTGAAGAGGACTCACAGTCATATGTAGCATGTGCACTTCTTTGGGAAGTCATATGCAGCATGTGCACTTCTTTCCAATAATTATCCTACACAGGTTTCAAGACTGTAAAACTTTGTATTCTGGAGAAAAGAATATTTGTTTTGTGCTGATTCTTCCAACTATGTTCAGGCTTGTAGTGAGCTTGAAAATAGTGACCATGTCAAGACGCGTCAAATTCACATGTTTCACTTTCTCTTCTCAGTGATAAGAATCCTGTAGATGTCCATACGTTTTAACTTTTTATGTTGAGGAGAAATTCACACTGGTTTTGTGACGTTTTCATGGAATATATTCACGCAGGCCTTGATTTTCCAAAATAGTGAACCAAGTGAGGAGGACTGAGAGTCAAATGTTGGAGGTGCAATTCTCAGGGATAAGTATCCTACAGAAGATTCTATAGTGTTACGGTTTGTGTTCAGGAGAAGATCATACTCGTTTTGCAACATTCGCATATAACATATTCACGCAGGCCATGATTTTCCAAAAGAGTGAACCAAGTGCGGAGCATTCCCAGTGAAATGTTTGCATTTCACTTCTTAGGGATAAGTATCCTAGAGAAGTTTCTAAACTGTAACTTTTGTGTTCAGGCAAAAATCATACTTGTTTACTGACATTTGAATGGCACATGTTCACACAGGCCATGATTTCACAAAATAGAGAACCAAGTGCGGAGGACTCAGAGTTAAATGTTGCAAGTGCACTTCTTCAGGAGAAGTATCTTACAGAAGTTTCTATATTGTAACTCTTTGTGTTCAGGAGGAAATCACACTTGTTTTATGATGTTTCCATGAAACATGTTTATGCATGTCGTTCCCTTCAAAAACAGTGAACCAAGTGAAGAGGACTCACAGTCATATGTAGCATGTGCACTTCTTTGGGAAGTCATGTGCAGCATGTGCACCTCATTCGGATAAGTATCCTACTCAGGTTTCTGGACTGTAAAACTTTGCATTCTGGAGAAAACAACATTTGTTTTGTGCTGATTCTACCATCTATGTTCAGGCTTGTAATGAGCTGGAAAATAGCGACCAAGTGAGGACGCCTCAAATTCACATGTTTCACTTTCTCTTCTCAGTGATAAGAATCCTGTAGATGTTCATATGTTGTAACTTTTTATGTTCAGGAAAAATTCACACTAGTTTCGTGACGTTTTCATGGAATGTGTTCACGCAGGCCTTGATTTTCCAAAATAGTGAACCAAGTGAGGAGGACTGAGAGTCAAATGTTGGAGGTGTACTTCTCAGGCATAAGTACCCTACAGAAGATTCTGTAGTGTTACGCTTTATGTTCAGGAGAAGATTATACTCATTTTGCGACATTTGCATATAACATGTTCACGCAGGCCATGATTTTCCAAAAGAGTGGACCAAGACCGGAGGATTCAGAGTCAAATGTTGGCATTACACTTCTTAAGGATAAGTATCCTAGAGAAGTTCGCAAACTGTAACTTTTGTGTTCAGGCGAAAATCATACTTGTTTTCTGAAATTTGAATGGCACATGTTCACACAGGCCATGATTTCACAAAATAGAGAACCAAGTACGGAGGACTCAGAGTTAAATGTTGCAAGTGTCTTCCAGAAGTTTCTGTATTGTAAATCTTTGTGTTCAGGAGGAAATCACACTTGTTTTACGATGTTTCCATGAAACATGTTCATGCATGTCGTTCCCTTCGAAAATAGTGAACGAAGTGAAGAGGACTCACAGTCATATGTAGCATGTGCACTCCTTTGGGAAGTCATGTGCAGCATGTGCACTTCTTTTCGATAAGTATCCTACACTGGTTTCTAGACTATAAAACTTTGTATTCTGGAGAAAACAACATTTGTTTTGTGCGGATCCTATCAACTATGTTCAGGCTTGTAATGAGCTTGAAAATAGTGACCAAGTGAGGACGCGTGAAATTCACATGTTTCACTTCCTCTTCTCAGTGATAAGAATCCTCTAGATGTTCATACGTTGTAACTTTTTATGTTCAGGAGAAATTCACACTTTCTTTTGTGATGTTTTCATGGAATATGCTCACGCAGGCCTTCATTTTCCAAAAGAGTGAACCAATTGAGGAAGACTGAGAGTCAAATGTTGGAGGTGCACTTCTCAGGGATAAGTATCCTACAGAAGATTCTGTAGTGTTACGCTGTGTGTTCAGGAGAAGATCATACTCGTTTTGGGACATTCGCATAGAACATGTACACCCAGGCCATGATGTTCCAAAAGAGTAAACCAAGTGCGGAGCATTCAGCGTCAAATGTTGGCATTTCACTTCTTGGGGATAAGTATCCTAGAGAAGTTCCTAAACTGCAAATTTGTGTTCAGGCGAAAATCATACTTGTTTACTGACATTTGAATGGCACATGTTCACACAGGCCATGATTTACAAAATAGAGAACCAAGTGCGGAGGACTGAGTTAAATGTTGCAAGTGCACTTCGTGGGAGAAGTATCATACAGAAGTTTCTATATTGTAACTCTTTCTGTTCAGAAGGAAATCACACATGTTTTACTACGTTTCCATGAAACATGTTCATACATGTCGTTCCCTTCGAAAATATTGAACCAAGTGAAGAGGACTCACAGTCATATGCAGCATGTGCACTTCTTTGGGAAGTCATGTGCAGCATGTGCACTTCTTTCGGATAAGTATCCTACACAGGTTTCTAGACTGTAAAACTTTGTATTCTGGAAAAAACAACATTTGTTTTGTGCTGATTCTACCAACTATGTTCAGGCTTGTAATGAGCTGGAAAACAGCGACCAAGTGAGGACGTGTCAAATTCACATGTTTCACTTCCTCTTCTCAGTGATAAGAATACTGTAGATGTTCATACGTTGTAACTTTTTATGTTCAGGAGAAATTCACACTGGTTTTGTGACGTTTTCATGGAATATGTTCACGCGGGCCTTGACTTTCCAAAATAGTGAACCACGTTGGAGGACGGAGAGTCAAATGTTGGAGGTGCACTTCTCAGGGATAAGTATCCTACAGAAGATTCTGTAGTGTTACACTTTGTGTTCAGGAGAAGATCATACTCATATGGCGACATTCGCATATAACATGTTCACGCAGGCCATGATTTTCCCAAACTGTGAACTAAGTGCGGAGCATTCAGAGTCAAATGTTGGCATTTCACTTCTTAGGGATAGGTATCGTAGAGAAGTTCCTTAAAATGTAACTTTTGTGTTCAGGCGAAAATCATACTTTTTTTCTGACATTTGAATGGCACACGTTCACACAGGCCATGATTTCACAAAATAGAGAACCAAGTGCGGAGGACTCAGAGTTAAATGTTGCAAGTGCACTTCTTCAGGAGAAGTATCTTACAGAAGTTTCTATATTGTAACTCTTTGTGTTCAGGAGGAAATCACACTTGTTTTACGATGTTTCCATGAAACATGTTAATGCATGTCGTTCCCTTCAAAAACAGTGAACCAAGTGAAGAGGACTCACAGTCATATGTAGCATGTGCACTTCTTTGGGAAGTCATGTGCAGCATGTGCACCTCATTCGGATAAGTATCCTACTCAGGTTTCTGGACTGTAAAACTTTGTATTCTGGAGAAAACAACATTTGTTTTGTGCTGATTCTACCAACTATGTTCAGGCTTGTATTGAGCTGAAAATAGTGACCAAGTGAGGACGCGTCAAATTCACATGTTTCACTCTTTCTGCTCAGTGATAAGAATCCTGTAGATGTTCATACGTTGTAACTTTTTATGTTGAGGAGATATTCACAGTGGTTTTGTGAGGTTTTAATGGAATATATTCACGCAGGCCTTGATTTTCCAAAATAATGAACGAAGTGAGGAGGACTGAGTGTCAAATGTTGGAGGTGCGCTTCTCAGGGATAAGTATCCTACAGAGGATTCTGTAGTGTTACATTTTGTGTTCAGGATAAGATCATACTCATTTTGCGACATTCGCATATAACATGTTCACGCAGGCCATGATTTTCCAAAAGAGTGAACCAAGTGCGGAGGATTCAGAGTTAAATCTTGGCATTTCACTTCTTAGGGATATGTATCCTAGAGAAGATCCTAAACTGTAACTTTTGTGTTCAGGCGAAAATCATACTTGTTTTCTGACATTTGAATGGCACACGTTCACACAGGCCATGATTTCACAAAATAGAGAACCAAGTGCGGAGGACTCAGAGTTAAATGTTGCAAGTGCACTTCTTTAGGAGAAGTATCGTACAGAAGTTTCTACATTGTACTTCTTTGTGTTCAGGAGGAAATCACACTTGTCTTGTTTTACGACGTTTCCATGAAACATGTTCTTGCATGTCGTTTCCTTTAAAAATAGTGAACCAAGTGAAGAGGACTCACAGTCATATGTAGCATGTGCACTTCTTTGGGAAGTCATATGCAGCATGTGCACTTCTTTCCAATAATTATCCTACACAGGTTTCAAGACTGTAAAACTTTGTATTCTGGAGAAAAGAATATTTGTTTTGTGCTGATTCTTCCAACTATGTTCAGGCTTGTAGTGAGCTTGAAAATAGTGACCATGTCAAGACGCGTCAAATTCACATGTTTCACTTTCTCTTCTCAGTGATAAGAATCCTGTAGATGTCCATACGTTTTAACTTTTTATGTTGAGGAGAAATTCACACTGGTTTTGTGACGTTTTCATGGAATATATTCACGCAGGCCTTGATTTTCCAAAATAGTGAACCAAGTGAGGAGGACTGAGAGTCAAATGTTGGAGGTGCAATTCTCAGGGATAAGTATCCTACAGAAGATTCTATAGTGTTACGGTTTGTGTTCAGGAGAAGATCATACTCGTTTTGCAACATTCGCATATAACATATTCACGCAGGCCATGATTTTCCAAAAGAGTGAACCAAGTGCGGAGCATTCCCAGTGAAATGTTTGCATTTCACTTCTTAGGGATAAGTATCCTAGAGAAGTTTCTAAACTGTAACTTTTGTGTTCAGGCAAAAATCATACTTGTTTACTGACATTTGAATGGCACATGTTCACACAGGCCATGATTTCACAAAATAGAGAACCAAGTGCGGAGGACTCAGAGTTTAATGTTGCAAGTGCACTTCTTCAGGAGAAGTATCTTACAGAAGTTTCTATATTGTAACTCTTTGTGTTCAGGAGGAAATCACACTTGTTTTATGATGTTTCCATGAAACATGTTTATGCATGTCGTTCCCTTCAAAAACAGTGAACCAAGTGAAGAGGACTCACAGTCATATGTAGCATGTGCACTTCTTTGGGAAGTCATGTGCAGCATGTGCACCTCATTCGGATAAGTATCCTACTCAGGTTTCTGGACTGTAAAACTTTGTATTCTGGAGAAAACAACATTTGTTTTGTGCTGATTCTACCAACTATGTTCAGGCTTGTATTGAGCTGAAAATAGTGACCAAGTGAGGACGCGTCAAATTCACATGTTTCACTTTTTCTTCTCAGTGATAAGCATCCTGTAGATGTTCATACGTTGTAACTTTTTATGTTCAGGAGAAATTCACACTGGTTTTGTGACGTTTTCATGGAATATGTTCACGCAGGCCTTGATTTTTCAAAATAGTGAACCAAGTGAGGAGGACTGAGAGACAAATGTTGGAGGTGCACTTCTCAGGCATAAGTATCCTACAGTAGATTCTGTAGTGTTACACTTTGTGTTCAGGAGTAGATCGTACTCGTTTTTCTATATTCGCATATAACATGTTCACGCAGGCCATGATTTTCCAAAAGAGTGAACCAAGTGCGGAGCATTCCGAGTGAAATGTTGGCATTTCACTTCTTAGCGATAAGTATCCTAGAGAAGTTCCTAAACTGTAACTTTTGTGTTCAGGCGAAAATCATACTTGTTTACTGACATTTGAATGGCACATGTTCACACAGGCCATGATTTCACAAAATAGACAACCAAGTGCGGAGGACTCAGAGTTAAATGTTGCAAGTGCACTTCTTCTGGAGAAGTATCTTACAGAAGTTTCTATATTGTAACTCTTTGTGTTCAGGAGGACATCACACTTGTTTTACGATGTTTCCATGAAAAATGTTCATGCATGTCGTTCCCTTCGAAAATAGTGAACCAAGTGAAGAGGACTCAGAGCCATATGTAGCATGTGCACTTCTTGGGGAAGTCATGTCCACCATGTGCACTTCTTTAGGATAAGCATCCTACACAGGTTTCTGGACTGTAAAACTTTGTATTCTGGATAAAACAACATTTGTTTTGTGCTGATTCTACCAACTATGTTCAGGCATGTAATGAGCTTGAAAATAGTGACCAAGTGAGGACGCGTCAAATTCACATGTTTCACTTTCTCTTCTCAGTGATAAGAATCCTGTAGATGTTCATACGTTGTAACTTTTTATGTTGAGGAGATATTCACAGTGGTTTTGTGAGGTTTTAATGGAATATATTCACGCAGGCCTTGATTTTCCAAAATAATGAACGAAGTGAGGAGGACTGAGTGTCAAATGTTGGAGGTGCGCTTCTCAGGGATAAGTATCCTACAGAGGATTCTGTAGTGTTACATTTTGTGTTCAGGATAAGATCATACTCATTTTGCGACATTCGCATATAACATGTTCACGCAGGCCATGATTTTCCAAAAGAGTGAACCAAGTGCGGAGGATTCAGAGTTAAATCTTGGCATTTCACTTCTTAGGGATATGTATCCTAGAGAAGATCCTAAACTGTAACTTTTGTGTTCAGGCGAAAATCATACTTGTTTTCTGACATTTGAATGGCACACGTTCACACAGGCCATGATTTCACAAAATAGAGAACCAAGTGCGGAGGACTCAGAGTTAAATGTTGCAAGTGCACTTCTTTAGGAGAAGTATCGTACAGAAGTTTCTACATTGTACTTCTTTGTGTTCAGGAGGAAATCACACTTGTCTTGTTTTACGACGTTTCCATGAAACATGTTCTTGCATGTCGTTTCCTTTAAAAATAGTGAACCAAGTGAAGAGGACTCACAGTCATATGTAGCATGTGCACTTCTTTGGGAAGTCATATGCAGCATGTGCACTTCTTTCCAATAATTATCCTACACAGGTTTCAAGACTGTAAAACTTTGTATTCTGGAGAAAAGAATATTTGTTTTGTGCTGATTCTTCCAACTATGTTCAGGCTTGTAGTGAGCTTGAAAATAGTGACCATGTCAAGACGCGTCAAATTCACATGTTTCACTTTCTCTTCTCAGTGATAAGAATCCTGTAGATGTCCATACGTTTTAACTTTTTATGTTGAGGAGAAATTCACACTGGTTTTGTGACGTTTTCATGGAATATATTCACGCAGGCCTTGATTTTCCAAAATAGTGAACCAAGTGAGGAGGACTGAGAGTCAAATGTTGGAGGTGCAATTCTCAGGGATAAGTATCCTACAGAAGATTCTATAGTGTTACGGTTTGTGTTCAGGAGAAGATCATACTCGTTTTGCAACATTCGCATATAACATATTCACGCAGGCCATGATTTTCCAAAAGAGTGAACCAAGTGCGGAGCATTCCCAGTGAAATGTTTGCATTTCACTTCTTAGGGATAAGTATCCTAGAGAAGTTTCTAAACTGTAACTTTTGTGTTCAGGCAAAAATCATACTTGTTTACTGACATTTGAATGGCACATGTTCACACAGGCCATGATTTCACAAAATAGAGAACCAAGTGCGGAGGACTCAGAGTTAAATGTTGCAAGTGCACTTCTTCAGGAGAAGTATCTTACAGAAGTTTCTATATTGTAACTCTTTGTGTTCAGGAGGAAATCACACTTGTTTTATGATGTTTCCATGAAACATGTTTATGCATGTCGTTCCCTTCAAAAACAGTGAACCAAGTGAAGAGGACTCACAGTCATATGTAGCATGTGCACTTCTTTGGGAAGTCATGTGCAGCATGTGCACCTCATTCGGATAAGTATCCTACTCAGGTTTCTGGACTGTAAAACTTTGCATTCTGGAGAAAACAACATTTGTTTTGTGCTGATTCTACCATCTATGTTCAGGCTTGTAATGAGCTGGAAAATAGCGACCAAGTGAGGACGCCTCAAATTCACATGTTTCACTTTCTCTTCTCAGTGATAAGAATCCTGTAGATGTTCATATGTTGTAACTTTTTATGTTCAGGAAAAATTCACACTAGTTTCGTGACGTTTTCATGGAATGTGTTCACGCAGGCCTTGATTTTCCAAAATAGTGAACCAAGTGAGGAGGACTGAGAGTCAAATGTTGGAGGTGTACTTCTCAGGCATAAGTACCCTACAGAAGATTCTGTAGTGTTACGCTTTATGTTCAGGAGAAGATTATACTCATTTTGCGACATTTGCATATAACATGTTCACGCAGGCCATGATTTTCCAAAAGAGTGGACCAAGACCGGAGGATTCAGAGTCAAATGTTGGCATTACACTTCTTAAGGATAAGTATCCTAGAGAAGTTCGCAAACTGTAACTTTTGTGTTCAGGCGAAAATCATACTTGTTTTCTGAAATTTGAATGGCACATGTTCACACAGGCCATGATTTCACAAAATAGAGAACCAAGTACGGAGGACTCAGAGTTAAATGTTGCAAGTGTCTTCCAGAAGTTTCTGTATTGTAAATCTTTGTGTTCAGGAGGAAATCACACTTGTTTTACGATGTTTCCATGAAACATGTTCATGCATGTCGTTCCCTTCGAAAATAGTGAACGAAGTGAAGAGGACTCACAGTCATATGTAGCATGTGCACTCCTTTGGGAAGTCATGTGCAGCATGTGCACTTCTTTTCGATAAGTATCCTACACTGGTTTCTAGACTATAAAACTTTGTATTCTGGAGAAAACAACATTTGTTTTGTGCGGATCCTATCAACTATGTTCAGGCTTGTAATGAGCTTGAAAATAGTGACCAAGTGAGGACGCGTGAAATTCACATGTTTCACTTCCTCTTCTCAGTGATAAGAATCCTCTAGATGTTCATACGTTGTAACTTTTTATGTTCAGGAGAAATTCACACTTTCTTTTGTGATGTTTTCATGGAATATGCTCACGCAGGCCTTCATTTTCCAAAAGAGTGAACCAATTGAGGAAGACTGAGAGTCAAATGTTGGAGGTGCACTTCTCAGGGATAAGTATCCTACAGAAGATTCTGTAGTGTTACGCTGTGTGTTCAGGAGAAGATCATACTCGTTTTAGGACATTCGCATAGAACATGTACACCCAGGCCATGATGTTCCAAAAGAGTAAACCAAGTGCGGAGCATTCAGCGTCAAATGTTGGCATTTCACTTCTTGGGGATAAGTATCCTAGAGAAGTTCCTAAACTGCAAATTTGTGTTCAGGCGAAAATCATACTTGTTTACTGACATTTGAATGGCACATGTTCACACAGGCCATGATTTACAAAATAGAGAACCAAGTGCGGAGGACTGAGTTAAATGTTGCAAGTGCACTTCGTGGGAGAAGTATCATACAGAAGTTTCTATATTGTAACTCTTTCTGTTCAGAAGGAAATCACACATGTTTTACTACGTTTCCATGAAACATGTTCATACATGTCGTTCCCTTCGAAAATATTGAACCAAGTGAAGAGGACTCACAGTCATATGCAGCATGTGCACTTCTTTGGGAAGTCATGTGCAGCATGTGCACTTCTTTCGGATAAGTATCCTACACAGGTTTCTAGACTGTAAAACTTTGTATTCTGGAAAAAACAACATTTGTTTTGTGCTGATTCTACCAACTATGTTCAGGCTTGTAATGAGCTGGAAAACAGCGACCAAGTGAGGACGTGTCAAATTCACATGTTTCACTTCCTCTTCTCAGTGATAAGAATACTGTAGATGTTCATACGTTGTAACTTTTTATGTTCAGGAGAAATTCACACTGGTTTTGTGACGTTTTCATGGAATATGTTCACGCGGGCCTTGACTTTCCAAAATAGTGAACCACGTTGGAGGACGGAGAGTCAAATGTTGGAGGTGCACTTCTCAGGGATAAGTATCCTACAGAAGATTCTGTAGTGTTACACTTTGTGTTCAGGAGAAGATCATACTCATATGGCGACATTCGCATATAACATGTTCACGCAGGCCATGATTTTCCCAAACTGTGAACTAAGTGCGGAGCATTCAGAGTCAAATGTTGGCATTTCACTTCTTAGGGATAGGTATCGTAGAGAAGTTCCTTAAAATGTAACTTTTGTGTTCAGGCGAAAATCATACTTTTTTTCTGACATTTGAATGGCACACGTTCACACAGGCCATGATTTCACAAAATAGAGAACCAAGTGCGGAGGACTCAGAGTTAAATGTTGCAAGTGCACTTCTTCAGGAGAAGTATCTTACAGAAGTTTCTATATTGTAACTCTTTGTGTTCAGGAGGAAATCACACTTGTTTTACGATGTTTCCATGAAACATGTTAATGCATGTCGTTCCCTTCAAAAACAGTGAACCAAGTGAAGAGGACTCACAGTCATATGTAGCATGTGCACTTCTTTGGGAAGTCATGTGCAGCATGTGCACCTCATTCGGATAAGTATCCTACTCAGGTTTCTGGACTGTAAAACTTTGTATTCTGGAGAAAACAACATTTGTTTTGTGCTGATTCTACCAACTATGTTCAGGCTTGTATTGAGCTGAAAATAGTGACCAAGTGAGGACGCGTCAAATTCACATGTTTCACTCTTTCTGCTCAGTGATAAGAATCCTGTAGATGTTCATACGTTGTAACTTTTTATGTTGAGGAGATATTCACAGTGGTTTTGTGAGGTTTTAATGGAATATATTCACGCAGGCCTTGATTTTCCAAAATAATGAACGAAGTGAGGAGGACTGAGTGTCAAATGTTGGAGGTGCGCTTCTCAGGGATAAGTATCCTACAGAGGATTCTGTAGTGTTACATTTTGTGTTCAGGATAAGATCATACTCATTTTGCGACATTCGCATATAACATGTTCACGCAGGCCATGATTTTCCAAAAGAGTGAACCAAGTGCGGAGGATTCAGAGTTAAATCTTGGCATTTCACTTCTTAGGGATATGTATCCTAGAGAAGATCCTAAACTGTAACTTTTGTGTTCAGGCGAAAATCATACTTGTTTTCTGACATTTGAATGGCACACGTTCACACAGGCCATGATTTCACAAAATAGAGAACCAAGTGCGGAGGACTCAGAGTTAAATGTTGCAAGTGCACTTCTTTAGGAGAAGTATCGTACAGAAGTTTCTACATTGTACTTCTTTGTGTTCAGGAGGAAATCACACTTGTCTTGTTTTACGACGTTTCCATGAAACATGTTCTTGCATGTCGTTTCCTTTAAAAATAGTGAACCAAGTGAAGAGGACTCACAGTCATATGTAGCATGTGCACTTCTTTGGGAAGTCATATGCAGCATGTGCACTTCTTTCCAATAATTATCCTACACAGGTTTCAAGACTGTAAAACTTTGTATTCTGGAGAAAAGAATATTTGTTTTGTGCTGATTCTTCCAACTATGTTCAGGCTTGTAGTGAGCTTGAAAATAGTGACCATGTCAAGACGCGTCAAATTCACATGTTTCACTTTCTCTTCTCAGTGATAAGAATCCTGTAGATGTCCATACGTTTTAACTTTTTATGTTGAGGAGAAATTCACACTGGTTTTGTGACGTTTTCATGGAATATATTCACGCAGGCCTTGATTTTCCAAAATAGTGAACCAAGTGAGGAGGACTGAGAGTCAAATGTTGGAGGTGCAATTCTCAGGGATAAGTATCCTACAGAAGATTCTATAGTGTTACGGTTTGTGTTCAGGAGAAGATCATACTCGTTTTGCAACATTCGCATATAACATATTCACGCAGGCCATGATTTTCCAAAAGAGTGAACCAAGTGCGGAGCATTCCCAGTGAAATGTTTGCATTTCACTTCTTAGGGATAAGTATCCTAGAGAAGTTTCTAAACTGTAACTTTTGTGTTCAGGCAAAAATCATACTTGTTTACTGACATTTGAATGGCACATGTTCACACAGGCCATGATTTCACAAAATAGAGAACCAAGTGCGGAGGACTCAGAGTTTAATGTTGCAAGTGCACTTCTTCAGGAGAAGTATCTTACAGAAGTTTCTATATTGTAACTCTTTGTGTTCAGGAGGAAATCACACTTGTTTTATGATGTTTCCATGAAACATGTTTATGCATGTCGTTCCCTTCAAAAACAGTGAACCAAGTGAAGAGGACTCACAGTCATATGTAGCATGTGCACTTCTTTGGGAAGTCATGTGCAGCATGTGCACCTCATTCGGATAAGTATCCTACTCAGGTTTCTGGACTGTAAAACTTTGTATTCTGGAGAAAACAACATTTGTTTTGTGCTGATTCTACCAACTATGTTCAGGCTTGTATTGAGCTGAAAATAGTGACCAAGTGAGGACGCGTCAAATTCACATGTTTCACTTTTCTTCTCAGTGATAAGCATCCTGTAGATGTTCATACGTTGTAACTTTTTATGTTCAGGAGAAATTCACACTGGTTTTGTGACGTTTTCATGGAATATGTTCACGCAGGCCTTGATTTTCCAAAATAGTGAACCAAGTGAGGAGGACTGAGAGACAAATGTTGGAGGTGCACTTCTCAGGCATAAGTATCCTACAGTAGATTCTGTAGTGTTACACTTTGTGTTCAGGAGTAGATCATACTCGTTTTGCTATATTCGCATATAACATGTTCACGCAGGCCATGATTTTCCAAAAGAGTGAACCAAGTGCGGAGCATTCCGAGTGAAATGTGGGCATTTCACTTCTTAGGGATAAGTATCCTAGAGAAGTTCCTAAACTGTAACTTTTGTGTTCAGGTGAAAATCATACTTGTTTACTGACATTTGAATGGCACATGTTCACACAGGCCATGATTTCACAAAATAGACAACCAAGTGCGGAGGACTCAGAGTTAAATGTTGCAAGTGCACTTCTTCTGGAGAAGTATCTTACAGAAGTTTCTATATTGTAACTCTTTGTGTTCAGGAGGACATCACACTTGTTTTACGATGTTTCCATGAAAAATGTTCATGCATGTCGTTCCCTTCGAAAATAGTGAACCAAGTGAAGAGGACTCAGAGTCATATGTAGCATGTGCACTTCTTGGGGAAGTCATGTCCACCATGTGCACTTCTTTAGGATAAGCATCCTACACAGGTTTCTGGACTGTAAAACTTTGTATTCTGGATAAAACAACATTTGTTTTGTGCTGATTCTACCAACTATGTTCAGGCATGTAATGAGCTTGAAAATAGTGACCAAGTGAGGACGCGTCAAATTCACATGTTTCACTCTTTCTGCTCAGTGATAAGAATCCTGTAGATGTTCATACGTTGTAACTTTTTATGTTGAGGAGATATTCACAGTGGTTTTGTGAGGTTTTAATGGAATATATTCACGCAGGCCTTGATTTTCCAAAATAATGAACGAAGTGAGGAGGACTGAGTGTCAAATGTTGGAGGTGCGCTTCTCAGGGATAAGTATCCTACAGAGGATTCTGTAGTGTTACATTTTGTGTTCAGGATAAGATCATACTCATTTTGCGACATTCGCATATAACATGTTCACGCAGGCCATGATTTTCCAAAAGAGTGAACCAAGTGCGGAGGATTCAGAGTTAAATCTTGGCATTTCACTTCTTAGGGATATGTATCCTAGAGAAGATCCTAAACTGTAACTTTTGTGTTCAGGCGAAAATCATACTTGTTTTCTGACATTTGAATGGCACACGTTCACACAGGCCATGATTTCACAAAATAGAGAACCAAGTGCGGAGGACTCAGAGTTAAATGTTGCAAGTGCACTTCTTTAGGAGAAGTATCGTACAGAAGTTTCTACATTGTACTTCTTTGTGTTCAGGAGGAAATCACACTTGTCTTGTTTTACGACGTTTCCATGAAACATGTTCTTGCATGTCGTTTCCTTTAAAAATAGTGAACCAAGTGAAGAGGACTCACAGTCATATGTAGCATGTGCACTTCTTTGGGAAGTCATATGCAGCATGTGCACTTCTTTCCAATAATTATCCTACACAGGTTTCAAGACTGTAAAACTTTGTATTCTGGAGAAAAGAATATTTGTTTTGTGCTGATTCTTCCAACTATGTTCAGGCTTTTAGTGAGCTTGAAAATAGTGACCAAGTGAGGACGCGTCAAATTCACATGTTTCACTTTCTCTTCTCAGTGATAAGAATCCTGTAGATGTTCATACGTTGTAACTTTTTATGTTGAGGAGATATTCACAGTGGTTTTGTGAGGTTTTAATGGAACATATTCACACAGGCCTTGATTTTCCAAAATAATGAACGAAGTGAGGAGGACTGAGTGTCAAATGTTGGAGGTGGGCTTCTCAGGGATAAGTATCCTACAGAGGATTCTGTAGTGTTACATTTTGTGTTCAGGATAAGATCATACTCATTTTGCGACATTCGCATATAACATGTTCACGCAGGCCATGATTTTCCAAAAGAGTGAACCAAGTGCGGAGGATTCAGAGTTAAATCTTGGCATTTCACTTCTTAGGCATATGTATCCTAGAGAAGTTCCTAGACTGTAACTTTTGTGTTCAGGCGGAAATCATACTTGTTTTCTGACATTTGAATGGCACACGTTCACACAGGCCATGATTTCACAAAATAGAGAACCAAGTGCGGAGGACACAGAGTTAAATGTTGCAAGTGCACTTCTTTAGGAGAAGTATTGTACAGAAGTTTCTACATTGTAACTCTTTGTGTTCAGGAGGAAATCACACTTGTCTTGTTTTACGACGTTTCCATGAAACATGTTCTTGCATGTCGTTCCCTTCAAAAATAGTGAACCAAGTGAAGAGGACTCACAGTCATATGTAGCATGTGCACTTCTTTGGGAAGTCATGTGGAGCATGTGCACTTCTTTCCAATAAGTATCCTACACAGGTTTCTAGACTTTCAAACTTTGTATTCTGGACAAAACAACATTTGTTTTGTGATGATTCTACCAATTATGTTCTTGCTTGTATTGAGTTGAAAATAGTGACCAAGTGAGGACGCGTCAAATTCACATGTTTCACTTTTTCTGCTCAGTGATAAGCATCCTGTAGATGTTCATATGTTGTAACATTTTATGTTCAGGAGAAATTCACACTGGTTTTGTGACGTTTTCATGGAATGTGTTCACGCAGGACTTGATTTTCCAAAATAGTGAACCAAGTGAGGAGGACTGAGAGTCAAATGTTGGAGGAGCACTTCTCAGGGCTAAGTATCCTACAGAAGATTCTGTAGTATTACGCTTTATGTTCAGGAGAAGATCATACTCGTTTTGCGACATTCGCATATAACACGTTCACGCAGGCCATGCTTTTCCAAAAGAGAGAACCAAGTGCAGAGCATTCAGAGTCAAATTTGGCATTTCACTTCTTAGGGATAAGTACCCTAGAGCAGTTCCTAAACTAGTAACTTTTGTGTTCAGGCGAAAATCATACTTGTTTTTATGACATTTGAATGGCACATGTTCACACAGGCCATGATTTCACAAAATACAGAACCAAGTGCGGAGGACTCAGAGTTAAAAGTTGCAAGTGCACTTCGTGGGAGAAGTATCATACAGAAGTTTCTACATTGTAACTCTTTCTGTTCAGAAGGAAATCACACATGTTTTACTACGTTTCCATGAAACATGTTCATGCATGTCGTTCCCTTCGAAAATAGTGAACCAAGTGAAGAGGACTCACAGTCATATGTAGCATGTGCACTTCTTTGGGAAGTCATGTGCAGCATGTGCACTTCTTTCGGATAATTATCCTACACAGGTTTCTAGACTGTAAAACTTTGTATTCTGGAAAAAACAACATTTGTTTTGTGCTGATTCTACCAACTATGTTCAGGCTTGTAATGAGCTGGAAAACAGCGACCAAGTGAGGACGCGTCAAATTCACATGTTTCACTTCCTCTTCTCAGTGATAAGAATCCTGTAGATGTTCATACGTTGTAACTTTTTATGTTCAGGAGAAATTCACACTGGTTTTGTGACGTTTTCGTGGAATATGTTCACGCAGGCCTTGACTTTCCAAAATAGTGAACCACGTTGGAGGACGGAGAGTCAAATGTTGGAGGTGCACTTCTCAGGGATAAGTATCCTACAGAAGATTCTGTAGTGTTACACTTTGTGTTCAGGAGAAGATCATACTCATTTGGCGACATTCGCATATAACATGTTCACGCAGGCCATGATTTTCCAAACTAGTGAACTAAGTGCGGAGCATTCAGAGTCAAATTTTGGAATTTCACTTCTTAGGGATAAGTATCCTAGAGAAGATCCCAAACTGTAACTTTTGGGTTCAGGCGAAAATCATACTTGTTTTCTGACATTTGAATGGCACGTGTTCACACAGGCTATGATTTCCCAAAGTAGAGAACCAAGTTCGGAGGACTCTGAGTTAAAAGTTGCAAGTGCAGTTCTTTAGGAGAAGTATCCTACAGAAGTTTCTATATTGTAAATCTTTGTGTTCAGGAGGAAATCACACTTGGTTTACGACGTTTCCATGAAACGTGTTCATTCATGTCGTTCCCTTCGAAAATAGTGAACCAAGTGAAGAGGACTCACAGTCATATGTAGCATGTGCACTTCTTTGGGAAGTCATGTGCAGCATGTGCACTTCTTTCGGATAAGTATCCTACACAGGTTTCTAGACTGTAAAACTTTTTATTCTGGAGAAAAAAACATTTGTTTTGTGTTGATTCTACCAACAATGTTCAGGCTTGTAATGTGCTTGAAAATAGTGACCAAGTGAGGACTTGTCAAATTCACATGTTTCACTTTCTCTGCTCAGTGATAAGAATCCTGTAGATGTTCATACGTTGTAACTTTTTATGTTCAGGAGAAATTCACACTGGTTTTGTGACGTTTTCATGGAATATGTTCACACAGGCCTTGATTTTCCAAAATAGTGAACCAAGTGAGGAGGACTGAGAGTCAAATGTTGGAGGTGCACTTCTCAGGGATAAGTATCCTACAGAAGAATTTGTAGTGTTACACTTTGTGTTCAGGAGATCATACTCGTTTTGAGACATTCGCAAAAAACATGTACACGCAGACTATGATTTTCCAAAAGAGTGAACCAATTGCGGAGAATTCAGAGTCAAATGTTGGCATTTCACTTCTTAGGGATAAGTATCCTAGAGAAGATCGCAAACTGTAACTTTTGTGTTCAGGCGAAAATCATACTTGTTTTCTGACATTTGAATGGCACACGTTCACACAGGCCATGATTTCGCAAAATAGAGAACCAAGTGCGGAGTACTCAGAGTTAAATGTTGCAAGTGCACTTCTTTAGGAGAAGTATCATACAGAAGTTTCTACATTGTAACTCTTTGTGTTCAGGAGGAAATCACACTTGTCTTGTTTTACGAGGTTTCCATGAAACATGTTCATGCATGTCGTTCCCTTCAAAAATATTGAACCAAGTGAAGAGGACTCACAGTCATATGTAGCATGTGCACTTCTTTGGGAAGTCATGTGCAGCATGTGCACTTCTTTAGGATAAGTATCCTACACAGGTTTCTGGACTGTAAAACTTTGTATTCTGGAGAAAAGAACATTTGTTTTTTGCTGATTCTTCCAACTATGTTCAGGCTTGTAGTGAGCTTGAAATAGTGACCATGTCAAGACGCGTCAAATTCACATGTTTCACTTTCTCTTCTCACTTATAAGAATCCTGTAGATGTTCATACATTGTAACTTTTTATGTTCAGGAGAAATTCACACTGGTTTTGTAACGTTTTCATGGAATATGTTCAGGCAGGCCTTGATTTTCCAAAATAGTGAACCACGTGAGGAAGACGGAGAGTCAAATGTTGGAGGTGCACTTCTCAGGGATAAGTATCCTACAGAAGATTCTGTAGTGTTACACTTTGTGTTCAGGTGAAGATCATACTCTTATGGCGACATTTGCGTATAACATGTTCACGCAGGCCATGATTTTCCCAAACTGTGAACTAAGTGCGGAGCATTCAGAGGCAAATTTTGGCATTTCACTTCTTAGGGATAAATATCCTAGAGAAGTTTCCAAAGTGTAACTTTTGTGTTCAGGTGAAAATCATACTTGTTTTCTGACATTTGAATGACACATGTTCACACAGGCCATATTTCACAAAATAGAGAACCAAGTTCGGAGGACTCAGAGTTAAATGTTGCAAGTGCACTTCCTTAGGAGAAGTATCGAACAGAGGTTTCTATATTGTAACTCTTTGTGTACAGGAGGAAATCACATTTGTATTAAGACGTTTCCATGAAACATGTTCATGCATGTCGTTCCCTTCGAAAATAGTGAACCAAGTGAAGAGGTCTCACAGTCATATGTAGCATGTGCACTTCTTTGGGAAGTCATGTGCAGCATGTGCACTTCTTTCGGATAAGTATCCTACACAGGTTTCTAGACTGCAAAACTTTGTATTCTGGAGAAAACAACATTTGTTTTGTGCTGATTCTACCAACTATGTTCAGGCTTGTAATGAGCTTGAAAATAGTGACCAAGTGAGGACGCGTCAAATTCACATGTTTCACTTTCTCTTCTCAGTGATAAGAATCCTGTAGATTTTCATACGTTGTAACTTTTTATGTTCAGAAGAAATTCACAATGGTTTTGTGACGTTTTCATAGAATATGTTCATGCAGGTCTTGATTATCGAAAATAGTGAACCAAGTGAAGAGGACTGAGAGTCAAATGTTGGAGGAGCACTTCTCAGGGCTAAGTATCCTACAGAAGATTCTGTAGTATTACGCTTTATGTTCAGGAGAAGATCATACTCGTTTTGCGACGTTCGCATATAACACGTTCACGCTTTCCAAAAGAGAGAACCAAGTGCAGAGCATTCAGAGTCAAATGTTGGCATTTCACTTCTTAGGGATAAGTACCCTAGAGCAGTTCCTAAACTAGTAACTTTTGTGTTCAGGCGAAAATCATACTTGTTTTTATGACATTTGAATGGCACATGTTCACACAGGCCATGATTTCACAAAATACAGAACCAAGTGCGGAGGACTCAGAGTTAAAAGTTGCAAGTGCACTTCGTGGGAGAAGTATCATACAGAAGTTTCTACATTGTAACTCTTTCTGTTCAGAAGGAAATCACACATGTTTTACTACGTTTCCATGAAACATGTTCATGCATGTCGTTCCCTTCGAAAATAGTGAACCAAGTGAAGAGGACTCACAGTCATATGTAGCATGTGCACTTCTTTGGGAAGTCATGTGCAGCATGTGCACTTCTTTCGGATAATTATCCTACACAGGTTTCTAGACTGTAAAACTTTGTATTCTGGAAAAAACAACATTTGTTTTGTGCTGATTCTACCAACTATGTTCAGGCTTGTAATGAGCTGGAAAACAGCGACCAAGTGAGGACGCGTCAAATTCACATGTTTCACTTCCTCTTCTCAGTGATAAGAATCCTGTAGATGTTCATACGTTGTAACTTTTTATGTTCAGGAGAAATTCACACTGGTTTTGTGACGTTTTCGTGGAATATGTTCACGCAGGCCTTGACTTTCCAAAATAGTGAACCACGTTGGAGGACGGAGAGTCAAATGTTGGAGGTGCACTTCTCAGGGATAAGTATCCTACAGAAGATTCTGTAGTGTTACACTTTGTGTTCAGGAGAAGATCATACTCATATGGCGACATTCGCATATAACATGTTCACGCAGGCCATGATTTTCCCAAACTGTGAACTAAGTGCGGAGCATTCAGAGTCAAATTTTGGAATTTCACTTCTTAGGGATAAGTATCCTAGAGAAGATCCCAAACTGTAACTTTTGGGTTCAGGCGAAAATCATACTTCTTTTCTGACATTTGAATGGCACATGTTCACACAGGCCATGATTTTACAAAATAGAGAACCAAGTTCGGAGGACTCAGAGTTAAATGCTGCAAGTGCACTTCCTAAGGAGAAGTATCGAACAGAAGTTTCTATATTGTAACTCTTTGTGTACAGGAGGAAATCACACTTGTATTAAGACGTTTCCATGAAACATGTTCATGCATGTCGTTCCCTTCGGAAATAGTGAACCAAGTGAAGAGGTCTCACAGTCATATGTAGTACGTGCACTTCTTTGGGAAGTCATGTGCAGCATGTGCACTTCTTTCCGATAAGTATCCTACACAGGTTTCTGGACTGTAAAACATTGTATTCTAGAGAAAACAACATTTGTTTTTTGCTGATTCTACCAACTATGTTCAGGCTTGTAATGAGCTTGAAAATAGTGACCAAGTGAGGACGTGTCAAATTCACATGTTTCGCTTTCTATTCTCAGTGATAAGAATCCTGTAGATTTTCATACGTTGTAACTTTTTATGTTCAGAAGAAATTCACAATGGTTTTGTGACGTTTTCATAGAATATGTTCATGCAGGTCTTGATTATCGAAAATAGTGAACCAAGTGAAGAGGACTGAGAGTCAAATGTTGGAGGAGTACTTCTCAGGGCTAAGTATCCTACAGAAGATTCTGTAGTATTACGCTTTATGTTCAGGAGAAGATCATACTCGTTTTGCGACATTCGCATATAACACGTTCACGCAGGCCATGCTTTTCCAAAAGAGTGAACCAAGTGCGGAGCATTCAGAGTCAAATGTTGGCATTTCACTTCTTAGGGATAAGTACCCTAGAGCAGTTCCTAAACTAGTAACTTTTGTGTTCAGGCGAAAATCATACTTGTTTTTATGACATTTGAATGGCACATGTTCACACAGGCCATGATTTCACAAAATACAGAACCAAGTGCGGAGGACTCAGAGTTAAAAGTTGCAAGTGCACATCGTGGGAGAAGTATCATACAGAAGTTTCTATATTGTAACTCTTTCTGTTCAGGAGGAAATCACACATGTTTTACTACGTTTCCATGAAACATGTTCATGCATGTCATTCCCTTCGAAAATAGTGAACCAAGTGAAGAGGACTCACAGTCATATGCAGCATGTGCACTTCTTTGGGAAGTCATGTGCAGCATGTGCACTTCTTTCGGATAATTATCCTACACAGGTTTCTAGACTGTAAAACTTTGTATTCTGGAGAAAACAACATTTGTTTTGTGCTGATTCTACCAACTATGTTCAGGATTGTAATGAGCTGGAAAACAGCGACCAAGTGAGGACGCGTCAAATTCACATGTTTCACTTCCTCTTCTCAGTGTATAAGAATCCTGTAGATGTTCATACGTTGTGACTTTTTATGTTCAGGAGAAATTCACACTGGTTTTGTGACGTTTTCGTGGAATATGTTCACGCAGGCCTTGACTTTCCAAAATAGTGAACCATGTTGGAGGACGGAGAGTCAAATGTTGGAGGTGCACTTCTCAGGGATAAGTATCCTACAAAAGATTCTGTAGTGTTACATTTTGTGTTCAGGAGAAGATCATAATTGTTTTGCGACATTCGCATATAACATGTTCACGCAGGCCATGATTTTCCCAAACTGTGAACTAAGTGCGGAGCATTCAGAGTCAAATTTTGGAATTTCACTTCTTAGGGATAAGTATCCTAGAGAAGATCCCAAACTGTAACTTTTGGGTTCAGGCGAAAATCATACTTCTTTTCTGACATTTGAATGGCACATGTTCACACAGGCCATGATTTTACAAAATAGAGAACCAAGTTCGGAGGACTCAGAGTTAAATGTTGCAAGTGCACTTCCTCAGGAGAAGTATCGAACAGAAATTTCTATATTGTAACTCTTTGTGTACAGGAGGAAATCACACTTGTATTAAGACGTTTCCATGAAACATGTTCATGCATGTCGTTCCCTTCGGAAATAGTGAACTAAGTGAAGAGGTCTCACAGTCATATGTAGTATGTGCACTTCTTTGGGAAGTCATGTGCAGCATGTGCACTTCATTCGGATAAGTATCCTACACAGGTTTCTGGACTGTAAAACTTTGTATTCTGGAGAAAACAACATTTGTTTTGTGCTGATTCTACCAACTATGTTCAGGCTTGTAATGAGCTTGAAAATAGTGACCAAGTGAGGACGTGTCAAATTCACATGTTTCACTTTCTCTTCTCAGTGATAAGAATCCTGTAGATGTTCATGCGTTGTAACTTTTTATGTTCAGGAGAAATTCACATTAGTTTTGTGACGTTTTCACGGAATATGTTCACGCAGGCCTTGATTTTCCAAAATAGTGAACCAAGTGAGGAGGACTGAGTGTCAAATATTGGAGGGGCGCTTCTTAGGGATAAGTATCCTACAGAAGATTCTGTAGTGTTACGCTGTGTGTTCAGGAGAAGATCATACTCGTTTTGCGACATTCGCATATAACATGTTCACGCAGGCCATGCTTTTCCAAAAGAGTGAACCAAGTGCGGAGCATTCAGAGTCAAATGTTGGCATTTCACTTCTTAGGGATAAGTATCTTAGAGAAGTTTCTAAACTGTAACTTTTGTGTTCAGGCGAAAATCATACTTGTTTTCTGATATTTGAATGGCACATTTTCACACAGACCATGATTTCACAAAATAGAGAACCAAGTGCGGAGGACTCAGAGTTAAATGTCTCAAGTGCTCTTCTTTAGGAGAAGTATCGTACAGAAGTTTCTACATTGTAACTCTTTGTGTTCAGGAGGAAATCACACTTGTCTTGTTTTACGACGTTTCCATGAAACATGTTCATGCATGTCGTTCCCTTCAAAAATAGTGAACCAAGTGAAGAGGACTCACAGTCATATGTAGCATGTGCACTTCTTTGGGAAGTCATGTGCAGCATGTGCACTTCTTTCGGATAAGTATCCTACACAGGTTTCTAGACTTTAAAACTTTGTATTCTGGGGAAAACAACATTTGTTTTGTGCTGATTCTACCAACTATGTTCAGGCTTGTATTGAGCTGAAAATAGTGACCAAGTGAGGACTTGTCAAATTCACATGTTTCACTTTTTCTGCTCAGTGATAAGCATCCTGTAGATATTCATACGTTGTAACTTTTTATGTTCAGGAGAAATTCACACTGGTTTTGTGACGTTTTCATGGAATGTGTTCACGCAGGACTTGATTTTCCAAAATAGTGAACCAAGTGAGGAGGACTGATGGTCAAATATTGTTGGTGCACTTCCCAGGTATAAGTATCCTACAGAAGATTCTGTAGTGTTACACTTTGTGTCAGGAGAAGATCATACTCATTTTGCAACATTCGCGTATAGATTGTTTACGCAGGCCATGATTTTCCAAAAGAGTGAACCAAGAGCGGAGGATTCAGAGTCAAATGTTGGCATTTCACTTCTTAGGGATACGTATCCTAGAGAAGTTCCTAAACTGTAACTTTTGTGTTCAGTCGAAAATCATACTTGTTTTCTGACATTTGAATGGCACGTGTTCACACAGGCTATGATTTCCCAAAGTAGAGAACCAAGTTCGGAGGACTCTGAGTTAAAAGTTGCAAGTGCAGTTCTTTAGGAGAAGTATCCTACAGAAGTTTCTATATTGTAAATCTTTGTGTTCAGGAGGAAATCACACTTGGTTTACGACGTTTCCATGAAACATGTTCATTCATGTCGTTCCCTTCGAAAATAGTGAACCAAGTGAAGAGGACTCACAGTCATATGTAGCATGTGCACTTCTTTGGGAAGTCATGTGCAGCATGTGCACTTCTTTCGGATAAGTATCCTACACAGGTTTCTAGACTGTAAAACTTTTTATTCTGGAGAAAACAACATTTGTTTTGTGTTGATTCTACCAACTATATTCAGGCTTGTAATGTGCTTGAAAACAGTGACCAAGTGAGGACGCATCAAATTCACATGTTTCACTTTCTCTGCTCAGTGATAAGAATCCTGTAGATGTTCATACGTTGTAAATTTTTATGTTCAGGTGAAATTCACACTGGTTTTGTGACGTTTTCATGGAATATGTTCACGCAGGCCTTGATTTTCCAAAATAGTGAACCAAGTGAGGAGGACTGAGAGTCAAATGTTGGAGGTGCACTTCTCAGGGATAAGTATCCTACAGAAGAATTTGTAGTGTTACACTTTGTGTTCAGGAGATCATACTCGTTTTGAGACATTCGCAAAAAACATGTACACGCAGACTATGATTTTCCAAAAGAGTGAACCAATTGCGGAGGATTCAGAGTCAAATGTTGGCATTTCACTTCTTAGGGATAAGTATCCTAGAGAAGATCGCAAACTGTAACTTTTGTGTTCAGGCGAAAATCATACTTGTTTTCTGACATTTGAATGGCACATGTTCACACAGGCCATGATTTCACAAAATAGAGAACCAAGTGCGGAGTACTCAGAGTTAAATGTTGCAAGTGCACTTCTTTAGGAGAAGTATCGTACAGAAGTTTCTACATTGTAACTCTTTGTGTTCAGGAGGAAATCACACTTGTCTTGTTTTACGACGTTTCCATGAAACATGTTCATGCATGTCGTTCCCTTCAAAAATATTGAACCAAGTGAAGAGGACTCACAGTCATATGTAGCATGTGCACTTCTTTGGGAAGTCATGTGCAGCATGTGCACTTCTTTAGGATAAGTATCCTACACAGGTTTCTGGACTGTAAAACTTTGTATTCTGGAGAAAAGAACATTTGTTTTGTGCTGATTCTTCCAACTATGTTCAGGCTTGTAGTGAGCTTGAAATAGTGACCATGTCAAGACGCGTCAAATTCACATGTTTCACTTTCTCTTCTCACTGATAAGAATCCTGTAGATGTTCATACATTGTAACTTTTTATGTTCAGGAGAAATTCACACTGGTTTTGTGACGTTTTCATGGAATATGTTCAGGCAGGCCTTGATTTTCCAAAATAGTGAACCACGTGAGGAGGACGGAGAGTCAAATGTTGGAGGTGCACTTCTCAGGGATAAGTATCCTACAGAAGATTCTGTAGTGTTACACTTTGTGTTCAGGTGAAGATCATACTCTTATGGCGACATTCGCATATAACATGTTCACGCAGGCCATGATTTTCCCAAACTGTGAACTAAGTGCGGAGCATTCAGAGTCAAATTTTGGAATTTCACTTCTTAGGGATAAGTATCCTAGAGAAGTTCCCAAACTGTAACTTTTGTGTTCAGGCGAAAATCATACTTGTTTTCTGACAATTGAATGGAACATGTTCACACAGGCCATCATTTCACAAAATAGAGAACCATGTTCGGAGGACTCAGAGTTAAATGTTGTAAGTGCACTTCCTTAGGAGAAGTATCGAACAGAAGTTTCTATATTGTAACTCTTTGTGTACAGGAGGAAATCACACTTCTATTAAGACGTTTCCATGAAACATGTTCATGCATGTCGTTCCCTTCGGAAATAGTGACCCAAGTGAAGAGGTCTCACAGTCATATGTAGCATATGCACTTCTTTGGGAAGTCATGTGAAGCATGTGCACTTCTTTCCGATAAGTATCCTGCACATGTTTCTAGACTGTAAAACTTTGTATTCTGGACAAAACAACATTTGTTTTGTGCTGATTCTACAAACTATGTTCAGGCTTGTAATGAGTTTGAAAATAGTGACCAAGTGAGGAGGCATCAAACTCACATGTTTCACTTTCTCTGCTCAGTGATAAGAATCCTGTAGATGTTCATATGTTGAAACTTTTTATGTACAGGAGAAACTCACACTGCTTTTGTGACGTTTTCATGGAATATGTTCAAGCAGGCCTTGATGATCCAAAATAGTGAACCACGTGAGGAGGACTGAGAGTCAAATGTTGGAGGTGCACTTCTCAGGGATAAGTATCCTACAGAAGATTCTGTAGTGTTACACTTTGTGTTCAGGAGAAGATCATACTCGTTTTGCGACATTCGCATATAACATGTTCACGCAGGCCATGATTTTCCAAAAGAGTAAAACAAGTGCGGAGCATTCAGATTCAAATGTTGGCATTTCACTTCTTAGGGATAGGTATCCTAGAGAAGTTCCTTAAACTGTAACTTTTGTGTTCAGGCGAAAATCATACTTTTTTTCTGACATTTGAATGGCACATGTTCACATAGGCCATGAATTCACAAAATAGAGAACCAAGTGCGGAGGACTCAGAGTTAAAGGTTGCAAGTGCACTTCTTCAGGAGAAGTATCTTGCAGAAGTTTCTATATTGTAACTCTTTGTGTTCAGGAGGAAATCACACTTTTTTTACGATGTTTCCATGAAACATGTTCATGGATGTCCTTCCCTTCGAAAGTAGTGAACCAAGTGAAGAGGACTCACAGTCATATGTAGCATGTGCACTTCTTTGGGAAGTCATGTGCAGCATGTGCACTTCTTTCGGATAAGTATCCTACACAGGTTTCTGGACTGTAAAACTTTGTATTCTGGAGAAAACAACATTTGTTTTGTACTGATTCTACCAACTATGTTCAAGCTTGTATTGAGCTTGAAAATAGTGACCAAGTGAGGACGCGTCAAATTCACATATTAATCCTGTAGATGTTCATACTTTGTAACTTTTTATGTTCAGGAGAAATTCACACTGGTTTTGTGACGTTTTCATTGAATATGTTCACGCAGGCCTTGATTTTCCAAAATAGTGAACCAAGTGAAAAGGACTGAGAGTCAAATGTTGGAGGTGCACTTTTCAGGCATAAGTATCCTACAGAAGATTCTGTAGTGTTACGCTTTATGTTCAGGAGAAGATCATACTCATTTTGCGACATTCGCATATAACATGTTCATGCAGGCCATGATTTTCCAAAAGAGTGAACCAAGTGTGGAGCATTCAGAGTCAAATGTTGGCATTTCACTTCTTAGGGATAAGTATCCTAGAGAAGTTCATAAACTGTAACTTTTGTGTTCAGGCGAAAATCATACTTCTTTTCTGACATTTGAATGGCACATGTTCACACAGGCCATGATTTCACAAAATAGAGAACCACGTGCGGACGACTCAGAGTTAAATGTTGCAAGTGCGCTTCCATAAGTTTCTGTATTGTATATCTTTGTGTTCAGGAGGAAATCACACTTGTTTTACGACGTTTCCATGAAACATGTTCATGCATGTTGTTCCCTTCGAAAATAGTGAACCAACTGAAGAGGACTCACAGTCATATGTAGCATGTGCACTTCTTTGGGAAGTCATGTTCAGCATGTGCACTTCTTTCGGATAAGTATCCTACACTGGTTTCTAGACTGCAAAACATTGTATTCTGGAGAAAACAACATTTGTTTTGTGCGGATCCTACCAAATATGTTCAGGCTTGTAATGAGCTTGAAAATAGTGACAAAGTGAGGACGCGTCAAATTCACATGTTTCACTTCCTCTTCTCAGTGATAAGAATCCTCTAGATGTTCATATGTTGTAACTTTTTATGTTCAGGAGAAATTCACACTGGTTTTGTGACGTTTTCATGGAATATGCTCACGCAAGCCTTGATTTTCCAAAATAGTGAACCAAGGGAGGAGGACTGAGAGTCAAATGTTGGAGGTGCACTTCTCAGGGATAAGTATCCTACAGAAGATTATGTAGTGTTACGCTGTGTGTTCAGGAGAAGATCATACTAGTTTTGGGACATTCGCATATAACATGTACACCCAGGCCATGATTTTCCAAAAGAGTGAACCAAGTGCTGAGCATTCAGAGTCAAATGTTGGCATTTCACTTCTTGGGGATAAGTATCCTAGAGAAGTTCCTAAACTGCAAGTTTGTGTTCAGGCGAAAATCATACTTGTGTTCTGACATTGAATGGCACATGTTCACACAGGCCATGATTTCACAAAATAGAGAACCACGTGCGGAGGACTCAGAGTTAAATGTTGCAAGTGCGCTTCTTTAGGTGAAGTCTCGTGCAGAAGTTTCTATATTGTAACTCTTTGTGTTCAGGAGGAAATCACACCTGTTTTACGACGTTTCCGTGAAACATGTTCATGCATGTCGTGCCCTTCGAAAATAGTGAACCAAGTGAAGAGGACTCACAGTCATATGTAGCATGTGCACTTGTTTGGGAAGTCATGTGCAGCATGTGCACTTCTTTCAGATAAGTATCCTACACTGGTTTCTAGACTATAAAACTTTATATTCTGGAGAAAAAAACATTTGTTTTGTGCGGATCCTACCATCTATGTTCAGGCTTGTAATGAGCTTGAAATTAGTGATCAAGTGAGGACGCGTCAAATTCACATGTTTCACTTCCTCTTCTCAGTGATAAGAATCCTGTAGATGTTCATACGTTGTAACTTTTTATGTTCAGGAGAAATTCACACTGGTTTTGTGAGGTTTTCATGGAATATGTTCACGCAGGACTTGATTTTCCAAAATAGTGAACCAAGTGAGGAGGACTGAGAGTCAAATGTTGGAGGTGCACTTCTCAGGCATAAGTATCCTACAGAAGATTCTGTAGTGTTACGCTTTATGTTCAGGAGAAAATCATACTCGTTTTGTGACATTTGCATATAACATGTCATGCAGGCCATGATTTTCCAAAAGAGTATACCAATTGCGGAGCACTCAGAGTCAAATGTTGGCATTTCACTTCTTAGGTATAACTATCCTAGAGAAGTTCCTAAACTGTAACTTTTGTGTTCAGGCGAAAATCATACTTGTTTTCTGACATTTGAATGGCACATGTTCACACAGGCCATGATTTCACAAAATAGAGAACCACGTGCGGAGGACTCAGAGTTAAATGTTGCAAGTGGGTTTCCAGAAGTTTCTGTATTGTAAATCTTTGTGTTCAGGAGGAAATCACACTTGTTTTACGACGTTTCCATGAAACATGTTCATGCATGTTGTTCCCTTCGAAAATAGTGAACCAACTGAAGAGGACTCACAGTCATATGTAGCATGTGCACTTCTTTGGGAAGTCATGTTCAGCATGTGCACTTCTTTCGGATAAGTATCCTACACTGGTTTCTAGACTGCAAAACATTGTATTCTGGAGAAAACAACATTTGTTTTGTGCGGATCCTACCAACTATGTTCAGGCTTGTAATGAGCTTGAAAATAGTGACCAAGTGAGGACGCGTCAAATTCACATGTTTCACTTCCTCTTCTCAGTGATAAGAATCCTCTAGATGTTCATACGTTGTAACTTTTTATGTTCAGGAGAAATTCACACTGGTTTTTTGACGTTTTCATAGAATATGCTCACGCAGGCCTTGATTTTCAAAATAGTGAACCAAGTGAGGAGTACTGAGAGTCAAAGGTTGGAGGTGCACTTCTCAAGGATAAGTATCCTACAGAAGATTCTGTAGTGTTACGCTGTGTGTTCAGGAGAAGATCATACTCGTTTTGCGACATTCGCATATAACATGTACACCCAGGCCATGATTTTCCAAAAGAATTAACCAAGGGCGGAGGATTCAGAGTCAAATGTTGGCATTTCACTTCTTGGGGATAAGTATCCTAGAGAAGTTCCTAAACTGCAACTTTGTGTTCAGGCGAAAATCATACTTGTTTTCTGACATTTGAATTGCACATGTTCACACAGGCCATGATTTCACAAAATAGAGAACCACTTGCGGAGGACTCAGAGTTAAATGTTGCAAGTGCACTTCTTTAGGAGAAGTATCGTACAGAAGTTTCTATATTGTAACTCTTTGTGTTCAGGAGGAAATCACACTTGTTTTACGACGTTTCCATGAAACATGTTCATGCATGTCGTTCCTTTCGAAAATAGTGCACCAATTGAAAAGGACTCACAGTCATAAGTAGCATGTGCATTCCTTTGGGAAGTCATGTGCAGCATGTGCACTTCTTTCGGATAAGTATCCTACACAGGTTTCTAGACTGTAAAACTTTGTATTCTGGAGAAAGCAACATTTGTTTTGTGCTGATTCTACCAACTATGTTCAGGCTTGTAATGAGCTTGAAAATAGTGACCAAGTGAGGACGCGTCAAATTCACATGTTTCACTTTCTCTTCTCAGTGATAAGAATCCTGTAGATGTTCATACGTTGTAACTTTTTATGTTCAGGAGAAATTCACACTGGTTTTGTGAGGTTTTCATGGAATATGTTCACGCAGGCCTTGATTTTCCAAAATAGTGAACCATGTGAGGAGGACTGAGAGTCAAATGTTGGAGGTGCACTTCTCAGGCATAAGTATCCTACAGAAGATTCTGTTGTGTTATGCTTTATGTTCAGGAGAAAATCATACTCGTTTTGTGTCATTTGCATATAACATGTCATGCAGCCCATGATTTTCCAAAAGAGTATACCAATTGCGGAGCACTCAGAGTCAAATGTTGGCATTTCACTTCTTAGGTATAACTATCCTAGAGAAGTTCCTAAACTGTAACTTTTGTGTTCAGGCGAAAATCATGCTTGTTTTCTGACATTTGAATGGCACATGTTCACACAGGCCATGATTTCACAAAATACAGAACCAAGTGCGGAGGATTCAGAGTTAAATGTTGCAAGTGCGCTTCCAGAAGTTTCTGTATCGTAATGTTTGTGTTCAGGAGGAAATCACACCTGTTTTACGACGTTTCCGTGAAACATGTTCATGCATGTCGTTCCCTTCGAAAATAGTGAACCAAGTGAAGAGGACTCACAGTCATATGTAGCATGTGCACTTCTTTTGAAGTCATGTGCAGCCTGTGCACTTCTTTCGGATAAGTATCCTACACTGGTTTCTAGACTGTAAAACTTTGTATTCTGGACAAAACAACATTTGTTTTGTGCTGATTCAACCAACTATGTTCAAGCTTGTATTGAGCTTTAAAATATTGACCAAGTGAGGACGCGTCAAATTCACATGTTTCACTATCTATTCTCAGTGATAAGAATCCTCTAGATGTTCATATGTTGTAACTTTTTATGTTCAGGAGAAATTCACACTGGTTTTGTGACGTTTTCATGGAATATGCTCACGCAAGCCTTGATTTTCCAAAATAGTGAACCAAGTGAGGAGGACTGAGAGTCAAATGTTGGAGGTGCACTTCTCAGGGATAAGTATCCTACAGAAGATTATGTAGTGTTACGCTGTGTGTTCAAGAGAAGATCATACTAGTTTTGGGACATTCGCATATAACATGTACACCCAGGCCATGATTTTCCAAAAGAGTGAACCAAGTGCTGAGCATTCAGAGTCAAATGTTGGCATTTCACTTCTTGGGTATAAGTATCCTAGAGAAGTTCCTAAACTGCAAGTTTGTGTTCAGGCGAAAATCATACTTGTGTTCTGACATTGAATGGCACATGTTCACACAGGCCATGATTTCACAAAATAGAGGACCACGTGCAGAGGACTCAGAGTTAAATGTTGCAAGTGCGCTTCTTTAGGTGAAGTATCGTGCAGAAGTTTCTATATTGTAACTCTTTGTGTTCAGGAGGAAATCACACCTGTTTTACGACGTTTCCGTGAAACATGTTCCTGCATGTCGTGCCCTTCGAAAATAGTGAACCAAGTGAAGAGGACTCACAGTCATATGTAGCATGTGCACTTGTTTGGGAAGTCATGTGCAGCATGTGCACTTCTTTCAGATAAGTATCCTACACTGGTTTCTAGACTATAAAACTTTATATTCTGGAGAAAAAAACATTTGTTTTGTGCGGATCCTACCAACTATGTTCAGGCTTGTAATGAGCTTGAAATTAGTGATCAAGTGAGGACGCGTCAAATTCACATGTTTCACTTCCTCTTCTCAGTGATAAGAATCCTGTAGATGTTCATACGTTGTAACTTTTTATGTTCAGGAGAAATTCACACTGGTTTTGAGAGGTTTTCATGGAATATGTTCACGCAGGACTTGATTTTCCAAAATAGTGAACCAAGTGAGGAGGACTGAGAGTCAAATGTTGGAGGTGCACTTCTCAGGGATAAGTATCCTACAGAAGATTCTGTAGTGTTACGCTTTATGTTCAGGAGAAAATCATACTCGTTTTGTGACATTTGCATATAACATGTCATGCAGGCCATGATTTTCCAAAAGAGTATACCAATTGCGGAGCACTCAGAGTCAAATGTTGGCATTTCACTTCTTAGGTATAACTATCCTAGAGAAGTTCCTAAACTGTAACTTTTGTGTTCAGGCGAAAATCATACTTGTTTTCTGACATTTGAATGGCACATGTTCACACAGGCCATGATTTCACAAAATAGAGAACCACGTGCGGAGGACTCAGAGTTAAATGTTGCAAGTGGGTTTCCAGAAGTTTCTGTATTGTAAATCTTTGTGTTCAGGAGGAAATCACACTTGTTTTACGACGTTTCCATGAAACATGTTCATCCATGTTGTTCCCTTCGAAAATAGTGAACCAACTGAAGAGGACTCACAGTCATATGTAGCATGTGCACTTCTTTGGGAAGTCATGTTCAGCATGTGCACTTCTTTCGGATAAGTATCGTACACTGGTCTCTAGAATATAAAACATTGTATTCTGGAGAAAAAAACATTTGTTTTGTGCGGATCCTACCAACTATGTTCAGGCTTGTAATGAGCTTGAAATTAGTGACCAAGTGAGGACGCATCAAATTCACATGTTTCACTTCCTCTTCTCAGTGATAAGAATCCTGTAGATCTTCATACGTTGTAACTTTTTATGTTCAGGAGAAATTCACACTGGTTTTGTGACGTTTTCATGGAATATGTTCACACAGGCCTTGATTTTCCAAAATAGTGAACCAGGTGAGGAGGACTGAGAGTCAAATATTGGAGGTGCACTTCTCAGAGATAATTATCCTACAGAAGATTATTTAGTGTTACACTTTGTGTTCAGGAGAAGATCATACTCGTATGGCGACATTCGCATATAACATGTTCACGCAGGCCATGATTTTCCCAATCTGTGAACTAAGTGCGGAGCATTCAGAGTCAAATTTTGGCATGTCACTTCTTAGGGATAAGTATCCTAGAGAAGTTCCCAAACTGTAACTTTTGTGTTCAGGCGAAAATCATACTTGTTTTCTGACAATTGAATGGAACATGTTCACACAGGCCATCATTTCACAAAATAGAGAACCATGTTCGGAGGACTCAGAGTTAAATGTTGCAATTGCACTTCCTTAGGAGAGGTATCGAACAGAAGTTTCTATATTGTAACTCTTTGTGTACAGGAGGAAATCACACTTCTATTAAGACGTTTCCATGAAACATGTTCATGCATGTCGTTTCCTTCGGAAATATTGAACCAAGTGAAGAGGTCTCACAGTCATATGTAGCATGTGCACTTCTTTGGGAAGTCATGTGAAGCATGTGCACTTCTTTCCGATAAGTATCCTACACATGTTTCTAGACTGTAAAACTTTGTATTCTGGACAAAACAACATTTGTTTTGTGCTGATTCTACAAACTATGTTCAGACTTGTAATGAGTTTGAAAATAGTGACCAAGTGAGGAGGCATCAAACTCACATGTTTCACTTTCTCTGCTCAGTGATAAGAATCCTGTAGATGTTCATATGTTGAAACTTTTTATGTACAGGAGAAATTCACACTGCTTTTGTGACGTTTTCATGGAATATGTTCAAGCAGGCCTTGATGATCCAAAATAGTGAACCACGTGAGGAGGACTGAGAGTCAAATGTTGGAGGTGCGTTCTCAGGGATAAGTATCCTACAGAAGATTCTGTAGTGTTACACTTTGGGTTCAGGAGAAGATCATACTCGTTTTGCGACATTCGCATATAACATGTTCAGGCAGGCCATGATTTTCCAAAAGAGTGAACCAAGTGTGGAGCATTCAGAGTCAAATGTTGGCATTTCACTTCTTAGGGATAAGTATCCTAGAGAAGTTCATAAACTGTAACTTTTGTGTTCAGGCGAAAATCATACTTGTTTTCTGACATTTGAATGGCACATGTTCACACAGGCCATGATATCACAAAATAGAGAACCACGTGCGGAGGACTCAGAGTTAAATGTTGCAAGTGCGCTTCCAGAAGTTTCTGTATTGTAAATCTTTGTGTTCAGGAGGAAATCACACTTGTTTTACGACGTTTCCATGAAACATGTTCATGCATGTTGTTCCCTTCGAAAATAGTGAACCAACTGAAGAGGACTCACAGTCATATGTAGCATGTGCACTTCTTTGGGAAGTCATGTTCAGCATGTGCACTTCTTTCGGATAAGTATCCTACACTGGTTTCTAGACTGCAAAACATTGTATTCTGGAGAAAACAACATTTGTTTTGTGCGGATCCTACCAAATATGTTCAGGCTTGTAATGAGCTTGAAAATAGTGACCAAGTGAGGACGCGTCAAATTCACATGTTTCACTTCCTCTTCTCAGTGATAAGAATCCTCTAGATGTTCATACGTTGTAACTTTTTATGTTCAGGAGAAATTCACACTGGTTTTGTGACGTTTTCATGGAATATGCTCACGCAGGCCTTGATTTTCAAAATAGTGAACCAAGTGAGCAGTACTGAGAGTCAAATGTTGGAGGTGCACTTCTCAAGGATAAGTATCCTACAGAAGATTCTGTAGTGTTACGCTGTGTGTTCAGGAGAAGATCATACTTGTTTTGCGACATTCACATATAACATGTTCAAGCAGGCCATGATTTTCCAAAAGAATTAACCAAGTGCGGAGCATTCAGAGTCAAATGTTGGCATTTCACTTCTTGGGGATAAGTATCCTAGAGAAGTTCCTAAACTGCAACTTTGTGTTCAGGCGAAAATCATACTTGTTTTCTGACATTTGAATGGCACATGTTCACACAGGCCCTGATTTCAAAAAATACAGAACCAAGTGCGGAGGACTCAGAGTTAAATGTTGCAAGTGCGCTTCCAGAAGTTTCTGTATTGTAATGTTTGTGTTCAGGAGGAAATCACACCTGTTTTACGACGTTTCCGTGAAACATGTTCATGCATGTCGTTCCCTTCGAAAATAGTGAACCAAGTGAAGAGGACTCACAGTCATATGTAGCATGTGCACTTCTTTGGGAAGTCATGTGCAGCCTGTGCACTTCTTTCGGATAAGTATCCTACACTGGTTTCTAGACTGTAAAACTTTGTATTCTGGACAAAACAACATTTGTTTTGTGCTGATTCAACCAACTATGTTCAAGCTTGTATTGAGCTTGAAAATATTGACCAAGTGAGGACGCGTCAAATTCACATGTTTCACTTCCACTTCTCAGTGATAAGAATCTTCTAGATGTTCATATGTTGTAACTTTTTATGTTCAGGAGAAATTCACACTGGTTTTGTGACGTTTTCATGGAATATGCTCACGCAAGCCTTGATTTTCCAAAATAGTGAACCAAGTGAGGAGGACTGAGAGTCAAATGTTGGAGGTGCACTTCTCAGGGATAAGTATCCTACAGAAGATTATGTAGTGTTACGCTGTGTGCTCAGGAGAAGATCATACTAGTTTTGGGACATTCGCATATAACATGTACAACCAGGCCATGATTTTCCAAAAGAGTGAACCAAGTGCTGAGCATTCAGAGTCAAATGTTGGCATTTCACTTCTTGGGGATAAGTATCCTAGAGAAGTTCCTAAACTGCAAGTTTGTGTTCAGGCGAAAATAATACTTGTGTTCTGACATTGGAATGGCACATGTTCACACAGGCCATGATTTCACAAAATAGAGGACCACTTGCGGAGGACTCAGAGTTAAATGTTGCAAGGGCACTTCTTTAGGTGAAGTATCGTGCAGAAGTTTCTATATTGTAACTCTTTGTGTTCAGGAGGAAATCACACCTGTTTTACGACGTTTCCGTGAAACATGTTCATGCATGTCGTGCCCTTCGAAAATAGTGAACCAACTGAAGAGGACTCACAGTCATATGTAGCATGTGCACTTGTTTGGGAAGTCATGTGCAGCATGTGCACTTCTTTCGGATAAGTATCCTACACAGGTTTCTAGACTGTAAAACTTTGCATTCTGGAGAAAACAATACTTGTTTTGTGCTGATTCTACCAACTATGTTCAGGCTTGTCATGAGCTTGAAAATAGTGACCAAGTGAGGACGCGTCAAATTCACATGTTTCACTATGTATTCTCAGTGATAAGAATCCTGTAGATGTTCATACGTAGTAACTTTTTATGTTCAGGAGAAATTCACACTGGTTTTGTGACGTTTTCATGGAATATGTTCTTGCAGGCCTTGATTTTCCAAAATAGTGAACGAAGTGAGGAGGACTGAGTGTTCAGGGGAAGATCATACTCGTTTTGCGACATTCGCATATAACATGTTCACGCAGTCCATGATTTTCCAAAACAGTGAACCAAGTGCGGAGCATTCAGAGTCAAATGTTGGCCTTTCACTTCTTAGGGATAAGTATCCTAGAGAATTCGTAAACTGTAACTTTTGTGTTCAGGCGAAAATCATACTTGTTTTCTGACATTTGAATGGCACATGTTCACACAGGCCATGATTTCACAAAATAGAGAACCAAGTGCGGAGGCCTCAGAGTTAAATGTTGCAAGTGCACTTCTTTGGAGAAATATCGTACAGAAGTTTCTATATTGTATCTCTTTGTGTTCAGGAGGAAATCATACTTGTTTTACGACGTTTCCACGAAACATATTCATGCATGTCGTTCCCATCCAAAATAGTGAACCAAGTGAAGAGGACTCACAGTCATATGTAGCATGTGCACTTTTTTTTTTTTTTGGACTTCTTTGGGAAGTCATGTGCAGCATGTGTACTTCTTTCAGATAAGTATCCTACACAGATTTCTAGACTGTAAAACTTTCTATTCTGCAGAAAACAACATTTGTTTTGTGTTGATTCTACCAACTATGTTCAGGCTTGTAATGAGCTCTAAAATAGCGAATAAGTGAGGACGCGTCAAATTCACATGTTTCACTTTCTCTGGTCAGTGATTAGAATCCTGTAGATGTTCATAAGTTGTAACTTTTTATGTTCAGGAGAAATTCACACTGGTTTTGTGACGTTTTCATGGACTACGTTCACTCAGGTCTTGGTTTTCCAAAATAGTGCACCAAGTGAGGAGGAATGAGAGTCAAATGTTGGAGGTGCACTTCTCAGGGATAAGTATCCTACAGAGGATTCTGGAGTGTTACACTTTGTGTTCAGGAGAAGATCATACTCATTTTGCGACAATCGCATATAACATGTTCACGTAGGCCATGATTTTCCAAAAGAGTGAACAATGTGCGGAGCATTCAGAGTCAAATGTTGGCATTTCACTTCTTAGGAATAAGTATCCTAGAGATGTTCCTAAACTGTAACTTTTGTGTTCAGGCAAAAATCATACTTGTTTTCTGACATTTGAATGGCACATGTTCACACAGGCCATGATTTCACAAAATAGATAACCAAGTGCGGAGGACTCAGAGTTAAATCTTGCAAGTGCACTTCTTTAGGAGAAGTATCGTACAGAAGTTTATATATTGTATCTCTTTGTGTTCATAAGGATATAACACTTCTTTTACGATGTTTCCATGAAACATGTTCATGCATGTCGTTCCCTTCGAAAATAGTGGACCAAGTGAAGAGGACTCACAGTCCTATGTAGCATGTGCACTTCTTTGGGAAGTCATGTGCAGCAAGTGCACTTCTTTAGGATAACTATCCTTCACAGGTTTCTGGACTGTAAAACTTCGTATTCTGGAGAAAACAACACTTGTTTTGTGCTGATTCTACCAACAATGTTTAGGCTTGTAATGAGTTTGAAAATAGTGACCAAGTGAGGACGAGTCAAATTCACATGTTTCACTTTCTCTTCTCAGTGATAAGAATCCTGTAGATGTTCATACCTTGTACCTTTTTATGTTCAGATGAAAATCACACTGGTTTTGTGACGTTTTCATGGAATATGTTCACGCAGGCCTTGATTTTCCAAAATAGTGAACCAAGTGAGGAGGAGTGAGAGTCAAATGTTGGAGATGCACTTCTCAGGTACAAGTATCCTACAGAGGATTCTGTAGTGTTACACTTTCTGTTCAGGAGAATATCATCCTCGTTTTGCAACATTTGCATATAACATGTTCTCGCAGGCCATGATTTTCCAAAAGAGTGAACCAAGTGCGGAGCATTCAGAGTCGAATGTTGGCATTTCACTACTTAGGGATAAGTATTCTAGAGAAGTTCCGAAATTGTAACTTTTGTGTTCAGGCGAAAATCATACTTGTTTTCTGACATTTGAATGACACATGTTCACACAGGCCACGATTTCAAAAAATAGAGAACCAAGTGTGGAGGACTCAGAGTTAAATGTCGCAAGTGCGCTTCTTTAGGAGAAGTATCATACCGAAGTTTCTATATTGTACCTCTTTGTGTTCAGGAGGAAATCACACTTGTTTTACGACGTTTCCATGAAACATGTTCATGCATGTCGTTCCCATCCAAAATAGTGAACCAAGTGAAGAGGACTCACAGTCATATGTAGCATGTGCACTTCTTTTTTTTTTTTTTTTTTTTGGACTTCTTAGGGAAGACATGTGCAGCATGTGCACAACTTTCGGATAAGTATCCTACACAGGTTTCTAGCCTGTAAAACTTTGTATTCTGGAGAAAAAAACATTTGTCTTATGCTGATTCTACCAACTATGTTCAGCCTTGTAATGAGCTTGAAAAAAGTGACCAAGTGAGGAAACCCCAAATTCCCATGTTTCACTTTCTCTTCTCAGGGATAAGAATCCTGTAGATGTTCATACGTTGTAACTTTTTGTGTTCAGGAGAAATTCACACTGGTTTTGTGAAGTTTTCATGCACTATGTTCAGCAGGCCTTGATTTTCCAAAACAGTGAACCAAGTGAGGAGGACTGAGAGTCAAATGTTGGAGGTGCACTGCTCAGTGATAAGTATCCTACAGAAGATTCTGTAGTGTTACACTTTGTGTTCAGGAGAAGATCATACTCGTTTTGCGACATTCGCATATAACATGTTCATGCTGGCCATGATTTTCCAAAAGGGTTACCCAAGTGCAGAGCATTCAGAGTCAAATGTTGGCATTTCACTTCTTAGGTATAAGTATCCTAGAGAAGTTCCTAAACTGTAACTTTTGTGTTCAGGCGAAAATCATACTTGTTTTCTGACTTTTGAATGGCACATGTTCACACAGGCCATGAATTTACAATTAGAGAACCAAGTGCGGAGGACTCAGAGTTAAATGTTACAAGTGCACTTTTTTGGGAGAATATCGTACAGAAGTTTCTATATTGTAACTCTTTGTGTTCAGGTGGAAATCACACTTGTTTTACAACGTTTCATTGAAACATGTTCATGCATGTCGTTCCCTTCAAAAATATGAACCAAGTGAAGAGGACTCACAGTCATATGTAGCATGTGCACTTCTTTGGCAAGTCATGTGCAGCAAGTGCACATCTTTCGGATAAGTACCCTACACAGGTTTCTAGACTGTAAATCTTTGTATTCTGGAGAAAACAACATTTGTTTTATGCTTATTCTACCAACTATGTTCAGGCTTGTAATGAGCTTGAAAATAGTGACCAAAAGAGGACGCGTCAAATTCACATGTTTCACTTTCTCTGCTCAGTGATAAGAATCCTGGAGATGTTCATACGTTGTAACTTTTTGTGTTCATGAGAAATTCACACTGGTTTTGTGATGTTTTCATGGACTATGTTCACGTAGACCTTGATTTTCCAAAAGAGTGAACCAAGTGAGGAGGACTGAGAGTCAAATGTTGGAGGTGCACTTCTCAGGGATAAGGATCCTACAGAAGATTCTGTAGTGTTACACTTTGTGTTCAGGAGATCATACTCAATTTGCGACTCTCGCATATAACATGTTCACGCAGGCCATGATTTTCCAAAAGAGTGAAACAAGTGCAGAGGATTCAGAGTCAAATGTTGGCATTTCACTTCTTAGGGATAAGTATCCTAGAATAGTTCCTATAAAGTAACTTTTGTGTTCAGGCGAAAATCATACCTGTTTTCTGACATTTGAATGGCACATGTTCACACAGGCCATGATTTTACAAAATAGAGAACCAAGTGCGGAGGACTCAGAGTTAAATGTTGCAAGTGCACTTCTTTAGGAGAAGTATCGTACAGAAGTTTTTATATTGTAACTCTTTGTGTTCAGGAGGAAATCACACTTGTATTACAACGTTTCCAAGAAACATGTTCATGCATGTCGTTCCCTCGAAAATAGTGAACCTAGTGAAGAGGACTCACAGTCATGTGCAGCATGTGCACTTCTTTCGGATAAGTAACCTACACAGGTTTCTAGACTGTAAAACGTTGTATTCTGGAGAAAACAACATTTGTTTTGTGCTGATTCTACCAACTATGTTCAGGATCGTAATGAGCTTGAAAATAGTGACCTAGTGAGGACGCGTCGAATTCACATGTTTCACTTTCTCTGCTCAGTGATTAGAATCCTGTAGATGTTCATACGTTGTAACTTTTTATGTTCAGGAGAAATTCACACTGGTGATTGACGTTTTCATGGAATATGTTCACGCAGGTCTTGATTTTCCAAAATATTGAACCAAGTGAGGAGGACTTAGAATCAAATGTTGGAGGTGCACTTCTCAGGGATAAGTATCCTACAGAGGATTCTGTAGTGTTACACTTTGTGTTCAGGAGAAGATCATACTCGTTTTGCGACATTCGCATATAACATGTTCACGCAGGCCATGATTTTCCAAAAGAGTGAACCAAGTGCGGAGCATTCAGAGTCAAATGTTGGCATTTCACTTCTTAGGAATAAGTATCCTAGAGAAGTTCCTAAACTGTAACTTTTGTGTTCAGGCAAAAATCATACTTGTTGACTGACCTTTGAATGGCACATGTTCACACAGGCCATGATTTCACAAAATAGATAACCAAGTGCGGAGGACTCAGAGTTAAATGTTGCAAGTGTACTTCTTTAGGATTAGTATCTTACAGTAGTTTCTATATTGTATCTCTTTGTGTTCAGGAGGAAATAACACTTGTTTTACGATGTTTCCATGAAACATGTTCATGCATGTCGTTCCCTTTGAAAATAGTGAACCAAGTCAAGAGGACTCACAGTCCTATGTAGCATGTGCACTTCTTTGGGAAGTCATGTGCAGCATGTGCACTTCTTTAGGATAACAATCCTACACAGGTTTCTAGACTGTAAATCTTTGTATTCTGGAGAAAACAACATTTGTTTTGTGCTGATTCTACCAACTATTTTCAGACTTGTAATGAGTTTGAAAATAGTGATCAAGTGAGGAAGCATCAAATTCACATGTTTCACTTTCTCTTATCAGTGATAAGAATCCTGTAGATGTTCATACGTTGTAACTTTTTATGTTGAGGAGAAATACACACTGATTTTGTGACGTTTTCATGGAATATGTTCTTGCAGGCCTTGATTTTCCAAAATAGTGAACCAAGTGAGGAGGACTGAGTGTCAAATGTTGGAGGTGCACTTCTCAGGGATTAGAATCCCATAAGATTCCTTAGTGTTACACTTTGTGCTCAGGGGAAGATCATACTCGTTTTGCGACATTCGCATATAACACGTTCACGCAGTCCATGATTTTCCAAAACAGTGAACCAAGTGCGGAGCATTCAGAGTCAAATGTTGGCATTTCACTTCTTAGGGATAAGTATCCTAGAGAATTCGTAAACTGTAACTTTTGTGTTCAGGCGAAAATCATACTTGTTTTCTGACATTTGAATGGCACATGTTCACACAGGCCATGATTTCACAAAATAGAGAACCAAGTGCGGAGGCCTCAGAGTTAAATGTTGCAAGTGCACTTCTTTGGAGAAATATCGTACAGAAGTTTCTATATTGTAACTCTTTGTGTTCAGGAGGAAATCATACTTGTTTTACGACGTTTCCACGAAACATATTCATGCATGTCGTTCCCATCCAAAATAGTGAACCAAGTGAAGAGGACTCACAGTCATATGTAGCATGTGCACTTTTTTTTTTTTTTTGGACTTCTTTGGGAAGTCATGTGCAGCATGTGTACTTCTTTCAGATAAGTATCCTACACAGATTTCTGGACTGTAAAACTTTCTATTCTGGAGAAAACAACATTTGTTTTGTGCTGATTCTACCAACTATGTTCAGGCTTGTAATGAGCTGGAAAATAGCGAATAAGTGAGGACATGTCAATTTCACATGTTTCACTTTCTCTGCTCAGTGATTAGAATCCTGTAGATGTTCATACGTTGTAACTTTTTATGTTCAGGAGATATTCACACTGGTTTTGTGACGTTTTCATGGACTACGTTCACTCAGGTCTTGGTTTTCCAAAATAGTGCACCAAGTGAGGAGGAATGAGAGTCAAATGTTGGAGGTGCACTTCTCAGGGATAAGTATCCTACAGAGGATTCTGTATTGTTACACTTTATGTTCAGGAGAAGATCATACTAATTTTGCGACATTCGCATATAACATGCTCACGCAGGCCATGATTTTCCAAAAGAGTGAACAAAGTGCGGAGCAATCAGAGTCAAATGTTGGCATTTCACTTCTTAGGAATAAGTATCCTAGAGAAGTTCCTAAACTGTAACTTTTGTGTTCTGGCGAATTTCATACTTGTTTTCTGACATTTGAATGGCACATGTTCACACAGGCCATGATTTCACAAAATAGATAACCAAGTGCGGAGGACTCAGAGTTAAATCTTGCAAGTGCACTTCTTTAGGAGAAGTAACGTACAGAAGTTTATATATTGTATCTCTTTGTGTTCAGAAGGATATAACACTTCTATTACGATGTTTCCATGAAACATGTTCATGCATGTCGTTCCCTTCGAAAATAGTGAACCAAGTGAAGAGGACTCACAGTCCTGTGTAGCATGTGCACTTCTTTGGGTAGTCATGTGCAGCATGTGCACTTCTTTAGGATAACTATCCTACACGGGTTTCTGGACTGTAAAACTTCGTATTCTGGAGAAAACAACATTTGATTTGTGCTGATTCTATCAACTATGTTCAGGCTTGTATGGGCTTGAAAATAGTGACCAAATGAGCACGCATCAAATTCTCATATTTCACTTTCTCTGCTCAGTAATAAGAATCCTGTAGATGTTCATACGTTGTAACTTTTCATGTTCAGGAGAAATTCACTCTGGTTTTGTGACGTTTTCATGGACTATGTTCACTCAGGCCTTGGTTTTCCAAAATAGTGAACAAAGTGAGGAGGACTGAGAGTCAAATGTTGGAGGTGCACAGGGATAAGTATCCTACAGAAGATTCTGTAGTGTTACACTTTGTGGTCAGGAGAAGATCATACTCGTTTTGCGACATTTGCATATAACATGTTCACACAGGCCATGATTTTCCAAAAGAGTGAACTAAGCGTGGAGCATTCAGAGTCAAATGTTGGCATTTCACTTCTCAGGGATAAGTGTCCTAGAGAAGTTCCTAAACTGTAACTTTTGTGTTCTAGCGAAAATCATACTTGTTTTCTGACACTTGAGTGGCACATGTTCACACAGGCCATGATACTACAAAATAGAGAACCAAGTGCGGAGGACTCAGAGTTAAATGTTGCAAGTGCTCTTCTTTTGGAGAAGTATCGTACAGAAGTTTCGATATTCTAACTCTTTGTGTTCAGGAGGAAATCACACTTGTTTTACGACGTTTCCATGAAACATGTTCATGCATGTCGTTCCCTTCGAAAATAGTGAACCAAGTGAAGAGGACTCACAGTCATATGTAGCATGTGTACTGCTTTGGGAAGTCATGTGCAGAATGTGCACTTCTTACGGATAAGTATCCTACACAGGTTTCTAGACTGTAAGACATTGTATTCTGGAGAAAACAACATTTGTTTTGTGCTGATTCTACCAACTATGTTCAGGCTTGTAATGAGCTTGAAAATAGCGACTAAGTGAGGACACGTCAAATTCACATGTTTCACTTTCTCTGCTCAGTGATAAGAATCCTGTAGATGTTCATACGTTGTAACTTTTTATGTTCAGGAGAAATTCACACTGGTTTTGTGACGTTTTCATGGACTATGTTCACGCAGGGGTTGATTTTCCAAAAGTGTGAACCAAGTGAAGAGGACTGAGAGTCAAATGTTGTAGGTGCACTCCTCAGGGATAAGTATCCTACAGAAGATTCTGTAGTGTTACACTTTGTGTTCAGGAGATCATACTCAATTTGCGACTCTCGCATATAACATGTTCACTCAGGCCATGATTTTCCAAAAGAGTGAAACATGTGCAGAGGATTTAGAGTCAAATGTTGGCATTTCACTTCTTAGATATAAGTATCCTAGAATAGTTCCTATACTGTAACTTTTGTGTTCAGGCGAAAATCATACTTGTTTTCTGACATTTGAATGGCACATGTTCTCAAAGGCCATGATTTTACAAAATAGAGAACCAAGTGCGGAGGACTCAGAGTTAAATGTTGCAAGTGCACTTCTTTAGTAGAAGTATCGTACAGAAGTTTCTATATTGTAACTCTTTGTGTTCCGGAGGAAATCACAATTGTTTTACGACGTTTCCATGAAACATGTTAATGCATGTCGTTCCCTTCCAAAATACTGAACCAAGTGAAGAGGACGCAAAGTCATATGTAGCATGTGCATTATTTTGGGAAGTCATATGAGCATGTGCACTTCTTTGGGATAAGTATCCTACACAGGTTTCTAGACTGTAAAACTCTATAATCTGGAGAAAATAACATTTGTTTTGTGCTGATTCTACAAACTATGTTCAGGGTTGTGATGAGCTTGAAAATAGTGAGCAAGCGAGGATGCGTCAAATGCACATGTTTCACTTTCTCCTCTCAGTGATAAGAATCCTGCGATGTTCATACTTTGTAACTTTTTATGTTCAGAAGAAATTCACCCTGGTTTTGTGACGTTTTCATGGACTATGTTCACGCAGGCCTTGATTTTCCAATATAGTGAACCAAGTGAGGAGGACTGAGAGTCAAATGTTGGAGGTGCACTTCTCAGGGATATGTATCCTGCAAAAGATTCTATAGAGTTACACTTTGTGTTCAGGAGGAGATCATACTTGTTTTGTGACATTTGCATATAACATGTTCACGCAGGCCATGATTTTCCAAAAGAGTGAACCAAGTGCGGAGGATTCAGAGTAAAATGTTGAAATTTCACTTCTTAGGGATAAGTATCCTAGAGAAGTTCCTACACTGTAACATTTGTGTTGAGGCAAAAATCATACTTGTTTTCTGACATTTGAATGGCACATATTCACACAGGCCATGAATTTACAAAATAGTGAACCAAGTGAGGAGGACTCTGAGTGAAATGTTGCAAGTGCACTTCTTTAGTAGAAGTATCACACAGAAGTGTCTATATTGTAACATTTGTGTTCTGAAGGAAATCACAATTGTTTTACGATGTTTCCATGAAACATGTTCATGCATGTCGTTCCCTTCCAAATTAGTGAACCAAGTGAAGAGGACTCACAGTCATATGATGCATGTGCACTTCTTTGGGATAAGTATCCTACACAGGTTTCTAGACTGTAAAACTTTGTATTCTGCAGAAAACAACATTTGTTTTGTGCTGTTTCTACCAACTATGTTCAGGCTTGTAATGAGCTTGAAAATAGTGACCAAGCGAGGACGCATCAAATTCACATGTTTCACTTTCTCCTTTCAGTGATAAGAATCCTGTAGATGTTCACGCTTTGTAACTTTTTATGTTCAGGAGAAATTCACACTGGTTTTGTGACGTTTTCATGGAATATGTAAACGCAGGCCTTGATTTTCCAAAATAGTGAACCAAGTGAGGAGGACTGCGAGTCAAATGATGGAGGTGCACTTCTCAGGGATATGTATCCTGCAAAAGATTCTATAGTGTTACACTTTGTGTTCAGGAGAAGATCATCCTCGTTTTGCGACATTCGCACATAACATGTTCACGCAGGCCATGATTTTCCAAGAATGTGAACCAAGTGAGGAGGATTCAGACTCAAATGTTGGAATTTCACCTCTTAGGGAAAAGTATCCTAGAGAAGTTCCTATACTGTAACATTTGTGTTCCGGGGAAAACATACATTTTTTGTGACATTTGAATGGCACATGTTCACACAGGCTTTGAATTTACAAAATAGTGAACCAATTGAGGAGGACTCTGAGTTAAATGGTGCAAGTGCACTTCTTTTGGAGAAGTATCGCACCGAAGTTTCTATATTGTAACTCTTTGTGTTCAGGAGGAAATCACACTTGTTTTACGACGTTTCCATGAAACATGTCCATGCATGTCGTTCCCTTCCAAAATAGTGAACCAAGTGAAGAGGACTCACAGTCATATGTAGCATGTGCACTATTTTGGGATAAATAACCTACACAGGTTTCTAGACTGTAAAACTTTGTATTCTGCAGAAAACATTTGTTTGGTGCTGATTCTACCAACCATGTTCAGGCTAGTAATGAGCTTGAAAATAGTGACCAAGCGAGGATGCATCAAATTCACATGTTTCACTTTCTCTTCTCAGTGATAAGAATCCTGTAGATGTTCACGCGTTGTAACTTTTTATGTTCAGATGAATTTCACACTGGTTTTGTAAAGTTTTCATGGAATATGTTCACGCAGTCCTTGATTTTCCAAAATAGTAAACCAAGTGAAGAGGACTGTGATTCAAATGTTGGAGGTGCACTTCTTAGGGATATGTATCCTCCAAAGATTCTATAGTGTTACACTTTGTGTTCAGGAGAAGATCATACTTGTTTTGCGACTATCGCATATAACATGTTCACGCAGGCCATGATTTTCCAAGAGAGTGAACCAAGTGGGGAGGATTCAGAGTCAAATGTTGGAATTTCCCTTCTTAGGGATAAGTATCCTAGAGAAGTTCCTAAACTGTAACTTTTGTGTTCAGGCGAAAATCATACTTGTTTTCTGACATTTGAATGGCACATGTTCACACAGGCCATGATTTCACAAAATAGAGAACCAAGTACGGAGGACTCAGAGTTAATGTTGCGAGTGCACTTCTTTAGGAGAAGTATCGTAGAGAAGTTTCTATATTGTAACTCTTTGTGTTCAGGAGGAAATCACACTTGTCTTGTTTTACGACGTTTCCATGAAACATGTTCATGCATGTCGTTCCCTTTGAAAATAGTGAACCAAGTGAATAGGACTCACAGTCATATGTAGCATGTGCACTTCTTTGGGAAGTCATATGCAGCATGTGCACTTCATTCGGATAAGTATCCTACACAGGTTTCTAGACTGTAAAACTTTGTATTCTGGAGAAAATAACATTTGTTTTGTGCTGATTCTACCAACTATGTTCAGGCTTGTAATGAGCTGGAAAATAGCGAATAAGTGAGGACGCATCAAATTCACATGTTTCATTTTCTCTTCTCAGTGATAAGAATCCTGTAGATGTTCATATGTTGTAATTTTTATGTTCAGGATAAATTCACACTGGTTTCGTGACGTTTTCATGGAATATGTACATGCAGGCATTGATTTTCGAAAATAGTTAACCACGTGAGGAGGACTGAGAGTCAAATATTGGTGGTGCACCTCTCAGGGATAAGTATCCTACAGAAGATTCTGTAGTGTTACATTTTGAGTTCAGGAGAAGATCATACTCGTTTTGCGACATTCGCATATAACATGTTCACGCAGGCCATGATTTTCCAAAAGAGTGAAAGAAGTGTGGAGGATTCAGAGTCAAATGTTGGCATTTCACTTCTTAGGATGAAGTATCCTAGAGAAGTTCCTAAACTGTAACTTTTGTGTTCAGGCGAAAATCATACTTCTTTTCTGACATTTGAATGGCACATGTTCACACAGGCCATGATTTCACAAAATAGAGAACCAAGTGCGGAGGCCTCAGAGTTAAATGTTGCAAGTTCACTGCTTTGGAGAATATCGTACAGAAGATCCTAAATTGTAACTCTTTGTGTTCAGGATGAAATCATACTTGTTTTACGACGTTTCCACGAAACATGTTCATGCATGTCATTCCCATCCAAAATAGTGAACCAAGTGAAGAGGACTCACAGTCAAATGTAGCATGTGCACTTCTTTGTGAAGTCATGTGCAGCATGTGCACTTCTTTCGGATAAGTATCCTACACAGGTTTCTAGATTGTAAAACTTTGTATTCTGGAGAAAACAACATTTGTTTTGTGCTGATTCTACCAACTATGTTCAGGCTTGTAATGAGCTTGACCATAGTGACCAAGTGAGGACGCATCAAATTCACATGTTTCACTTTCTCTTCTCAGTGATAAGAATACTGTAGATGTTCATACCTTGCATCTTTTTATGTTCAGGAGAAAATCACACTGGTTTTGTGACGTTTTCATGGAATATGTTCACGCAGGCCTTGATTTTCCAAAATAGTGAACAAAGTGAGGAGGAGTGAGAGTCAAATGTTGGAGGTGCACTTCTGAGGTACAAGTATCCTGCAGAGGATTCTGTAGTGTTACACTTTCTGTTCAGGAGAATATCATCCTCGTTTTGCAACATTTGCATATAACATGTTCTCGCAGGCCATGATTTTCCAAAAGAGTGAACCAAGTGCGGAGCATTCAGAGTCGAATGTTGGCATTTCACTACTTAGGGATAAGTATTCTAGAGAAGTTCCGAAATTGTAACTTTTGTGTTCAGGCGAAAATCATACTTGTTTTCTGACATTTGAATGACACATGTTCACACAGGCCACAATTTCAAAAAATAGAGAACCAAGTGTGGAGGACTCAGAGTTAAATGTCGCAAGTGCGCTTCTTTAGGAGAAGTATCATACCGAAGTTTCTATATTGTACCTCTTTGTGTTCAGGAGGAAATCACACTTGTTTTACGACGTTTCCATGAAACATGTTCATGCATGTCGTTCCCATCCAAAATAGTGAACCAAGTGAAGAGGACTCACAGTCATATGTAGCATGTGCACTTCTTTTTTTTTTTTTTTTTTGGACTTCTTAGGGAAGACATGTGCAGCATGTGCACAACTTTCGGATAAGTATCCTACACAGGTTTCTAGACTCTAAAACTTTGTATTCTGGAGAAAAAAACATTTGTCTTATGCTGATTCTACCAACTATGTTCAGCCTTGTAATGAGCTTGAAAAAAGTGACCAAGTGAGGAAACCCCAAATTCCCATGTTTCACTTTCTCTTCTCAGGGATAAGAATCCTGTAGATGTTCATACGTTGTAACTTTTTGTGTTCAGGAGAAATTCACACTGGTTTTGTGAAGTTTTCATGCACTATGTTCACGCAGGCCTTGATTTTCCAAAACAGTGAACCAAGTGAGGAGGACTGAGAGTCAAATGTTGGAGGTGCACTGCTCAGGGATAAGTATCCTACAGAAGATTCTGTAGTGTTACACTTTGTGTTCAGGAGAAGATCATACTCGTTTTGCGACATTCGCATATAACATGTTCATGCTGGCCATGATTTTCCAAAAGGGTTACCCAAGTGCAGAGCATTCAGAGTCAAATGTTGGCATTTCACTTCTTAGGTATAAGTATCCTAGAGAAGTTCCTAAACTGTAACTTTTGTGTTCAGGCGAAAATCATACTTGTTTTCTGACTTTTGAATGGCACATGTTCACACAGGCCATGAATTTACAATTAGAGAACCAAGTGCGGAGGACTCAGAGTTAAATGTTACAAGTGCACTTTTTTGGGAGAATATCGTACAGAAGTTTCTATATTGTAACTCTTTGTGTTCAGGTGGAAATCACACTTGTTTTACAACGTTTCATCGAAACATGTTCATGCATGTCGTTCCCTTCAAAAATATGAACCAAGTGAAGAGAACTCACAGTCATATGTAGCATGTGCACTTCTTTGGCAAGTCATGTGCAGCAAGTGCACATCTTTCGGATAAGTACCCTACACAGGTTTCTAGACTGTAAATCTTTGTATTCTGGAGAAAACAACATTTGTTTTATGCTTATTCTACCAACTATGTTCAGGCTTGTAATGAGCTTGAAAATAGTGACCAAAAGAGGACGCGTCAAATTCACATGTTTCACTTTCTCTGCTCAGTGATAAGAATCCTGTAGATGTTCATACGTTGTAACTTTTTGTGTTCATGAGAAATTCATACTGGTTTTGTGATGTTTTCATGGACTATGTTCACGTAGACCTTGATTTTCCAAAAGAGTGAACCAAGTGAGGAGGACTGAGAGTCAAATGTTGGAGGTGCACTTCTCAGGGATAAGGATCCTACAGAAGATTCTGTAGTGTTACACTTTGTGTTCAGGAGATCATACTCAATTTGCGACTCTCGCATATAACATGTTCACGCAGGCCATGATTTTCCAAAAGAGTGAAACAAGTGCAGAGGATTCAGAGTCAAATGTTGGCATTTCACTTCTTAGGGATAAGTATCCTAGAATAGTTCCTATAAAGTAACTTTTGTGTACAGGCGAAAATCATACCTGTTTTCTGACATTTGAATGGCACATGTTCACACAGGCCATGATTTTACAAAATAGAGAACCAAGTGCGGAGGACTCAGAGTTAAATGTTGCAAGTGCACTTCTTTAGGAGAAGTATCGTACAGAAGTTTTTATATTGTAACTCTTTGTGTTCAGGAGGAAATCACACTTGTATTACAACGTTTCCAAGAAACATGTTCATGCATGTCGTTCCCTCGAAAATAGTGAACCTAGTGAAGAGGACTCACAGTCATGTGCAGCATGTGCACTTCTTTCGGATAAGTAACCTACACAGGTTTCTAGACTGTAAAACGTTGTATTCTGGAGAAAACAACATTTGTTTTGTGCTGATTCTACCAACTATGTTCAGGATCATAATGAGCTTGAAAATAGTGACCTAGTGAGGACGCGTCGAATTCACATGTTTCACTTTCTCTGCTCAGTGATTAGAATCCTGTAGATGTTCATACGTTGTAACTTTTTATGTTCAGGAGAAATTCACACTGGTGATTGACGTTTTCATGGAATATGTTCACGCAGGTCTTGATTTTCCAAAATATTGAACCAAGTGAGGAGGACTTAGAATCAAATGTTGGAGGTGCACTTCTCAGGGATAAGTATCCTACAGAGGATTCTGTAGTGTTACACTTTGTGTTCAGGAGAAGATCATACTCGTTTTGCGACATTCGCATATAACATGTTCACGCAGGCCATGATTTTCCAAAAGAGTGAACCAAGTGCGGAGCATTCAGAGTCAAATGTTGGCATTTCACTTCTTAGGAATAAGTATCCTAGAGAAGTTCCTAAACTGTAACTTTTGTGTTCAGGCAAAAATCATACTTGTTTACTGACCTTTGAATGGCACATGTTCACACAGGCCATGATTTCACAAAATAGATAACCAAGTGCGGAGGACTCAGAGTTAAATGTTGCAAGTGTACTTCTTTAGGATTAGTATCTTACAGTAGTTTCTATATTGTATCTCTTTGTGTTCAGAAGGAAATAACACTTGTTTTACGATGTTTCCATGAAACATGTTCATGCATGTCGTTCCCTTTGAAAATAGTGAACCAAGTCAAGAGGACTCACAGTCCTATGTAGCATGTGCACTTCTTTGGGAAGTCATGTGCAGCATGTGCACTTCTTTAGGATAACAATCCTACACAGGTTTCTAGACTGTAAATCTTTGTATACTGGAGAAAACAACATTTGTTTTGTGCTGATTATACCAACTATTTTCAGGCTTGTAATGAGTTTGAAAATAGTGACCAAGTGAGGAAGCATCAAATTCACATATTTCACTTTCTCTTATCAGTGATAAGAATCCTGTAGATGTTCATACGTTGTAACTTTTTATGTTGAGGAGAAATACACACTGGTTTTGTGACGTTTTCATGGAATATGTTCTTGCAGGCCTTGATTTTCCAAAATAGTGAACCAAGTGAGGAGGACTGAGTGTCAAATGTTGGAGGTGCACTTCTCAGGGATTAGAATCCCATAAGATTCCTTAGTGTTACACTTTGTGCTCAGGGGAAGATCATACTCGTTTTGCGACATTCGCATATAACACGTTCACGCAGTCCATGATTTTCCAAAACAGTGAACCAAGTGCGGAGCATTCAGAGTCAAATGTTGGCATTTCACTTCTTAGGGATAAGTATCCTAGAGAATTCGTAAACTGTAACTTTTGTGTTCAGGCGAAAATCATACTTGTTTTCTGACATTTGAATGGCACATGTTCACACAGGCCATTATTTCACAAAATAGAGAACCAAGTGTGGAGGCCTCAGAGTTAAATGTTGCAAGTGCACTTCTTTGGAGAAATATCGTACAGAAGTTTCTATATTGTAACTCTTTGTGTTCAGGAGGAAATCATACTTGTTTTACGACGTTTCCACGAAACATATTCATGCATGTCGTTCCCATCCAAAATAGTGAACCAAGTGAAGAGGACTCACAGTCATATGTAGCATGTGCACTTTTTTTTTTTTTTGGACTTCTTTGGGAAGTCATGTGCAGCATGTGTACTTCTTTCAGATAAGTATCCTACACAGATTTCTGGACTGTAAAACTTTCTATTCTGGAGAAAACAACATTTGTTTTGTACTGATTCTACCAACTATGTTCAGGCTTGTAATGAGCTGGAAAATAGCGAATAAGTGAGGACATGTCAATTTCACATGTTTCACTTTCTCTGCTCAGTGATTAGGATCCTGTAGATGTTCATACGTTGTAACTTTTTATGTTCAGGAGATATTCACACTGGTTTTGTGACGTTTTCATGGACTACGTTCACTCAGGTCTTGGTTTTCCAAAATAGTGCACCAAGTGAGGAGGAATGAGAGTCAAATGTTGGAGGTGCACTTCTCAGGGATAAGTATCCTACAGAGGATTCTGTAGTGTTACACTTTATGTTCAGGAGAAGATCATACTAATTTTGCGACATTCGCATATAACATGCTCACGCAGGCCATGATTTTCCAAAAGAGTGAACAAAGTGCGGAGCAATCAGAGTCAAATGTTGGCATTTCACTTCTTAGGAATAAGTATCCTAGAGAAGTTCCTAAACTGTAACTTTTGTGTTCTGGCGAATTTCATACTTGTTTTCTGACATTTGAATGGCACATGTTCACACAGGCCATGATTTCACAAAATAGATAACCAAGTGCGGAGGACTCAGAGTTAAATCTTGCAAGTGCACTTCTTTAGGAGAAGTAACGTACAGAAGTTTATATATTGTATCTCTTTGTGTTCAGAAGGATATAACACTTCTTTTATGATGTTTCCATGAAACATGTTCATGCATGTCGTTCCCTTCGAAAATAGTGAACCAAGTGAAGAGGACTCACAGTCCTGTGTAGCATGTGCACTTCTTTGGGTAGTCATGTGCAGCATGTGCACTTCTTTCGGATAAGTATCCTACACAGGTTTCTAGATTGTAAAACTTTGTATTCTGGAGAAAACAACATTTGTTTTGTGCTGATTCTACCAACTATGTTCAGGCTTGTAATGAGCTTGACCATAGTGACCAAGTGAGGACGCATCAATTTCACATGTTTCACTTTCTCTTCTCAGTGATAAGAATACTGTAGATGTTCATACCTTGCATCTTTTTATGTTCAGGAGAAAATCACACTGGTTTTGTGACGTTTTCATGGAATATGTTCACGCAGGCCTTGATTTTCCAAAATAGTGAACAAAGTGAGGAGGAGTGAGAGTCAAATGTTGGAGGTGCACTTCTGAGGTACAAGTATCCTACAGAGGATTCTGTAGTGTTACACTTTCTGTTCAGGAGAATATCATCCTCGTTTTGCAACATTTGCATATAACATGTTCTCGCAGGCCATGATTTTCCAAAAGAGTGAACCAAGTGCGGAGCATTCAGAGTCGAATGTTGGCATTTCACTACTTAGGGATAAGTATTCTAGAGAAGTTCCGAAATTGTAACTTTTGTGTTCAGGCGAAAATCATACTTGTTTTCTGACATTTGAATGACACATGTTCACACAGGCCACAATTTCAAAAAATAGAGAACCAAGTGTGGAGGACTCAGAGTTAAATGCTGCAAGTGCGCTTCTTTAGGAGAAGTATCGTATAGAAGTTTCTATATTGTAACTCTTTGTGTTCAGGAGGAAATCAGACTTGTTTTAGGACGTTTCCATGAAACGTGTTCATGCATGTCAACCCTTCGAAAACAGTGAACCAAGTGAAGAGGACTCACAGTCATATGTAGCATGTGCACTTCTTTGGGAAGTCATGTACAGCATGTGCACTTCTTTCAGATAAGTATCCTACACAGGTTTCTAGACTGTAAAACTTTGTATTCTGGAGAAAACAACATTTGTTTTGTGCTGATTCTACCAACAAAGTTCAGGCTTGTAAAGAGCTTGAAAATAATGACCAAGTGAGGTTGCGACAAATTCTCTTGTTTCACTTTCTCTGCTCAGTGATAAGAATCCTGTAGATGTTCATACGTTGAAACTTTTTATGTACAGGAGAAATTCACACTGGTTTCGTGACGTTTTCATGGAATATGTTCACGCAGGCCTTGATTTTCCAAAAGAGTGAACCAAGTGAGGAGGACTGAGAGTCAAATGTTGGAGGTGCACTTCTCAGGGATAAGTATCGTACAGAATATTCTGTAGTGTTACGCTTTGTGTTCAGGAGAAGATTATACTCGTTTTGCGACATTCGCATGTAACATGTTCACGCAGGCCGTGATTTTCCAAAAGAGTGAACCAAGTGCGGAGGATTCAGAGTCAAATGTTGTCATTTCAATTCTTAGGGATAAGTATCCTAGAGAAGTTCCTAAATTGTAACTTTTGTATTCAGGCCAAAATCATACTTGTTTTCTGAACATTAGAATGGCACATGTTCCCACAGGCCATGATTGCACAAAATAGAGAACGACGTGCAGAAGACTCAGAGTTAAATTATGCAAGTTCGCTTCTTTAGGAGAAGTATCTTACAGAAGTTTCTATATTGTAACTCTTTGTGTTCAGGAGGAAAGCACACTTGTTTTACGACTTTTCCATGAAACATGTTCATGCATGTCGTTCCCTTCGAAAATAGTGAACCAAGTGAAGAGGTCTCACAGTCATATGTAGCATGTGCACTTCTTTGAGAAGTCATGTGCAGCATGTGCACTTCTTTGGAATAACTATCCTACAAAGGTTTCTAGACTGTAATACTTTGTATTCTGGAGAAAACAACATTTTTTTATGCTGATTCTACCAACTATGTTCAGGCCTGTAATGAGCTGGAAATCAGCGACCAAGTGAGGAAGCCTCAAATTCACATGTTTCACTTTCTCTGCTCAGTGATAAGAATCCTGTAGATGTTCATACATTGAAACTTTTTATGCACAGGAGAAATTCACACAGGTTTTGTGACGTTTTCATGGAATATGTTCACGCAGGCCTTGATTTTCCAAAATACTGAACCAAGGGAGGAGGACTGAGAATCAAATGTTGGAGGCGCACTTCTCAGGGATAAGTATCCTACAGAAGATTCTGTAGTGTTTCACTTTGTGTTCAGGAGAAGATCATACTCGTTTTGCGACATTCATATATAACATGTTCACGCAGGCCATGATTTTCCAAAAGAGTGAACCAAGTGCGGAGGATTCAGAGTCAAATGTTGGCATTTCACTTCTTAGGGATAAGTATCCTAGAGAAGTTCCTATACTGTAACTTTTGTGTTCAGGCGAAAATCATACTTGTTTTCTGACATTTGAATGGCACATGTTCACACAGGCCATGATTTTACAAAATAGAGAACCAAGTGCAGAGGACTCAGAGTTAAATGTTGCAAGGGCACTTCTTTAGGAGAAGTATCGTACAGAAGTTTCGATATTGTAACTCTTTGTGTTCAGGAGGAAATCACACTTGTTTTAGGACGTTTCCATGAAACATGTTCATGCATGTCCTTCCCTTTGAAAATAGTGAACCAAGGGAAGAGGACTCACAGTCATATGTAGCATTTTCACTTCTTTGGGAAGTCATGTGCAGCATGTGCACTTCTTTCGGGTAAGTATCCTACACAGGTTTCTAGACTGTAAAACTTTGTATTCTGGAGAAAAAAACATATATTTGGGGTTATTGAACCAACTATGTTCAGGCTTGTAATGAGCTTGAAAATAGTGACGAAATGAGGACGCGTCAAACTCACATGTTTCACTTTCTCTGCTCAGTGATAAGAATCCTGCAGATGTTCATACATTGTAACTTTTTATGTTCAGGAGAAATTCACACTGGTTTTGTGATGTTTTCATGGACTATGTTCACGCAGGTCTTGATTTTCCAAAACAGTGAACCAAATGAGGAGGACTGAGAGTCAAATGTTGGAGGTGCACTGCTCAGGGGTAAGTATCCTACAGAAGATTCTGTGGTGTTACACTTTTTGTTCAGGAGAAGGTCATACTTGTTTTGCGACATTCGCATATAACATGTTCACGCAGGCCATGATTTTCCAAAAGAGTGAACCAAGTGCGGAGGATTCAGAGTCAAATGTTGGCATTTCACTTCTTAGGGATAAGTATCCTAGGGAAGTTCCTAAACTGTAACTTTTGTGTTCAGGCAAAAGTCATACTTGTTTTCTGACATTTGAATGGCACATGTTCACACAGGCCATGATTTTACAAAATAGATAATCAAGTGCGGAGGACTCAGAGTTAAATGTTGCAAGTGCACTTCTTTAGGAGAGGTATTCTACAGAAGTTTCTATACTGTAACTCTTTGTGTTCAGGAGGAAATCCCACTTGTTTGACGACGTTTACTTGAAACATGTTCATGCATGTCGTTCCATTCGAAAATAGTGAACCAAGAGAAGAGGACTCACAGTCATATGTAGCATGTGCACTTCTTTGGGAAGTCATGTGCAGGATGTGCACTTCTTTCGGATAAGTATCCTACACAGGTTTCTAGACTGTAAAACTTTGTATTCTGGAGAACTACATTTGTTTTGTGCTGATTCTACCAACTATGTCCAGGTTTGTAATGAGCTTGAAAATAGTGACCAAGTGAGGACACGTCAAATTCACATGTTTCACTTTCTCTGCTCAGTGATAAGAATCCTGTAGATGTTCATACGTGGTAACTTTTTATGTTCAGGAGAAATTCACACTGGTTTTGTGACGTTTTCATGGACTATGTTCACGCAGGCCTTGATTTGCCAAAACAGTGAACCAAGTGAGGAGGTCGGAGAGTCAAATGTTGAAGTTGCACTGCTTAGGGATAAGTATCCTACAGAAGATTCTATAGTGTTAGACCTTGTGTTCAGGAGAAGATCATACTCTTTTTGCGACATTCGCATATAACATGTTCACGCAGGCCATGCTTTTCCAAAGAGTGAACCAAGTGCGGAGCATTCAGAGTCAAATATTGGCATTTCACTTCTTAGGGATAAGTATCCTAGAGAAGTTGCTAAACTATAACTTTCATGTTCAGGCGAAAATCATACTTGTTTTCTGACATTTGAATGGCACATGTTCACACAGGCCATGATTTTACAAAATAGAGAACCAAGTGCGGAGGACTCAGACTCAAATGTTGCAAGTGCACTTCTTTTGGAGAAGTGTCCTACAGAAGTTTCTATATTGTAACTCTTTGTGTTCAGGAGGAAATCACATTTGTTTTACAACATTTTCATGAAACATGTTCATGCATGTCATTTCCTTCGAAAACAGTGAACCAAGTGAAGAGGACTCACAGTCGTATGTAGCATGTGCACTTCTTTGGGAAGTCATGTGCATCATGTGCACTTGTTTGGGATAAGTATCCTACACAAGTTTCTAGACTGTAAAACTTTGTATTCTGGAGAAGACAACATTTGTTTTTTGCGCATTCTACCAACTATGTTCAGGTTTGTAATGAGCTTGAAAATAGTGACCAAGTGAGGACGCGTCAAATTCATATGTTTCACTTTCTCTTCTCAGTGATAAGAATCCTGTAGTTGTTCATACCTTGTAACTTTTTATGTTCAGGAGAAATTCACACTGGTTTTGTGACGTTTTCATGGACTATGTTCACGCAGGCCTTGATTTTCCAAAACAGTGAACCAAGTGAGGAGGACTGAGAGTCAAATGTTGGAGGTGCACTGCTTAGGGATAAGTATCCTACAGAAGATTCTGTAGTGTTACACTTTTTGTTCAGGAGAAGGTCATACTCGTTTTGCGACATTTGCACATAACATGTTCATGCAGGCCATGATTTTCCAAAAGAGTGAACCAAGTGCGGAGGATTCAGAGTCAAATGTTGGCATTTCACTTCTTAGGGATATGTATCCTAGAGAAGTTCCTAAACTTTACCTTTTGTGTTCAGGCGAAAATCATACTTGTTTTCTGACATTTGAATGGCACATGTTCACACAGGCCATGATTTTACCAAATATAGAACCAAGTGCGGAGGGCTCAGAGTTAAATGTTGCAATTGCACGTCTTTAGCAGAAGTATCCTACAGAAGTTTCTATATTTTAACTGTTTGTGTTCCATAGGAAATCACACTTGTTTTAGGACGTTTCCATGAAACATGTTCATGCATGTCCTTCCCTTTGAAAATAGTAAACCAAGTGAAGAGGACTCACAGTCATATGTAGAATGTGCACTTCTTTGGGAAGTCATGTGCAGCATGTGCACTTCTTTCGGATAAGTATCCTACACACGTTTCTAGACTGTAAAAATTTGGATTCTGGAGAAAAAAACATTTATTTGGGGTTATTCTACTGTTGCAGTCCGCCTGCATGGTTGCTGATAAATGACAAGAACACAGCTTAAGGGAACAAGGAGTTTACTTTCTTACGACAGTCTGGTTACAGTTCATAGTCCAGCTTGACAGGAGAGCACACACCAACACCAGGGCCGAGGGAACTGGCCACCATAACGGCTGAGAGATGGACAGTCCTTACTTGCCAGACAAGCATGTCCTGCAAGGTACACAGAAGGATGCCCCCTCTCTCAACCAGCTCTCTCTGATTTATACACGGCCTAATCCCACCCACCATGGGCTGGGTCTTCCCCAGCAGCTAGACAATCTCCTTCAGGTTTGCTCTGGGCTTAACTCAACCATCAACTCTCTACAACTGTGCCCAGAGCTCAAACCCTCAAGAGTCAAGTTGACACCTGTGCTTAACTATGATATCTACCAACTATGTTCAGGCTTGTAATGAGCTTGAAAATAGTGACCAAGTGAGGACGCGTCAAATGCACATGTTTCACTTTCTCTGCTCACTGATAAGAATCCTGTAGATGTTCATACGTTGTAACTTTTTATGTTCACAAGAAATTCACACTGGTTTTGTGACGTTTTCATGGAATATGTTCACGCAGTCCTTGATTTTCCAAAACAGTGAACCAAGTGAGGAGGGCGGAGAGTCGAATGTTGGAGGTGCACTGCTCAGGGAGAAGTATCCTACAGAAGATTCTGTAGTGTTTCACTTTGTGTTCAGGAGAAGATCATACTCCTTTTGCGTCATTCGTATATAACATGTTCACGCAGGCCATGATTTTCCAAAGAGTGAACCAAGTGCGGAGGATTCAGAGTCAAATGTTGGCATTTCACTTCTTAGGGATAAGTATCCTAGAGAAGTTCCTAAACTGTAACTTTTGTGTTCAGGCGAAAATCAAAATTGTTTTCTGACATTTGAATGGCACATGTTCACACAGGCCATGATTTCACAAAATAGAGTACCAAGTGCGGAGGACTCAGAGTTAAATGTTTCAAGTGCACTTCTTTAGGAGAGGTATCATACAGAAGTTTCTATATTATAACTCTTTGTGTTCAGGAGGAAATCACACTTTTTTTACGACGTTTCATTGAAACATGTTCATGCATGTCGTTCCCTTCGAAAATATGAACCAAGTGAAGAGGACTCACAGTCATATGTAGCTTGTGCACTTCTTTGGGAAGTCATGTGCAGCATGTGCACTTCTTACGGATAAGTATCCTACACAAGTTTCTAGACCGTAGATCTTTGTATTCTGGAGAAAAAAACATTTATTTGCGGTTATTCTACCAACTATGTTCAGGCTTGTAATGAGCTTGAAAATAGTGACCAAGTGAGGAGGCGTCAAATTCACATGTTTCACTTTCTCAGTTCAGTGATAAGAATCCTGTAGATGTTCCTAATTTGTAACTTTTTATGTTCAGGAGAAATTCACACTGGTTTGGTGACGTTTTCATGGACTATGTTCATGTAGGTCTTGATTTTCCAAAACAGTGAACCAAGTGAGGAGGACTGAGAGTCAAATGTTGGACATGCACTGCTCAGGGATAAGTATCCTATAGAAGATTCTGTAGTGTTACACTTTGTGTTCAGGAGAAGATCATACTCGTTTTGTGACATTCGCATATAACATGTTCATGCAGGCCATGATTTTCCAAAAGAGTGAACCAAGTACAGAGCATTCAGAGTCAAATGTTGGCATTTAACTTCTTAGGGATAAGTATCCTAGAGAAGTTCCTAAACTGTAACTTTTGTGTTCAGGCGAAAATCATACTTGTTTTCTGACATTGGAATGGCACATGTTCACACAGGCCATGATTTTACAAAATAGAGAACCAAGTGCGGATGTTCAGAGTTAAATGTTTCAAGTGCACTACTTTAGGAGAGGTATCGTACAGAAATTTCTATATTGTAACTCTTTGTGTTCAGGAGGAAATCACACTTGTTTTACGATGTTTCATTGAAATATGTTCATGCATGTCCTTCCCTTCGAAGATATGAACCAAGTGAAGAGGACTCACAGTCATATGTAGCTTGTGCACTTATTTGGGAAGTCATGTGCAGAATGTGCACTTCTTTCAGATAAGTATCCTACACAGGTTTCTCGACTGTATAACTTTGTATTCTGGAGAAAACAACATTTGTTTTATGCTGATTCTACCAACTATGTTCAGGCTTCTAATGAGCTTTAAAATAGTGACCAAGTGAGGAGGTGTCAAATTCACATATTTCACTTTCTCTGCTCAGTGATTAGAATCCTGTAGATGTAAATACGTTATACCTTTTTATGTTCAGAGGAATTCACACTGGTTTTGTGACGTTTTCATGGACTATGTTCACACAGGCCTTGATTTTCCAAAACAGTGAACCAAGTGAGGAGGGTCCAGAATCAAATGTTGGAGGTTCACTGCTCAGGGATAAGTATCCTACAGAAGATTCTGTAGTGTTTCACTTGTGTTCAGGAGAAGATCATACTCCTTTTGCGACATTCGTAAATAACATGTTCACGCAGGCCATGATTTTCCAAAAGTGTGAACCAAATGCAGAGGATTCAGAGTCAAATGTTGGTATTTCACTTCTTAGGGATAAGTATCCTAGAGAAGTTCCTAAACTTTAACTTTTGTGTTCAGGCGAAAATCATACTTGTTTTCTGACATTTCAATGGCACAAGTTCACACAGGCCATGGTTTTACAAAATAGAGAACCAAGTGCGGAGGACTCCGACATAAATTTTGCAAGTGCACTTCTTTTGGAGGAGTATCATACAGAAGTTTCGATATTGTAAAGCTTTGTGTTCAGGAGGAAATCACACTTGTTTTACGACGTTTCCATTAAATATGTTCATGCATGTCGTTCCCTTCGAAAATAGTGAACCAAGTGAAGAGGACTCACAGTCATATGTAGCATGTGCACTTCTTTGGGAAGTCATGTGCAGCATGTGCACTTCTTTCGGATAAGTATCCTACACAGGTTTCTAGACTGTAAAACTTTTTATTCTGGAGAAAACCACATTTGTTTTATGCTGATTCTACCAACTATGTTCAGGCTTGTAATGAGCTTGAAAATAGTGACCAAGTGAGGACGCGTCAAATGCACATGTTTCACTTCCTCTGCTCAGTGAGAAGAATCCTGTAGATGTTCATACGTTGTAAATTTTTATGTTCAGGAGAAATTCATACTGGTTTTATGAAGTTTTCTTGGACTATATTCACGCAGGCCTTGATTTTCCAAAACAGTGAACCAAGTCACTAAGGCAGAGAGTCAAATGTTGGAGGTGCAATGCTCAGGGATAAGTATCCTACAGAAGATTCTGTAGTATTACACTCTTTGTTCAGGAGAAGATCATACTCGTTTTGCAACATCTGCATATAACATGTTCAAGCAGGCCATGATTTTCCAAAAGAGTGAACCAAGTGCGGAGGATTCAGAGTCAAATGTTGGCATTTCACTTCTTAGGGATAAGTATCCTAGAGAAGTTCCTAAACTTTAACTTTTGTGTTCAGGCGAAAATCATAGTTGTTTTCTGACATTTGAATAGCACATATTCACACAGGCCATGAGTTTACAAAATAGAGAACCAAATGATAAGGACTCAGAGTTAATTGTTGCAAGTGCACTTCTTTAGGAGAAGTATCCTACAGAACTTTCTATATTGTAACTCTTTGTGTTCAGGAGGAAATCACACTTGTTTTACGACGTTTCCATGAAACATGATCATGCATGTCGTTCCCTTCAAAAATAGTGAACCAAGTGAAGAGGACTCACAGTCATATGCAGCATGTACACTTCTTTGGGAAGTCATGTGCAGCATGTGCACTTCTTTCGGATAAGTATCCTACACAGGTATCTAGACTGTAAAACTTTTTATTCTGGAGAAAAACACATTTATTTTATGCTGACTCTACCAACTATGTTCAGGCTTGTAATGAGCTTGAAAATAGTGACCAAGTGAGGAAGCGTCAAATTCACATGTTTCACTTCCTCTGCTCAGTGATAAGAATCCTGTAGATGTTCATACGTTGTAAATTTTTATGTTCAGGAGATATTCACACTGGTTTTGTGAGGTTTTCATGGACTTTGTTCATGCAGGCCTTGATTTTCAAAAACTGTGAACCAAGTGAGGAGGACTGAGAGTCAAATGTTGGAGGTACACTTCTCAGGGATAAGTATCCTACAGAAGATTCTGTAGTGTTACGCTTTGTGTTCAGGAGAAGATATTACTTGTTTTGCGACATTCGCATATAACATGTTCATACAGGCCATGCTTTTCCAAAAGAGTGAACCAAGTGCGGAGCATTCAGGGTCAAATGTGGGCATTTCACTTCTTAGGAATAAGTATCCTAGAGAAGTTCCTAAACTGTAACTTTTGTGTTCAGGCGAAAATCATACTTGTGTTCTGACATTTGAATGGCACATGTTCACACAGTCCATGATTTTACAAAATAGAAAACCAAGTGAGGAGGAATCAGAGTTAAATGTTGCAAGTGCACTTCTTTAGGAGAAGTATCGTACAGAAGTTTCTATATTGTAACTCTTTGTGTTCAGGAGGAAATCACACTTGTTTTACGACGTTTCCATGAAACATGTTCATGCATGTCGTTACCATCGAAAATAGTGAACCACATGAAGAGGACTCACAATCATATGTAGCCTGTGCACTTCTTTGGGAAGTCATGTGCAGCATGTGCACTTCTTTCGGATAAGTATCCTACACAGGTATCTAGACTGTAAAACTTTTTATTCTGGAGAAAAACACATTTATTTTATGCTGACTCTACCAACTATGTTCAGGCTTGTAATGAGCTTGAAAATAGTGACCAAGTGAGGACGCGTCAAATTCACATGTTTCACTTTCTCTGCTCAGTGATAAGAATCCTGTAGATGTTCATACGTTGTAACTTTTTAGGGATAAGTATCCTAGAGAAGTTCCTAAACTGTAACTTTGTTGTTCAGGCGAAAATCATACTTGTTTTCTGACATTTGAATGGCACATGTTCACACAGGCCATTATTTTACAAAATAGAGAACCAAGTGCGGAGGACTCAGACTTAAATGTTGCAAGTGCACTTCTTTTGGAGAAGTATCATACAGAAATTTCGATATTGTAACTCTTTGTGTTCAGGAGGAAATCACACTTGTTTTACGACGTTTCCATGAAACATGTTCATGTATGTCGTTCCCATCGAAAATAGTGAACCAAGTGAAGAGGACTCACAGTCATATGTAGCATGTGCACTTTTTTGGGAACTCATGTGCAGCATGTGCACTTCTTTCGGATAAGTATTCTACACAGGTTTCTAGACTGTAAAACTTTGTATTCTGGAGAAATCAACATTTGTTTTGTGCTGATTCTACCAACTATGTTCAGGCTTGTAATGAGCTTCAAAATAGTTACCAAGTGGGGACGTGTGAAATTCACATGTTTCACTTTCTCTTCTCAGGGATCAGAATCCTGTAGATGTTCATACGTTGTAATTTTTATGTTGAGGAGAAATGCACACTGGTTTTGTGACGTTTTAATGGACTATGTTTACGCAGGCCTTGATTTTCCAAGACAGTGAACCAAGTGAGGAGGGCAGAGAGTAAAATGTTGGAGGTGCACTGCTCAGAGATAAGTATCCTACAGAAGATTCTGTAGTGTTTCACTTTGTGTTCAGGAGGAGATCATACTCGTTTTGTGACATTCGTATACAACATGTTCACGCAGGCCATGATTTTCAAAAAGAGTGAACCAAGTGCGGAGGATTCAGAGTCAAATGTTGGCATTTCACTTCTTAGGGATAAGTATCCTAGAGAAGTTCTTAAACTGTAACTTTTGTGTTCAGGCGAAAATCATACTTGTTTTCTGAAATTTGAACTGGCACATGTTCACACAGGCCATGATTTTACAAAATAGAGAACCAAGTATGGAGGACTCAGAGTTAAATGTTGCAAGTGCACTTCTTTAGGAGAAGTGTCATAAGAAGTTTCTATATTGTAACTATTTATGTTCAGGAGGAACACACCGGTTTTACGACGTTTCCATGAAACTTGTTCAAGCATGTCGTCCCTTCGAAAATAGTGAACCAAGTGAGGAGGACTCACAGTCATATGTAGCATGTGCACTTCTTAGGAAGTCATGAGCAGCATGTGCACTTCTTTCGGATAAGTAGCCTACACAGGTTTCTAGACTGTAAAACTTTGGATTCTGGAGAAAACAACATTTGTTTTGTGCTGATTCTACCAACTATGTTCAGGATTGTAATGAGCTTGAAAATAGTGACCAAGTGAGGAAGCGTCAAATTCACATGTTTCACTTTTTCTGTTCAGTGATAAGTATCCTGTAGATGTTCATACATTGTAAATTTTTATGTTCAGAAGAAATTCACACTGGTTTTGTGACGTTTTCATGGACTATGTTCACGCAGAACTTGATTTTCCAAAACAGTGAACCAAGTGAGGAGGACTGAGAGTCAAATCTTGGATGTACATTGCTCAGGGATAAGTATCCTACAGAATATTCCTAGTGTTACACTTTGTGTTCAGGAGAAGATCATACTTGTTTTGCGACATTCGCATATAACATGTTCACGCAGGCCATGATTTTCCAAGAGAGTGAACCAAGTGCGGAGGATTCAGAGTCAAAAGTTGGAATTTCACATCTTAGGATTAAGTATCCTAGAGAAGTTCCTATACTGTAACATTTGTGTTCAGGTGAAAAAAATACTTTTTTTGTGACATTTGAATGTCACATGTTCACACAGACCTGATTTCACAAAATAGAGAACCAAGTGCAGAGGTCTCAGAGTTAAATGTTGCAAGTGCACTTCTTTAGGAGAAGTATCATGCAGAAGTTGCTATATTGTAACTCTTTGTGTTCAGGAGGAAATCACACTCATTTGAGGACACTTCCATGAAACATGTTCATGCATGTCGTTACCTTCCAAAATAGTGAACCAAGTGAAGAGGACTCACAGTCATATGTAGCATGTGCATTTCTTTGGGAAGTCATGTGCAGTATTTGCACTTCTTTGGGGTAAATATCCTACACAGGTTTCTAGACTTTAAAACTTTGTATTCTGGAGAAAACAACATTTGTTTTGTGCTGATTCTACCAACTATGTTCAGGCTTGTAATGAGCTGGAAAATAGTGACCAAGTGAGGACGCGTCAAATTCACATGGTTAACTTTCTCTTCTCAATGATAAGAATCCTGTAGATGTTCATACGTTGTAACTTTTTATGTTCAGGAAAAATTCACACTGGTTTTGTGACGTTTTCATGGAATATGTTCACGTAGGCCTTGATTAACCAAGTGAGAATGACTGAGAGACAAATGTTGGAGGTACACTTCTCAGGGATAAGTATCCTACAGAAGATTCTGTAGTGTTACGCTTTGTGTTCAGGAGAAGATCATACTCGTTTTGCGACATTCGCACATAACATGTTCACGCAGGCCATGATTTTCCCAAAGGGTGAACCAAGTGCGGCGCATTCAGAGTCAAATGTTGGCATTTCACTTCTTAGGGATAAGTATCCTAGAGAAGTTCCTAAACTCTAACTTTTGTGTTCAGGCGAAAATCATACTTGTTTTCTGACATTTGAATGGCACATGTTCACACAGGCCATGATTTCACAAAATAGAGAACCAAGTGCGGAGGACTCAGAGTTAAATGTTGCAAGTGCGCTTCCAGAAGTTTCTGTATTGTAAATCTTTGTGTTCAGGAGGAAATCACACTTGTTTTACGACGATTCCATGAAACATGTTCATGCATGTCGTTCCCTTCGAAAATAGTGAACCAAGTGAAGAGGACTCACAGTCATATGTAGCATGTGCACTTTTTTGGGAAGTCATGTGCAGCATGTGCACTTCTTTCGGATAAGTATCCTACATAGGTTTCTAGACTATAAAACTTTGTATTCTGGAGAAAACAACATTTGTTTTGTGCGGATCCTACCAACTATGTTCAGGCTTGTAATGAGCTTGAAAACAGTGACCAAGTGAGATCGCATCAAATTCACATGTTTCACTTCCTCTTCTCAGTGATAAGAATCCTCTAGATGTTCATATGTTGTAACTTTTTATGTTCAGGAGAAATTCACACTGGTTTTGTGACGTTTTCATGGAATATGCTCACGCAGGCCTTGATTTTCCAAAATAGTGAACCCAGTGAGGAGGACTGAGAGTCAAATGTTGGAGGTGCACTTCTCAGGGATAAGTATCCTACAGAAGATTTGGTAGTGTTACGCTGTGTGTTCAGGAGGAGATCATACTCCTTTTGCGACATTCGCATATAACATGTACACCCAGGCCATGATTTTCCAAAAGAGTTAACCAAGTGCGGAGCTTTCAGGGTCAAATGTTGGCATTTCACTTCTTGGGGATAAGTATCCTAGAGAAGTTGCTAAACTGCAACTTTGTGTTCAGGCGAAAATCATACTTGTTTTCTGACATTTGAATGTCACATGTTCACACAGGCCATGATTTCACAAAATAGAGAACCACGTGCGGAGGACTCAGAGTTAAATGTTGCAAGTGCGCTTCTTTAGGAGAAGTATCGTACAGAAGTTTCTATATTGTAACTCTTTGTGTTCAGGAGGAAATCACACTTGTTTTACGACGTTTCCATGAAACATGTTCATGCATGTTGTTCCCTTCGAAAATAGTGAACCAATTAAAAAGGACTCACAGTCATATGTAGCATGTGCATTTCTTTGGGAAGTCATGTGCAGCATGTGCACTTCTTTCGGATAAGTATCCTACACAGGTTTTTAGACTATAAAACTTGTATTCTGGAGGAAGCAACATTTGTTTTGTGCTGATTCTTCCAACTATGTTCAGGCTTGTAATGAGCTTGAAAATAGTGATCAAGTGAGGACGCGTCAAATTCACATGTTTCACTTTCTTTTCTCAGTGATAAGAATCCTGTAGATGTTCATACGCTGTAACTTTTTATGTTCCAGGAGTAATTCACACTGGTTTGTGATGTTTTCATGGAATATGTTCATGCAGGTCTTGATTTTCCAAAATAGTGAACCATGTGAAGAGTACTGAGAGTCAAATGTTGGAGGTGCACTTCTCAGGCATAAATATCCTACAGAAGATTCTGTAGTGTTATGCTTTGTGTTCAGGTGAAGATCATACTCGTTTTGCGACATTCGCATATAACATGTTCACGCAGGCCATGATTTTCCAAAAGAGTGAAGCAAGTGTGGAGGATTCGGAGTCAAATATTGTCATTTCAATTCTTAGGGATAAGTATCCTAGAGAAGTTCCTATACTGTAACTTTTGTGTTCAGGGAAATTCATACTTGCTCTCTGACATTTGAATGGCACATGTTCACACAGGCCATGAATTCACAAAATAGAGAGCCAAGTGCGGAGGACTCAGAGTTAAATGTTGCAAGTATGCTTCTTTAGGAGAGGTATCGTACAGAAGTTTCTGTATTGTAACTCTTTGTGTTCAGGAGGAAATCACACTTGTTTTACGACGTTTCCATGAAACATGTTCATGCATGTCGTTCCCTTCGAAATTAGTGAACCCAGTGAATAGGACTCACAGTAATATGTAGCATATGTGCACTTCTTTGGGAAGTCATGTGCAGCATGTGCACTTCTTTCAGATAAGTATCCTACACAGGTTTCTAGACTGTAAAACTTTGTATTCTGGAGAAAACAACATTTGTTTTGTGCTGATTCTACCATCTATGTTCAGGCTTGTTGAGCTTCAAAATAGTGACCAAGTGAGGACGTGTCAAATTCACACGTTTCACTTTCTCTTCTCAGTGATAAGAATGCTGTAGATGTTCACACGTTGTAACTTTTTATGTTCAGGAGAAATTCACACTGGTTTTGTGAGGTTTTCATGGAATATGTTCACGCAGGCCTTGATTTTACAAAATAGTGAACCAAGTGAGGAGGACTGAGAGTCAAATGTTGGAGGAGCACTTCTCAGGCATAAGTATCCTACAGAAGATTCTGTGGTGTTACGCTTTATATTCAGGAGAAGATCATACTCGTTTTGCGACATTCACATATAACATGTTCAAGCAGGCCATGATTTTCCAAAAGAGTGAACCAAGTTGCGAGCATTCAGAGTCAAATGTTGGCATTTCACTTCTTAGGGATAAGTATCCTAGAGAAGTTCCTAAACTCTAACTTTTGTGTTCAGGCGAAAATCATACTTGTTTTCTGACATTTGAATGGCACATGTTCACACAGGCCATGATTTCACAAAATAGAGAACCAAGTGCAGAGGACTCAGAGTTAAATGTTGCAAGTGCGCTTCCAGAAGTTTCTGTATTGTAAATCTTTGTGTTCAGGAGGAAATCACACTTGTTATACGACGTTTCCATGAAACATGTTCATGCATGTCGTACCCTTCGAAAATAGTGAACCAAGTGAAGAGGACTCACAGTCATATGTAGCATGTGCACTTTTTTGGGAAGTCATGTGCAGCATGTGCACTTCTTTCGGATAAGTATCCTACATAGGTTTCTAGACTATAAAACTTTGTATTCTGGAGAAAACAACATTTGTTTTGTGCGGATCCTACCAACTATGTTCAGGCTTGTAATGAGCTTGAAAACAGTGACCAAGTGAGGACGCGTCAAATTCACATGTTTCACTTCCTCTTCTCAGTGATAAGAATCCTCTAGATGTTCATACGTTGTAACTTTTTATGTTCAGGAGAAATTCACACTGGTTTTGTGACGTTTTCATGGAATATGCTCACGCAGGCCTTGGTTTTCCAAAATAGTGAACCAAGTGAGGAGGACTGAGAGTCAAATGTTGGAGGTGCACTTCTCAGGGATAAGTATCCTACAGAAGATTCTGTAGTGTTACGCTGTGTGTTCAGGAGGAGATCATACTCCTTTTGAGACATTCGCATATAACATGTACACCCAGGCCATGATTTTCCAAAAGAGTTAACCAAGTGCGGAGCATTCAGGGTCAAATGTTGGCATCTCACTTCTTGGGGATAAGTATCCTAGAGAAGTTCCTAAACTGCAACTTTGTGTTCAGGCGAAAATCATACTTGTTTTCTGACATTTGAATGGCACATGTTCACACAGGCCATGATTTCACAAAATAGAGAACCACGTGCGGAGGACTCAGAGTTAAATATTGCAAGTGCACTTCTTTAGGAGAAGTATCGTACAGAAGTTTCTATATTGTAAATCTTTGTGTTCAGGAGGAAATCACACTTGTTTTACGACGTTTCCATGAAACATGTTCATGCAAGTCGTTCCATTCGAAAATAGTGAACCAATTGAAAAGGACTCACAGTCATATGTAGCATGTGCATTTCTTTGGGAAGTCATGTGCAGCATGTGCACTTCTTAAGGATAAGTATCCTACACAGGTTTTTAGATTGTAAAACTTGTATTCTGGAGGAAGCAACATTTGTTTTGTGCTGATTCTTCCAACTATGTTCAGGCTTGTAATGAGCTTGAAAATAGTGACCAAGTGAGGACGCGTCAAATCCACATGTTTCACTTTCTTTTCTCAGTGATAAGAATCCTGTAGATGTTCATACGGTGTAACTTTTTATGTTCAAGAGTAATTCACACTGGTTTGTGATGTTTTCATGGAATATGTGCATGCAGGTCTTGATTTTCCAAAATAGTGAAACAAGTGAAGAGTACTGAGAGTCAAATGTTGGAGGTGCAATACTCAGGCATAAGTATCCTACTGAAGATTCTGTAGTGTTACACTATGTGTTTAGGAGAAGATCATACTCGTTTTGCGACATTCACATATAACATGTTCACGCACACCATGATTTTCCAAAATAGTGAACCATGTGAGGAGGACTGAGAGTCAAATGTTGGAGGTGCACTTCTCAGGGATAAGTATCCTACAGAAGATTCTGTAGTGTTACACTTTGTGTTCAGGAGAAGATCACACTTGTTTTGCGACATTCGCACATAATATATTCACCCAGTCCATGGTTTTCCAAATGAGTGAACCAAGTGCCGAGGATTCAGAGTCAAATGTTGGCATTTCACTTCTTACGGATAAGTATCCTAGAGAAGTTCCTAAAGTGTAACTTTTGTGTTCAGGTGAAAATCATACTTGTTTTCTGTCATTTGAATGGCACATGTTCACACAGGCCATGATTTCACAAAATAGAGAACCAAGTGCCTAGTGCGGAGGACTCAGAGTTAAATGTTGCAAGTGCACTTCTTTAGGAGAAGTATCGTACAGAAGTTTCTATATTGTATCTCTTTGTGTTCAGGAGGAAATCACACTAGTTTTATGACGTTTCCATGAAACATGTTCATGCATGTCGTTCCCTTCGAAAATAGTGAACCAAGTGAGGAGGACTCACAGTCATATGTAGCATGTACACTTCTATGGGAAGTCATGTGCAGCATGTGCACTCGTTAGGATAAGTATCCTACACAGGTTTCTAGACTGTAAAACTTTGTATTCTGGAGAAAACAACATTTGTTTTGTGCTGATTCTACCAAATATGTTCAGGCTTGTAATGAGCTTGAAAATATTGACCTGTGAGGACACCTCAAATTCACATGTTTCACTTTCTCTTCTCAGTGATAAGAATCCTGTAGATCTTCATACGTTGTAACTTTTTAGGTTCAGGAGAAATTCACACTGGTTTTGTGACGTTTTCATGGAATATGTTCACTCAAGCCTTGATTTTCCAAAATAGTGAACCAAGTGAGGAGGACTGAATGTCAAATGTTGGAGGTGCACTTCTCAGGGATAAGTATCCTACAGAAGATTCTGTAGTGTTACGCTTTGTGTTCAGGAGAAGGTCATACTCATTTTGCGACATTTGCATATAATATGTTCACGCAGGCCTTGATTTTTCAAAATAGTTAAACAAGTGAGGAGGACTGAGAGTCAAAAGATTGAGGTGCACTTCAGGGATAAGTATCCTACAGAAGATTCTGTAGTGTTACGATTTGTGTTCAGGAGAAGATCATACTCTTTTTGCGACATTTGCATATAATATATGCACGCAGGCCATGACTTTCCAAAAGTGTGAACCAAGTGCGGAGCATTCAGAGTCAAATGTTGGCATTTCACTTCTTAGGAATAAGTATCCTAGAGAAGTTCCTAAACTGTAACCTTTGCGTTCAGGCGAAAATCATACTTTTTTCTGACATTTGAATGGCTCATGTTCACACAGGCAATGATTTCACAAAATAGAGAACCAAATGCGGACGACTCAGATTTAAATGTTGTAAATGTGTTTCTTTAGAAGAAGTATCGTACAGAATTTTCAATATTGTAACTCTTTGTGTTCAGGAGGAAATCACACTTATTTTACCTCTTTTCCATTAATCATATTCATGCAAGTCGTTCCCTTCGAAAATAGTGAACCAAGTGAAGAGGACTCACAGTCATATGTAGCATGTTCACTCCTTTGGGAAGTCATGTGCAGCATGTGCACTTTTTTGGGATAAGTATACTACACAGGTTTCTAGACTGTAAAACTCTGTACTTTGGAGAAAAAAACATTTATTTTGTGCTGATTCTACGATCTATGTTCAGGCTTGTAATGAGTTTGAAAATAGTGACCAAGTGAGGACGCGTCAAATTCTCATGTTTCACTTTCTCTGCTCAGTGATAAGAATCCTGTAGATGTTCATATGTTGTAACTTTTTATGTTCAGGAGAAATTCACACTGGTTTTGTGACGTTTTCATGGAATATGTTCACGCAGGCCTTGATTTTTCAAAAGAGTGAACCAAGTGAGGAGGACTGAGAGTCAATGTTGGAGGTGCACTTCTCAGGCATAAGTATCCTACAGAAGATTCTGTAGTGTTATGCTTCGTGTTCAGGAGAAGATCTTCCTTGTTTTGCGACAATCGCACATAACATGTTCCCGCAGGCCATGATTTTCCAAAAGAGTAAAACAAGTGCGGAGGATTCAGAGTCAAATGTTACCATTTCACTTCTTCGGGATAAGTATTCTAGAGAAGTTCCTAAACTGTAACTTTTGTGTTCAGGCGAAAATCATACTTGTTTTCTGACATTGGAATGGCACATGTTCACACAGGCCATGATTTCACAAGATAGAGAACCAAGTGCGGAGGACTCAGAGTTAAATGTTGCAAGTGTGCTTCTTTAGGAGAAGTATAGTACAGAAGTTTCTATATTGTAACTCTTTGTTTTCAGGAGGATATCACACTTGTGATACCTCGTTTCCATGAAACATGTTCATGCATGTCGTTCCCTTCGAAAATAGTGAACCAGGTGAAGAGGACTCACAGTCACATGTACCATGTGCACTTCTTTGGGATGTCATGTGCAGCATGTGCACTTCAATCGGATAAGTATCCTACACAGGTTTCTAGACTGTAAAACGTTGAATTCTGGAGAAAACTACATTTGTTTTGTGCTGATTCTACCAACTATGTTCAGGCTTATAATGAGCTTGAAAATAGTGACCAAGTGAGGACACCTCAAATTCACATGTTTCTCTTTCTCTTCTCAGTGATAAGAATCCTGTAGATGTTCATAAGTTGTAGCTTTTTATGTTGAGGAGAAATTCACACTGGTTTTGTGACGTTTTCATGGAATATGTTCACGCGGGCCTTGATTTTCCAAAATAGTGAACCAAGTGAGAGGTCCGAGAGTCAAATGTTGGAAGTGCACTTCTCAGCAATAAGTATCCTACAGAAGATTCTGTAGTGTTACACTATGTGTTCAGGAGAAGATCATCCTCGTTTTGCGACATTCGCACATAACATGTTCACGCAGGCCATGATTTTCCAAAAGAGTGACCAAGTGCGGAGCATTCAGAGTCAAATGTTGGCATTTCACTTCTAAGGGATAAGTATCCTAGAGAAGTTCCTAAACTGTAACTTTTGTGTTCAGGCGAAAATCATACTTGTTTTCTCACATTGTAATGGCACATGTTCACACAGGCCATGATTTCACAAAATAGAAAACCAAGTGCGGAGGACTCAGAGTTAAATGCTGCAAGTGCGCTTCTTTAGGAAAAGTATCCTACAGATGTTTCTATATTGTAACTCTTTGTGTTCAGGAGGAAATCCCACTTGTTTGACGACGTTTCCATGAAACATGTTCATGCATGTCGTTCTCTTCAAAAACAGTGAACCAAGTGAAGAGGACTCACAGTCATATGTAGCATGTGCACTTCTTTGGGAAATCATGTGCACTTCTTTCGGACAAGTATCCTACACAGGATTCTAGACTGTAACACTTTGTATTCTGGAGAAAACAACATTTGTTTTGTGCTGATTCTACCAACTATGTCCAGGCTTGTAATGAGCTTGAAAATAGTGACCAAGTGAGGACGTGTCAAATTCACATTTCACTTTCTCTGCTCAGTGATAAGAATCCTGTAGATGTTCATACGTTGTAACTTTTTATGTTCCAGAGAAATGCACACTGGTTTTGTGATGTTTTCATGGAATATGTTCACGCAGGCCTTGATTTTCCAAAAGAGTGAACCAAGTGAGGAGGGCTGAGAGTCAAATGTTGTAGGTGCACTTCTCAGGGATAAGTATCCTACAGAAGATTCTGTAGTGCAAGGGGAGGGCATATAGTCTAGCAGATAAAAAGTAATCATTTTGCAAATGGGTGATGGACCCCTCCCTCAGTGAGGTTTCCTACTCTTATTACATCTACCCTTGAATGTGCTATTACAACAAGACTCCAGTTTAACAGCTTTTAGTCTCTGGCCAGGGGGTGACATGCAGTGCCCAGCAGAATGGAGTGAAGGGAATTGCAGGAGCAGCAAAACTGCAAACGAAAATCAACAAACCACAATCCAGAACTTCAGAGACTCTATATCAATCACATAGAACTAGGACAGCCTAATCTCTCCCCATCCTGGAGCTCAGGGACATTTGCGGAAGAGGGGGCGGTAAGATTGTAAGAGCAAAAGGATGGGAGGAGCAACGATTTGCAAGATTCTCAACAATAGTTGGGGCCAAAGCAATCATAATGGGACTTTGCATGCCCTGCGCAATGTCCAGCGCACTGTTGCCCTCATAAAGACTAGCATCTGTTAAGGGCACCGAGAACCCTGGAGGCAAGGAATTGACAGCCATAGTAGTGATCTTATGCTTAAGGGTAACAAGAGAAAGGGCTTATGGAAATGCCACTGGGTCCTTATATGTCATCGGAGAGGAGGACCCAGTGGAGAGTTAGGCGTACACAATAAAGGACTCTCTGGGAATTGGGGGGGAGGCACTGGGGGAAGGGGAGGGGGAGGAGGGGGGAGGGAGGAAACTGGTAAAAAATTTTAAAATGTATACTTAAATTTTTAATAAAAAAAAAGATTCTGTAGTGCTACGCTTTGTGTTCAGAAGAAAATCATCCTCATTTTGCGACATTCGCACATAACATGTTCACGCAGGCCATGATTTTCCAAAAGAGTGAACAAAGTGCGAAGGATTCAGAGTCAAATGTTGGCATTTCACTTCTTAGGGATAAGTTTCCTAGAGAAGTTCCTAAACTGTAACTTTTGTGTTCATGCGAAAATCATACTTGTTTTCTGACATTGGAATGGCACATGTTCACACAGGCCATGATTTCACAAAACAGAGAACCAAGTGTGGAGGACTCAGAGTTCAATGCTGCAAGTGTGCTTCTTTAGGAGAAGTATCGTACAGAATTTTCTATATTGTAACTCTTTGTGTTCAGGAGGAAATCACACTTGTCTTCTTTTACGACGTTTCAATGAAACATGTTCATGCATGTGGTTCCCTTCGAAAATAATGAACCTAGTGAAGAGGAGTCTCAGTCATATGTAGCATGTGCACTTCTTTGGGAAGTCACGTGCAGCATGTGCACTTCTTTAGGATAACTATCATACACAGGTTTCTAGACTGTAAAACTTTGTATTCTGGAGAAAACAACATTTGTTTTGTGCTGATTCTATCAACTATGTTCAGGCTTGTAATGAGCTTGAAAGTAGTGACCAAGTGAGGATGGGTCAAATTCACATGTTTTACTTTATCTGCTCATTGATAAGAATCCTGTAGATGTTCATACATTGTAATTTTTATGTTCAGGAGAAATTCACACTGATTTTGTGACGTTTTCATGGACTATGTTCACGCAGGCCTTGATTTTCCAAAATAGTAAACCAAGTGAGGAGGACAGAAAGTCAAATGTTGGAGGTGCACTGCTCAGGGATAAGTATTCTACAGAAGATTCTGTAGTGATACACTTTGTGTTCAGGAGAAGATCATACTCGTTTTGTGACATTCACATATAACATTATCACGCAGGCCATGATTTTCCAAAAGAGTGACCAAGTGCGGAGCATTCAGAGTCAAATGTTGGCATTTCACTTCTTAGGGATAAGTATCCTAGAGAAGTTCCTAAACTGTAACTTTTGTGTTCAGGCGAAAATCATACTTGTTTTCTGACATTGGAATGGCACATGTTCACACAGGCCATGATTTCACAAGATAGAGAACCAAGTGCGGAGGACTCAGAGTTAAATGTTGCAAGTGTGCTTCTTTAGGAGAAGTATAGTACAGAAGTTTCTATATTGTAACTCTTTGTTTTCAGGAGGATATCACACTTGTGATACCTCGTTTCCATGAAACATGTTCATGCATGTCCTTCCCTTTGAAAATAGTGAAGCAAGTGAAGAGGACTCACAGTCATATATAGCATGTGCACTTCTTTGGGAAGTCATATGCAGCATGTGCTCTTCTTTCGGATAAGTATCCTACACAGGTTTCTAGACTGTAAAACTTTGTATTCTGGAGAAAACAACATTTGTTTTGTGCTGATTCTACCAACTATGTTCAGGCTTGTAATGAGCTTGAAAATAGTGACAAGTGAGGACGTGTCAAATTCACATGTTTCACTTTCTCTGCTCAGTGATAAGACAGTGTAGATGTTCATACGTTGTAACTTTTTATGTTCAGGAGAAATTCACACTGGTTTTGTGACGTTTTCATGGACTATGTTCAAGCAGGCCTTGATTTTCCAAAACAGTGAACCAAGTGAGGAGGACTGAGAGTCAAATGGAGGAGGTGCAATGCTCAGGGGTAAGTATCCTATAGAAGATTCTGTACTGTTACACTTTGTGTTCAGGAGAAGATCATACTCGTTTTGTGACATTCGCATATAACATGTGCACACAGGCCATGCTTTTCCAAAAGAGTGAACCAAGTGCCGAGCATTCAGAGTCAAATGTTGGCATTTCACTTCTTAGGGATAAGTATCCTAAAGAAGTTCCTAAACTGTAATTTTTGTGTTCAGGCGAAAATCATACTTGTTTTCAGATTTGAATGGCACATGTTCACACATGCCATGATTTTATAAAATAGAGAACCAAGTGCGGAGGACTCCAACATAAATGTTGCAAGTGCACTTCTTTAGGGGAAGTATCGTACAGGAGTTTCTATATTGTAACTCTTTGTGTTCAGTGGGAAATCACACTTGTTTTACGACTTTTCCATGAATCATGTTCATGCATGTAGGTCCCTTCGAAAATAGTGAACCAAGTGAAGAGGACTCACAGTCATATGTAGCATGTGCACTTCTTTGGGAAGTCATGTGCAGCATGTGCACTTCTTACGGAATAGTATCTTACACAGGTTCAATACTGTAAAACTTTGTATTCTGGAGAAAACAACATTTATTTTGTGCTGATTCTACCAACTATGTTCAGGCTTGTAATGAGCTTGAAAATACTAACCACGTGAGGACGCGTCAAATTCACATGTTTCACTTTCTCTGCTCAGTGATAAGATTCCTGTAGATGTTCATACGTTGTACTTTTTATGTTCAGGAGAAATTCACACTGGTTTTGTGACGTTTTCATGGACTATGTTCACGCAGGCCTTGATTTGCCAAAACAGTGAACCAAGTGAGGAGGACTGAGAGTCAAATGTTGGAGGTGCACTGCTCAGGGATAAGTATACTACAGAAGATTCTGTAGTGTTAGACTTTGTGTTCAGGAGAAGATCATACTCGTTTTGTGACATTCGTATATAACATGTTCAGGCAGGCCATGATTTTCCAAAACAGTGAACCAAGTGCGGAGCATTCAGAGTTAAATGTTGGCATTTCACTTCTTAGGAATAAGTATCCTAGAGAAGTTCCTAAACTGTAACTTTTGTGTTCAGACGAAAATCATACTTGTTTTCTGACATTTGAATGGCACATGTTTACACAGGCCATGATTTTACAAAATAGAGAGCCAAGTGCAGATGAGTCAGAGTTAAATGTTGTAAGTGCACTCCTTTAGGAGAAGTATCCTACAGAAGCTTCTATATTGTAACTCTTTGTGTTCAGGAGGAAACCACACTTGTTTTACGACGTTTCCATGAAACATGTTCATTCATGTCGTTCCCTTCGAAAATAGTGAACCAAGCGAAGAGGACTCACCGTCATATGTAGCATGTGCACTTCTTTGGTAAGTCATGTGCAGCATGTGCACTTCTTTCTTTCGGATAAGTATCCGACACAGGTTTCTATACTGTAAAACTTTTTATTCTGGAGAAAACAACATTTGTTTTTTGCTGATTCTACTATCTATGTTCAGGTTTGTAATGAGCTTGAAAATAGTGACTAAGTGAGGACACGTCAAATTCACATGTTTCACTTTCTCTGCTCAGTGATAAGATTCCTGTAGATGTTCATACGTTGTACTTTTTATGTTCAGGAGAAATTCACACTGGTTTTGTGACGTTTTCATGGACTATGTTCACGCAGGCCTTGATTTGCCAAAACAGTGAACCAAGTGAGGAAGACTGAGAGTCAAATGTTGGAGGTGCACTGCTCAGGGATAAGTATACTACAGAAGATTCTGTGGTGTTACACTTTTTGTTCAGGAGAAGGTCATACTTGTTTTGCGACATTCACATATAACATGTTCACGCAGGCCATGATTTTCCAAAAGAGTGAACCAAGTGCGGAGGATTCAGAGTCAAATGTTGGCATTTCACTTCTTAGGGATAAGTATCCTAGGGAAGTTCCTAAACTGTAACTTTTGTGTTCAGGCAAAAATCATACTTGTTTTCAGACATTTGAATGGCACATGTTCACAAAGGCCATGATTTTACAAAATAGAGAATCAAGTGCGGAGGACTCAGAGTTAAATGTTGCAAGTGCACTTCTTTAGGAGAGGTATTCTACAGAAGTTTCTATACTGTAACTCTTTGTGTTCAGCAGGAAATCCCACTTGTTTGACGACGTTTCCTTGAAACATGTTCATGCATGTCGTTCCCTTCGAAAATAGTGAACCAAGTGAAGAGGACTCACAGTCATATGTAGCATGTGCACTTCTTTGGGAAGTCATGTGCAGCATGTGCACTTCTTTCGGATAAGTATCCTACACAGGTTTCTAGATTGTAAAACTTTGTATTCTGGAGAACTACATTTGTTTTGTGCTGATTCTACCAACTATGTCCAGGCTTGTAATGAGCTTGAAAATAGTGACCAAGTGAGGACACGTCAAATTCACATGTTTCACTTTCTGTGCTCAGTGATAAGAATCCTGTAGATGTTCATACGTGGTAACTTTTTATGTTCAGGAGAAATTCACACTGGTTTTGTGACGTTTTCATGGACTATGTTCACGCAGGCCTTGATTTGCCAAAACAGTGAACCAAGTGAGGAGGTCGGAGAGTCAAATGTTGAAGTTGCACTGCTTAGGGATAAGTATCCTACAGAAGATTCTATAGTGTTAGACCTTGTGTTCAGGAGAAGATCATACTCGTTTTGCGACATTCGCATATAACATGTTCACGCAGGCCATGCTTTTCCAAAGAGTGAACCAAGTGCGGAGCATTCAGAGGCAAATATTGGCATTTCACTTGTTAGGGATAAGTATCCTAGAGAAGTTGCTAAACTATAACTTTCGTGTTCAGGCGAAAATCATACTTGTTTTCTGACATTTGAATGGCACATGTTCACATAGGCCATGATTTTACAAAATAGAGAACCAAGTGCGGAGGACTCAGAGTTAAATGTTGCAAGTGCACTTCATTTGGAGAAGTGTCCTACAGAAGTTTCTATATTGTAACTCTTTGTGTTCAGGAGGAAATCACATTTGTTTTATAACGATTCCATGAAACATGTTCATGCATGTCATTCCCTTCGAAAACAGTGAATCAAGTGAAGAGGACTCACAGTCGTATGTAGCATGTGCACTTCTTGGGAAGTCATGTGCAGCATGTGCACTTCTTTCGGATAAGTATCCTACACAGGTTTCTAGACTCTAAAACCTTGCATTCTGGAGAAAACAACATTTGTTTTTGCGCATTCTACTAACTATGTTCAGGTTTGTAATGAGCTTGTTTTCTGACATTAATATGGCACATTTTCACACAGGCCATGATTTTACCAAATATAGAACCAAGTGCGGAGGACTCAGAGTTAAATGTTGCAATTGCACTTCTTTAGCAGAAGTATCCTACAGAAGTTTCTATATTTTAACTGTTTGTGTTCCATAGGAAATAACACTTGTTTTAGGACGTTTCCATGAAACATGTTCATGCATGTCCTTCCCTTTGAAAATAGTAAACCAAGTGAAGAGGACTCACAGTCATATGTAGCATGTGCAATTCTCTGGGAAGTCAAGTGCAGCATGTGCACTTCTTTCAGATAAGTATCCTACACAGGTTTCTATACTGAAAAATTTGTATTCTGGAGAAAACACCATTTTTTTATGCTGATTCTACCAACTATGTTCAGGCTTGTAATGAGCTTGAAAATAGTGACCAAGTGAGGACGCGTCAAATTCATATGTTTCACTTCCTCTGCTCAGTGATAAGAATCCTGTAGATGTTCATACGTTGTAACTTTTTATGTTCAGGAGAAATTCACACTGCTTTTGTGACGTTTTCATGGAATATGTTCACGCAGGCGTTTATTTTCAAAAACAGTGAACCAAGTGAGGAGGGCAGAGAGTCAAATGTTGGAGGTGTACTGTTCAGGGATAAGTATCCTACAGAATATTCTGTAGTGTTTCACTTTGTGTTCAGGAGAAGGTCATACTCATTTTGCGACATTCACATTGAACATGTTCACGCAAGCCATGATTTTCCAAAAGAGTGAACCAAGTGCGGAGGATTCAGAGTCAAATGTTGGCATTTCACTTCTTAGGGATAAGTATCCTAGAGAAGTTCCTAAACTGTAACTTTTGTGTTCAGACGAAAATGATACTTGTTTTCTGACATTTGAATGGCACATGTTCACACAGGCCATGATTTTACAAAATAGAGAACCAAGTGCGGAGGACTCAGAGTTAAATGTTGCAAGGGCACTTCTTAGGAGAAGTATCGTACAGAAGTTTCTATATTGTAACTCTTTGTGTTCAGGAGGAAATCACACTTGTTTGAAGACGTTTCCTTGAAACATGTTCATGCATGCCATTCCCTTCGAAAATAGTGAACCAAGTGAAGAGGACTCACAGTCATATGTAGCATGTGCATTTCTTTGGGAAGTCATGTGCAGCATGTGCACTTCTTACGGAATAGTATCTTACACAGGTTCAACACTGTATAACTTTGTATTCTGGAGAAAACAACATTTATTTTGTGCTGATTCTACCAACTATATTCAGGCTTGTAATAAGCTTGAAAATAGTGACCAAGTGAGGACGCGTCAAATTCATATATTTCACTTTCTCTGCTCAGTGATAAGACCCTGTAGATGTTCATACGTTGTAACTTTTTATGTTCAGGAGAAATTCACACTGGTTTTGTGACGTTTTCATGGACTATGTTCAAGCAGGCCTTGATTTTCCAAAACAGTGAACCAAGTGAGGAGGACTGAGTCAAATGGAGGAGGTGCAATGCTCAGGGGTAAGTATCCTATAGAAGATTCTGTACTGTTACACTTTCTGTTCAGGAGAATATCATACTCGTTTTGTGACATTCGCATATAACATGTTCACACAGGCCATGCTTTTCCAAAAGAGTGAACCAAGTGCCGAGCATTCAGAGTCAAATGTTGGCATTTCACTTCTTAGGGATAAGTATCCTAAAGAAGTTCCTAAACTGTAACTTTTGTGTTCAGGCGAAAATCATACTTGTTTTCTGACATTTGAATGGCACATGTTCACACAGGCCATGATTTTACAAAATAGAGAACCAAGTGCGGAGGACTCCAACATAAATGTTGCAAGGGCACTTCTTTAGGGGAAGTATCGTACAGGAGTTTCGATATTGTAACTCTTTGTGTTCAGTGGGAAATCACACTTGTTTTACGACTTTTCCATGAATCATGTTCATGCATGTAGGTCCCTTCGAAAATAGTGAACCAAGTGAAGAGGACTCACAGACATATGTAGCATGTGCACTTCTTTGGGAAGTCATGTGCAGCATGTGCACTTCTTACGGAATAGTATCTTACACAGGTTCAATACTATAAAACTTTGTATTCTGGAGAAAACAACATTTATTTTGTGCTGATTCTACTAACTATGTTCAGGCTTGTAATGAGCTTGAAAATACTGACCAAGTGAGGACGCGTCAAATTCACATGTTTCACTTTCTCTGCTCAGTGATAAGATTCCTGTAGATGTTCATACGTTGTACTTTTTATGTTCAGGAGAAATTCACACTGGTTTTGTGACGTTTTCATGGACTATGTTCACGCAGGCCTTGATTTCCCAAAACAGTGAACCAAGTGAGGAGGACTGAGAGTCAAATGTTGGAGGTGCACTGCTCAGGGATAAGTATCCTACAGAAGATTCTGTAGTGTTAGACTTTGTGTTCAGGAGAAGATCATACTCGTTTTGTGACATTCGCATATAACATGTTCAGGCAGGCCATGATTTTCCAAAACAGTGAACCAAGTGCGGAGCATTCAGAGTCAAATGTTGGCATTTCACTTCTTAGGAATAAGTATCCTAGAGAAGTTCCTAAACTATAACTTTTGTGTTCAGACAAAATCATACCTGTTTTCTGACATTTGAATGGCACATGTTTACACAGGCCATGATTTTACAAAATAGAGAACCAAGTGCAGATGAGTGAGAGTTAAATGTTGCAAGTGCACTTCTTTAGGAGAAGTATCCTACAGAAGCTTCTATATTGTAACTCTTTGTGTTCAGGAGGAAATCACACTTGTTTTACGATGTTTCCATGAAACATGTTCATTCATGTCGTTCCCTTCAAAAATAGTGAACCAAGCGAAGAGGACTCACCGTCATATGTAGCATGTGCACTTCTTTAGTAAGTCATGTGCAGCATGTGCACTTCTTTCTTTCTGATAAGTATCCGACACAGGTTTCTATACTGTAAAACTTTTTATTCTGGAGAAAACAACATTTGTTTTTTGCTGATTCTACCATCTATGTTCAGGTTTGTAATGAGCTTGAAAATAGTGACTAAGTGAGGACGCCTCAAATTCACATGTTTCACTTTCTCTGCTCAGTGATAAGAATCCTGTAGATGTTCATACGTTGTAAGTTTTTATGTTCAGGAGAAATTCACACTGGTTTTGTGACGTTTTCATCTAATATGTTCACGCAGGCCTTGATTTTCCAAAACAGTGAACCAAGTGAGGAGGATTGAGAGTCAAATGGTGGAGGTGCAATGCTCAGGGATAAGTATCCTATAGAAGATTCTGTAGTGTTACATTTTCTGATCAGGAGAAGATCTTACTCGTTTTGTGACATTCGCATATAACATGTTCACGCAGGCCATGATTTTCCAAAAGAGTGAACCAAGTGCGGAGGATTCAGAGTCAAATGTTGGCATTTCACTTCTTAGGGATAAGTATCGTAGGGAAGTTCGTAAACTGTAACTTTTGTGTTCAGGCAAAAATCATACTTATTTTCAGACATTTGAATGGCACATGTTCACAAAGGCCATGATTTTACAAAATAGAGAATCAAGTGTGGAAGACTCAGAGTTAAATGTTGCAAGTGCACTTCTTTAGGAGAGGTATTCTACAGAAGTTTCTATACTGTAACTCTTTGTGTTCAGGAGGAAATCCCACTTGTTTGACGACGTTTCCTTGAATCATGTTCATGCATGTCGTTCCCTTCGAAAATAGTGAACCAAGTGAAGAGGACTCACAGTCATATGTAGCATGTGCACTTCTTTGGGAAGTCATGTGCATCATGTGCACTTGTTTGGGATAAGTATCCTACACAGGTTTCTAGACTGTAAAACTTTGTATTCTGGAGAAAACAACATTTGTTTTTTGCTCATTCTACCAACTATGTTCAGGTTTGTAATGAGCTTGAAAATAGTGACCAAGTGAGGACGCGTCAAATAAATATGTTTCACTTTCTCTGCTCAGTGATAAGAATACTGTAGATGTCCATACGTTGTAACTTTTTATGTTCAGGAGAAATTCACACTGGTTTTGTGACGTTTTCATGGACTATGTTCACGCAGGCCTTGATTTTCCAAAACAGTGAACCAAGTGAGGAGGACTGAGAGTCAAATGTTGGAGGTGCACTGCTCAGGGATAAGTATCCTACAGAAGATTCTGTAGCATTACACTTTTTGTTTGGAGAAGATCATACTGGTTTTGCGACATTCGCATATAACATGTTCACGCAGGCCATGATTTTCCAAAAGAGTGAACCAAGTGCGGAGGATTCAGAGTCAAATGTTGGCATTTCACTTCTTAGGGATAAGTGTACTAGAGAAGTTCCTAACCTTTAACATTTGTGTTCAGGCGAAATTCATACTTGTTTTCTGACATTAAAATGGCACATGTTCACACAGGCCATGATTTTACCAAATATAGAACGAAGTGCGGAGGACTCAGAGTTAAATGTTGCAAGTCCATTTCTTTAGCAGAAGTATCCTATAGAAGTTTCTATATTTTAACTCTTTGTGTTCCGTAGGAAATCATACTTGTTTTAGGACGTTTCCATGATACATGTTCATGCATGTCCTTCCATTTGAATATAGTGAACCAAGTGAAGAGGACTCACAGTCATATGTAGCATGTGCAATTCTTTGGGAAGTCATGAGCAGCATGTGCACTTGTTTGGGATAAGTATCCTACACAGGTTTCTAGACTGAAAAATTTGTGTTCTAGAGAAAACAACATTTGTTTTATGCTGATTCTACCAACTATGTTCAGGCTTGTAATTAGCTTGAAAATAGTGACCAAGTGAGGACGCGTCAAATTCACAAGTTTCACTTTCTCTGCTCAGTGATAAGAATCCTGTAGATGTTCATACGTTGTAACTTTTTAGGTTCAGGAGAAATTCACACTGGTTTTGTGACGTTTTCATGGACTATGTTCACACAGGCCTTGATTTTCCAAAACAGTGAACCAAGTGAGGAGGACTGAGAGTCAAATGTTGGAGGTGAACTTCTTAGGGATAAGTATCCTACAGAAGATTCTGTAGTGTTACAGATTGTGTTCAGGAGAAGATCATACTCGTTTTGTGACATTCGCATACAACATTTTCACGCAGGCCATGATTTTCCAAAAGAGTGAAGCAAGTGCAGAGCATTCAGAGTCAAATGTTGGCATTTAACTTCTTAGGGATAAGTATCCTAGAGAAGTTCCTAAACTGTAACTTTTGTGTTCAGGCGAAAATCATACTTGTTTTCTGACATTTGAATGGCTCATGTTCACACAGGCCATGATTTTACAAAATAGAGAACCAAGTGCTGAGGACTCAGAGTTAAATGTTGCAAGCACACTTGTGTTGGAGAAGTATCATACAGAAGTTTCGATATTGTAACTCTTTGTGTTCAGGAGGAAATCACACTTGTTTTACGACGTTTCCATGAAACATGTTCATGCATGTCGTTCCCTTCGAAAATTGTGAAACAAGTGAAGAGGACTCACAGTCATATGGAGCATGTGCAATTCTTTCTGAAGTCATGTGAACTTCTTTGGAGAAGTATCGTACAGAAGTTTTGATATTGTAACTCTTTGTGTTCAGGAGGAAATCACACTTGTTTTATGACTTTTCCATGAAACATGTTCATGCATGTCGTTCCCTTCGAAAATAGTGAACCAAGTGAAGAGGACTCACAGTCATATGTAGCATGTGCACTTCTTTGGGAAGTCATGTGCAGCATGTGCACTTCTTTTGGATAAGTATCCTACACAGGTTTCTAGACTGTAAAACTTTGTATTCTGGAGAACTACATTTGTTTTGTGCTGATTCTACCAACTATGTCCAGGCTTGTAATGAGCTTGAAAATAGTGACCAAGTCAGGACACGTCAAATTCACATGTTTCACTCTCTCTGCTCAGTGATAAGAATCCTGTAGATGTTCATACGTGGTAACTTTTTATGTTCAGGAGAAATTCACACTGGTTTTGTGACGTTTTCATGGACTATGTTCACGCAGGCCTTGATTTGCCAAAACAGTGAACCAAGTGAGGAGGTCGGAGAGTCAAATGTTGAAGTTGCACTGCTTAGGGATAAGTATCCTACAGAAGATTCTATAGTGTTAGACCTTGTGTTCAGGAGAAGATCATACTCGTTTTGCGACATTCGCATATAACATGTTCACGCAGGCCATGCTTTTCCAAAGAGTGAACCAAGTGCGGAGCATTCAGAGGCAAATATTGGCATTTCACATCTTAGGGATAAGTATCCTAGAGAAGTTGCTAAACTATAACTTTGTTGTTCAGGCGAAAATCATACTTGTTTTCTGACATTTGAATGGCACATGTTCACACAGGCCATGATTTTACAAAATAGAGAACCAAGTGCAGAGGACTCAGACTTAAATGTTGCAAGTGCACTTCTTTTGGAGAAGTGTCCTACAGAAGTTTCTATATTGTAACTCTTTGTGTTCAGGAGGAAATCACATTTGTTTTACAACGTTTCCATGAAACATGTTCATGCATGTCATTCCCTTCGAAAACAGTGAACCAAGTGAAAAGGACTCACAGTCGTATGTAGCATGTGCACTTCTTTGGGAAGTCATGTGCATCATGTGCACTTGTTTGGGATAAGTATCCTACACAGGTTTCTAGACTGTAAAACTTTGTATTCTGGAGAAAACAACATTTGTTTTTTGCGCATTCTACCAACTATGTTCAGGTTTGTAATGAGCTTGAAAATAGTGACCAAATGAGGACGCGTCAAATTCACATGTTTCACTTTCTCTTCTCAGTGATAAGAATCCTGTAGTTGTTCATACCTTGTAACTTTTTATGTTCAGGAGAAATTCACACTGGTTTTGTGACGTTTTCATGGACTATGTTCACGCAGGCCTTGGTTTGCCAAAACAGTGAACCAAGTGAGGAGGTCGGAGAGTCAAATGTTGAAGTTGCACTGCTTAGGGATAAGTATCCTACAGAAGATTCTATAGTGTTAGACCTTGTGTTCAGGAGAAGATCATACTCGTTTTGCGACATTCGCATATAACATGTTCACGCAGGCCATGCTTTTCCAAAGAGTGAACCAAGTGCGGAGCATTCAGAGGCAAATATTGGCATTTCACATCTTAGGGATAAGTATCCTAGAGAAGTTGCTAAACTATAACTTTCGTGTTCAGGCGAAAATCATACTTGTTTTCTGACATTTGAATGGCACATGTTCACACAGGCCATGATTTTACAAAATAGAGAACCAAGTGCGGAGGACTCAGACTTAAATGTTGCAAGTGCACTACTTTAGCAGAAGTATCCTACAGAAGTTTCTATATTTTAACTGTTTGTGTTCCATAGGAAATCACACTTGTTTTAGGACGTTTCCATGAAACATGTTCATGCATGTCCTTCCCTTTGAAAATAGTAAACAAAGTGAAGAGGACTCAGTCATATGTAGCATGTGCAATTCTTTGGGAAGTCAAGTGCAGCATGTGCACTTCTTTCAGATAAGTATCCTACACAGGTTTCTATACTGAAAAATTTGTATTCTGGAGAAAACAACATTTTTTTTATGCTGATTCTACCAACTATGTTCAGGCTTGTAATGAGCTTGAAAATAGTGACCAAGTGAGGACGCGTCAAATTCATATGTTTCACTTTCTCTGCTCACTGATAAGAATCCTGTAGATGTTCATACGTTGTAACTTTTTATGTTCAGGAGAAATTCACACTGCTTTTGTGACGTTTTCATGGAATATGTTAACGCAGGCGTTTATTTTCAAAAACAGTGAACCAAGTGAGGAGGGCGGAGAGTCAAATGTTGGAGGTGTACTGCTCAGGGATAAGTATCCTACAGAAGATTCTGTAGTGTTTCACTTTGTGTTCAGGAGAAGATCATACTCGTTTTGCGACATTCGTATATAACATGTTCACGCAGGCCATGATTTTCCAAAAGAGTGAACCAAGTGCGGAGGATTCAGAGTCAAATGTTGGCATTTCACTTCTTAGGGATAAGTATCCTAGAGAAGTTCCTATACTGTAACTTTTGTGTTCAGGCGAAAATCGTACTTGTTTTCTGACATTTGAATGGCACATGTTCACACAGGCCATGATTTTACAAAATAGAGAACCAAGTGGGGAGGACTCAGAGTTAAATGTTGCAAGGGCACTTCTTTAGGAGAAGTATCGTACAGAAGTTTCGATATTGTAACTCTTTGTGTTCAGGAGGAAATCACACTTGTTTTAGGACGTTTCCATGAAGCATGTTCATGCATGTCCTTCCCTTTGAAAATAGTGAACCAAGTGAAGAGGACTCACAGTCATATGTAGCATTTTCACTTCTTTGGGAAGTCGTGTGCAGCATGTGCACTTCTTTCGGATAAGTATCCTACACACGTTTCTAGACTGTAAAAATTTGGATTCTGGAGAAAAAAACATTTATTTGGGGTTATTCTACTGTTGCAGTCTGCCTGCATGGTTGCTGATAAATGACCAGAACACAGCTTAAGGGAACAAGGAGTTTACTTTCTTACGACAGTCTGGTTACAGTTCATAGTCCAGCTTGACAGGAGAGCACACACCAACTCCAGGGCCGAGGGAACTGGCCACCATAACGGCTGAGAGATGGACAGTCCTTACTTGCCAGACCAGCATGTCCTGCCAAGTACACAGAAGGATGCCCCCTCTCTCAACCAGCTCTCTCTGATTTATCCAGGGCCTAATCCCACCCACCATGGGCTGGGTCTTCACCAGCAGCTAGACAATCTCCTTCAGGTTTGCTCTGGGCTTAACTCAACCATCAACTCTCTACAACTGTGCCCAGAGCTCAAACCCTCAAGAGTCAAGCTGACACCTGTGCTTAACTATGATATCTACCAACTATGTTCAGGCTTGTAATGAGCTTGAAAATAGTGACCAAGTGAGGACGCGTCAAATGCACATGTTTCACTTTCTCTGCTCACTGATAAGAATCCTGTAGATGTTCATACGTTGTAACTTTTTATGTTCACGAGAAATTCACACTGCTTTTGTGACGTTTTCATGAAATATGTTCACGCAGGCCTTGATTTTCCAAAACAGTGAACCAAGTGAGGAGGGCGGAGAGTCAAATGTTGGAGGTGTAGTGCTCAGGGATAAGTATCCTACAGAAGATTCTGTAGTGTTTCACTTTGTGTTCAGGAGAAGATCATACTCGTTTTGCAACATTCTCATATAACATGTTTCACGCAGGCCATGATTATCCAAAAGAGTGAACCAAGTGCAGAGGATTCAGAGTCAAATGTAGGCATTTCACTTCTTAGGGATAAGTATCCTAGAGAAGTTCCTAAACTGTAACTTTTGTGTTCAGACGAAAATCGTACTTGTTTTCTGACATTTGAATGGCACATGTTCACACAGGCTGTGATTTTACAAAATAGAGAACCAAGTGCGGAGGACTCAGAGTTAAATGTTGCAAGTGCACTTCTTTAGGAGAGGTATCGTACAGAAGTTTCTATATTGTAACTCTTTGTGTTCAGGAGGAAATCACACTTGTTTGACGACGTTTCCTTGAAACATGTTCATGCATGTCGTTCCCTTCGAAAATAGTGAACCAAGCGAGGAGAACTCACAGTCATATGTAGCTTGTGCACTTCTTTCGGAGAAGTATCCTACACAGGTTTCTAGACTGTAAAACTTTGTATTCTGAGGAAACCACATTTGTTTTGTGCTGATTCTACCAACTATGTTCAGGAATGTAATGAGCTTGAAAATAGTGACCAAGTGAGGACGCGTCAAATTCACATATTTCACTTTCTCTGCTCAGTGATAAGAATCCTGTAGATGTTCATATGTTGTAACTTTTTATGTTCAGGAGAAATTCACACTGGTTTTGTGACGTTTTCATGGACTATGTTCATGCAGGCCTGGATTTGCCAAAACAGTGAACCAAGTGAGGAGGTCGGAGAGTCAAATATTGGAGGTGCACTGCTCAGGGATAAGTATCCTACAGAAGATTCTGTAGTGTTACACTTTGTGTTCAGGAGAAGATCATACTCGTTTTGCGACATTCGCATATAACATGTTCACACAGGCCATGCTTTTCCAAAAGAGTGAACCAAGTACAGAGCTTTCACAGTCAAATGTTGGCATTTCACTTCTTAGGCATAAGTATCCTAGAGAAGTTCCTAAACTGTAACTTTTGTGTTCAGGCGAAAATCATACTTGTTTTCTGACATTTCAATGGCACATGTTCACACAGGCCATGATTTTACAAAATAGAGAACCAAGTGCGGAGGAATCAGACTTAAATATTGCAAGTGCACTTCTTTTGGAGAAGTGTACTACAGAACTTTCTATATTGTAACTCTTTGTGTTCAGGAGGAAATCACACTTGTTTTACAACGTTTCCATGAAACATGTTCATGCATGTCGTTCCCTTCGAAAATAGTGAACCAAGTGAAGAGGACTCACAGTCATATGTAGCATGTGCACTTCTTTGGGAAGTCATGTGCATCATGTGCACTTGTTTGGGATAAGTATCCTACACAGGTTTCTAGACTGTAAAACTTTGTATTCTGGAGAAAACAACATTTGTTTTTTGCTCATTCTACCAACTATGTTCAGGTTTGTAATGAGCTTGAAAATAGTGACCAAGTGAGGACGCGTCAAATAAATATGTTTCACTTTCTCTGCTCAGTGATAAGAATACTGTAGATGTCCATACGTTGTAACTTTTTATGTTCAGGAGAAATTCACAATGGTTTTGTGACGTTTTCATGGACTATGTTCACGCAGGCCTTGATTTTCCAAAACAGTGAACCAAGTGAGGAGGACTGAGAGTCAAATGTTGGAGGTGCACTGCTCAGGGATAAGTATCCTACAGAAGATTCTGTAGCATTACACTTTTTGTTTGGAGAAGATCATACTGGTTTTGCGACATTCGCATATAACATGTTCACGCAGGCCATGATTTTCCAAAAGTGTGAACCAAGTGCGGAGGATTCAGAGTCAAATGTTGGCATTTCACTTCTTAGGGATAAGTGTACTAGAGAAGTTCCTAACCTTTAACATTTGTGTTCAGGCGATATTCATACTTGTTTTCTGACATTAAAATGGCACATGTTCACACAGGCCATGATTTTACCAAATATAGAACCAAGTGCAGAGGACTCAGAGTTAAATGTTGCAAGTCCACTTCTTTAGCAGAAGTATCCTATAGAAGTTTCTATATTTTAACTCTTTGTGTTCCGTAGGAAATCATACTTGTTTTAGGACGTTTCCATGATACATGTTCATGCATGTCCTTCCATTTGAAAATAGTGAACCAAGTGAAGAGGACTCACAGTCATATGTAGCATGTGCAATTCTTTGGGAAGTCATGAGCAGCATGTGCACTTGTTTGGGATAAGTATCCTACACAGGTTTCTAGACTGAAAAATTTGTATTCTAGAGAAAACAACATTTGTTTTATGCTGATTCTACCAACTATGTTCAGGCTTGTAATTAGCTTGAAAATAGTGACCAAGTGAGGACGCGTCAAATTCACAAGTTTCACTTTCTCTGCTCAGTGATAAGAATCCTGTAGATGTTCATACGTTGTAACTTTTTAGGTTCAGGAAAAATTCACACTGGTTTTGTGACGTTATCATGGACTATGTTCACACAGGCCTTGATTTTCCAAAACAGTGAACCAAGTGAGGAGGACTGAGAGTCAAATGTTGGAGGTGAACTTCTTAGGGATAAGTATCCTACAGAAGATTCTGTAGTGTTACAGATTATGTTCAGGAGAAGATCATACTCGTTTTGTGACATTCGCATACAACATTTTCACGCAGGCCATGATTTTCCAAAAGAGTGAAGCAAGTGCAGAGCATTCAGAGTCAAATGTTGGCATTTAACTTCTTAGGGATAAGTATCCTAGAGAAGTTCCTAAACTGTAACTTTTGTGTTCAGGCGAAAATCATACTTGTTTTCTGACATTTGAATGGCTCATGTTCACACAGGCCATGATTTCACAAAATAGAGAACCAAGTGCTGAGGACTCAGAGTTAAATGTTGCAAGCACACTTGTGTTGGAGAAGTATCATACAGAAGTTTCGATATTGTAACTCTTTGTGTTCAGGAGGAAATCACACTTGTTTTATGACTTTTCCATGAAACATGTTCATGCATGTCGTTCCCTTCGAAAATAGTGAACCAAGTGAAGAGGACTCACAGTCATATGTAGCATGTGCACTTCTTTGGGAAGTCATGTGCAGCATGTGCACTTCTTTCGGATAAGTATCCTACACAGGTTTCTAGACTGTAAAACTTTGTATTCTGGAGAACTACATTTGTTTTGTGCTGATTCTACCAACTATGTCCAGGCTTGTAATGAGCTTGAAAATAGTGACCAAGTCAGGACACGTCAAATTCACATGTTTCACTCTCTCTGCTCAGTGATAAGAATCCTGTAGATGTTCATACGTGGTAACTTTTTATGTTCAGGAGAAATTCACACTGGTTTTGTGACGTTTTCATGGACTATGTTCACGCAGGCCTTGATTTGCCAAAACAGTGAACCAAGTGAGGAGGTCGGAGAGTCAAATGTTGAAGTTGCACTGCTTAGGGATAAGTATCCTACAGAAGATTCTATAGTGTTAGACCTTGTGTTCAGGAGAAGATCATACTCGTTTTGCGACATTCGCATATAACATGTTCACGCAGGCCATGCTTTTCCAAAGAGTGAACCAAGTGCGGAGCATTCAGAGGCAAATATTGGCATTTCACATCTTAGGGATAAGTATCCTAGAGAAGTTGCTAAACTATAACTTTGTTGTTCAGGCGAAAATCATACTTGTTTTCTGACATTTGAATGGCACATGTTCACACAGGCCATGATTTTACAAAATAGAGAACCAAGTGCAGAGGACTCAGACTTAAATGTTGCAAGTGCACTTCTTTTGGAGAAGTGTCCTACAGAAGTTTCTATATTGTAACTCTTTGTGTTCAGGAGGAAATCACATTTGTTTTACAACGTTTCCATGAAACATGTTCATGCATGTCATTCCCTTCGAAAACAGTGAACCAAGTGAAGAGGACTCACAGTCGTATGTAGCATGTGCACTTCTTTGGGAAGTCATGTGCATCATGTGCACTTGTTTGGGATAAGTATCCTACACAGGTTTCTAGACTGTAAAACTTTGTATTCTGGAGAAAACAACATTTGTTTTTTGCGCATTCTACCAACTATGTTCAGGTTTGTAATGAGCTTGAAAATAGTGACCAAATGAGGACGCGTCAAATTCATATGTTTCACTTTCTCTTCTCAGTGATAAGAATCCTGTAGTTGTTCATACCTTGTAACTTTTTATGTTCAGGAGAAATTCACACTGGTTTTGTGACGTTTTCATGGACTATGTTCACGCAGGCCTTGATTTTCCAAAACAGTAAACCAAGTGAGGAGGACTGAGGGTCAAATGTTGGAGGTGCACTGCTTAGGGATAAGTATCCTACAGAAGATTCTTTAGTGTTACACTTTTTGTTCAGGAGAAGGTCATACTCGTTTTGCGACATTTGCACATAACATGTTCACGCAGGCCATGTTTTTCCAAAAGAGTGAACCAAGTGAGGAGGATTCAGAGTCAAATGTTGGCATTTCACTTCTTAGGGATATGTATCCTAGAGAAGTTCCTAAACTTTAACTTTTGTGTTCAGGCAAAAATCATACTTGTTTTCTGACATTAATATGGCACATTTTCACACAGGCCATGATTTTACCAAATATAGAACCAAGTGCGGAGGACTCAGAGTTAAATGTTGCAATTGCACTACTTTAGCAGAAGTATCCTACAGAAGTTTCTATATTTTAACTGTTTGTGTTCCATAGGAAATCACACTTGTTTTAGGACGTTTCCATGAAACATGTTCATGCATGTCCTTCCCTTTGAAAATAGTAAACCAAGTGAAGAGGACTCAGTCATATGTAGCATGTGCAATTCTTTGGGAAGTCAAGTTCAGCATGTGCACTTCTTTCAGATAAGTATCCTACACAGGTTTCTATACTGAAAAATTTGTATTCTGGAGAAAACAACATTTTTTTTATGCTGATTCTACCAACTATGTTCAGGCTTGTAATGAGCTTGAAAATAGTGACCAAGTGAGGACGCGTCAAATTCATATGTTTCACTTTCTCTGCTCACTGATAAGAATCCTGTAGATGTTCATACGTTGTAACTTTTTATGTTCAGGAGAAATTCACACTGCTTTTGTGACGTTTTCATGGAATATGTTCACGCAGGCGTTTATTTTCAAAAACAGTGAACCAAGTGAGGAGGGCGGAGAGTCAAATGTTGGAGGTGTACTGCTCAGGGATACCTATCCTACAGAAGATTCTGTAGTGTTTCACTTTGTGTTCAGGAGAAGGTCATACTCATTTTGCGACATTCACATTGAACATGTTCACGCAGCCATGATTTTCCAAAACTGTGAACCAAGTGCGGAGGATTCAGAGTCAAATGTTGGCATTTCACTTCTTAGGGATAAGTATCCTAGAGAAGTTCCTAAGCTGTAACTTTTGTGTTCAGACGAAAATAATACTTGTTTTCTGACATTTGAATGGCACATGTTCACACAGGCCATGATTTTACAAAATAGAGAACCAAGTGCGGAGGACTCAGAGTTAAATGTTGCAAGGGCACTTCTTAGGAGAAATATCGTACAGAAGTTTCTATATTTTAACTCTTTGTGTTCAGGAGGAAATCACACTTGTTTGACGACGTTTCCTTGAAACATGTTCATGCATGTCGTTCCCTTCGAAAATAGTGAACCAAGTGAAGAGGACTCACAGTCATATGTAGCATGTGCACTTCTTTGGGAAGTCATATGCAGCATGTGCACTTCTTACGGAATAGTATCTTACACAGGTTCAATACTGTAAAACTTTGTATTCTGGAGAAAACAATATTTGTTTTGTGCTGATTCTACCAAGTATGTTCAGGCTTGTAATGAGCTTGAAAATAGTGACCAAGTGAGGACACGTCAAATTCACATGTTTCACTTTCTCTGCTCACTGATAAGAATCCTGTAGATGTTCATACCTTGTAACTTTTTATGTTCAGGAGAAATTCACACTGGTTTTGTGACGTTTTCATGGACTATGTTCACGCAGCCCTGATTTTCCAAAACAGGGAACCAAGTGAGGAGGGCGGAGAGTCAAATGTGGAGATGCACTGCTCAGGGATAAGTATCCTACAGAAGATTCTGTAGTGTTTCACTTTGTGTTCAGGAGAAGATCATACTCGTTTTCCGACATTCGTATATAACATGTTCACGCAGGCCATGATTTTCCAAAAGAGTGAACCAAGTGCGGAGGATTCAGAGTCAAATGTTGGCATTTCACTTCTTAGGGATAAGTATCCTAGAGAAGTTCCTATACTGTAACTTTTGTGTTCAGGCGAAAATCATACTTGTTTTCTGACATTTGAATGGCACATGTTCACACAGGCCATGATTTTACAAAATAGAGAACCAAGTGCTGAGGACTCAGAGTTAAATGTTGCAAGGGCACTTCTTTAGGAGAAGTATCGTACAGAAGTTTCGATATTGTAACTCTTTGTGTTCAGGAGGAAATCACACTTGTTTTAGGACGTTTCCATGAAACATGTTCATGCATGTCCTTCCCTTTGAAAATAGTGAACCAAGTGAAGAGGACTCACAGTCATATGTAGCATTTTCACTTCTTTGGGAAGTCGTGTGCAGCATGTGCACTTCTTTCGGATAAGTATCCTACACACGTTTCTACACTGTAAAAATTTGGATTCTGGAGAAAAAAACATTTATTTGGGGTTATTCTACTGTTGCAGTCTGCCTGCATGGTTGCTGATAAATGACCAGAACACAGCTTAAGGGAACAAGGAGTTTACTTTCTTACGACAGTCTGGTTACAGTTCATAGTCCAGCTTGACAGGAGAGCACACACCAACTCCAGGGCCGAGGGAACTGGCCACCATAACGGCTGAGAGATGGACAGTCCTTACTTGCCAGACCAGCATGTCTGGCCAAGTACACAGAAGGATGCCCCCTCTCTCAACCAGCTCTCTCTGATTTATCCAGGGCCTAATCCCACCCACCATGGGCTGGGTCTTCCCCAGCAGCTAGACAATCTCCTTCAGGTTTGCTCTGGGCTTAACTCAACCATCAACTCTCTACAACTGTGCCCAGAGCTCAAACCCTCAAGAGTCAAGATGACACCTGTGCTTAACTATGACACTCCACCCCTTGTCAACTTGACACAAAAACAATACACTTTTTAAACTGTAACCTTTCCTTGTCCCTACAGATGTTAAAATATAAATACATTCCATGGACAAATTTAAAATGTTCCCTCATTAAAACTTCAATTCCAATATTTTAAAAGTTCAAAGTTTCTTCAGACTTTAAAACAGATAAAACATTAAAACCGAAGGATCTTAATAAGAAAACATTAAAAAGAACAAAGTCCAGCAAATCACCGCATCCTGTGCTTAAATGTCCATCTTCTGCTGCTCATTATGTAATCAAGGCGGCTCAAAGATTCGAGGCATTCTCAGTCCCTGTTTGCAGCTCAAAGTTGTAAGAGCAGAGTTCCTCTGAACCAGGCTGAATCTCCACTCGCAGTTGTCCTCAGCAGCAGTCCCGCAGTTCTGGCATCTCACACACAACTCTGGGTTCTCCTCTGCAGCTTTAAGCTTCACCATCTCTTGCAGAACTCTATGCCTGCCACTTGGTGCCAAGCTTTTGCTGCTCTCCATGAACCCTTCAGTAGTACATGAAAACCAGTATCACCTTAGGGATGCTGCCAGATTCCGAAGTGAGGTTGAAACGCAGCTTAGTCCACTGGAGCCACAGCTACACCAACTTCAACACGCTGACGCTGGAAAAGCCTCTCTTCTAGGCAACCAAACTTGCAAAAGGCAAGAAACTGCTTAACTTGGGCTTTCGCCTCCGGAAGGAATCTGAGCTTCCAAACCACGAACTTGCCATACGGTGGTTTCCACGTCCTCCACCGTCTCAGTGCAAGTCACTAGGTTTTCCTTCAGCAGATATTCTGCTGCCTGCCCTTTGTACACCCAAACCTTCAAGGCTGCCAACACAGCTCTCCTTTGTCAAGCAAACCAGTCCATCATCTTTAAATTCAGCTTAACAAAGTCCTTGTTCCCCTCATCACAAATTGGGCCCAAACAATTTCTCTCAGCAATTGGCCCACTAAACTCTGAAGAACGGTATTTGTAAATCCACAAAGTGAAAATTTTCCAGCATTTCCAACTTTGTCCAGCAGAACCGTTCAAAAGCCACAAAATCCACATGGTCAGATTTATCAGCAACACCTCACTTCTGGTACCAAATTCTGTTGCAGTCCGCCTGCATGGTTGCTGATAAATGATCAGAACACAGCTTAAGGGAACAAGGAGTTTACTTTCTTACGACAGTCTGGTTACAGTTCATAGTCCAGCTTGACAGGAGAGCACACACCAACTCCAGGGCCGAGGGAACTGGCCACCATAACGGCTGAGAGATGGACAGTCCTTACTTGCCAGACCAGCATGTCCTGCCAAGTACACAGAAGGATGCCCCCTCTCTCAACCAGCTCTCTCTGATTTATCCAGGGCCTAATCCCACCCACCATGGGCTGGGTCTTCACCAGCAGCTAGACAATCTCCTTCAGGTTTGCTCTGGGCTTAACTCAACCATCAACTCTCTACAACTGTGCCCAGAGCTCAAACCCTCAAGAGTCAAGCTGACACCTGTGCTTAACTATGATATCTACCAACTATGTTCAGGCTTGTAATGAGCTTGAAAATAGTGACCAAGTGAGGACGCGTCAAATGCACATGTTTCACTTTCTCTGCTCACTGATAAGAATCCTGTAGATGTTCATACGTTGTAACTTTTTATGTTCACGAGAAATTCACACTGCTTTTGTGACGTTTTCATGAAATATGTTCACGCAGGCCTTGATTTTCCAAAACAGTGAACCAAGTGAGGAGGGCGGAGAGTCAAATGTTGGAGGTGTAGTGCTCAGGGATAAGTATCCTACAGAAGATTCTGTAGTGTTTCACTTTGTGTTCAGGAGAAGATCATACTCGTTTTGCAACATTCTCATATAACATGTTTCACGCAGGCCATGATTATCCAAAAGAGTGAACCAAGTGCAGAGGATTCAGAGTCAAATGTAGGCATTTCACTTCTTAGGGATAAGTATCCTAGAGAAGTTCCTAAACTGTAACTTTTGTGTTCAGACGAAAATCGTACTTGTTTTCTGACATTTGAATGGCACATGTTCACACAGGCTGTGATTTTACAAAATAGAGAACCAAGTGCGGAGGACTCAGAGTTAAATGTTGCAAGTGCACTTCTTTAGGAGAGGTATCGTACAGAAGTTTCTATATTGTAACTCTTTGTGTTCAGGAGGAAATCACACTTGTTTGACGACGTTTCCTTGAAACATGTTCATGCATGTCGTTCCCTTCGAAAATAGTGAACCAAGCGAGGAGAACTCACAGTCATATGTAGCTTGTGCACTTCTTTCGGAGAAGTATCCTACACAGGTTTCTAGACTGTAAAACTTTGTATTCTGAGGAAACCACATTTGTTTTGTGCTGATTCTACCAACTATGTTCAGGAATGTAATGAGCTTGAAAATAGTGACCAAGTGAGGACGCGTCAAATTCACATATTTCACTTTCTCTGCTCAGTGATAAGAATCCTGTAGATGTTCATATGTTGTAACTTTTTATGTTCAGGAGAAATTCACACTGGTTTTGTGACGTTTTCATGGACTATGTTCATGCAGGCCTGGATTTGCCAAAACAGTGAACCAAGTGAGGAGGTCGGAGAGTCAAATATTGGAGGTGCACTGCTCAGGGATAAGTATCCTACAGAAGATTCTGTAGTGTTACACTTTGTGTTCAGGAGAAGATCATACTCGTTTTGCGACATTCGCATATAACATGTTCACACAGGCCATGCTTTTCCAAAAGAGTGAACCAAGTACAGAGCTTTCACAGTCAAATGTTGGCATTTCACTTCTTAGGCATAAGTATCCTAGAGAAGTTCCTAAACTGTAACTTTTGTGTTCAGGCGAAAATCATACTTGTTTTCTGACATTTCAATGGCACATGTTCACACAGGCCATGATTTTACAAAATAGAGAACCAAGTGCGGAGGAATCAGACTTAAATATTGCAAGTGCACTTCTTTTGGAGAAGTGTACTACAGAACTTTCTATATTGTAACTCTTTGTGTTCAGGAGGAAATCACACTTGTTTTACAACGTTTCCATGAAACATGTTCATGCATGTCGTTCCCTTCGAAAATAGTGAACCAAGTGAAGAGGACTCACAGTCATATGTAGCATGTGCACTTCTTTGGGAAGTCATGTGCATCATGTGCACTTGTTTGGGATAAGTATCCTACACAGGTTTCTAGACTGTAACACTTTGTATTCTGGAGAAAACAACATTTGTTTTTTGCTCATTCTACCAACTATGTTCAGGTTTGTAATGAGCTTGAAAATAGTGACCAAGTGAGGACGCGTCAAATAAATATGTTTCACTTTCTCTGCTCAGTGATAAGAATACTGTAGATGTCCATACGTTGTAACTTTTTATGTTCAGGAGAAATTCACACTGGTTTTGTGACGTTTTCATGGACTATGTTCACGCAGGCCTTGATTTTCCAAAACAGTGAACCAAGTGAGGAGGACTGAGAGTCAAATGTTGGAGGTGCACTGCTCAGGGATAAGTATCCTACAGAAGATTCTGTAGCATTACACTTTTTGTTTGGAGAAGATCATACTGGTTTTGCGACATTCGCATATAACATGTTCACGCAGGCCATGATTTTCCAAAAGTGTGAACCAAGTGCGGAGGATTCAGAGTCAAATGTTGGCATTTCACTTCTTAGGGATAAGTGTACTAGAGAAGTTCCTAACCTTTAACATTTGTGTTCAGGCGAAATTCATACTTGTTTTCTGACATTAAAATGGCACATGTTCACACAGGCCATGATTTTACCAAATATAGAACCAAGTGCGGAGGACTCAGAGTTAAATGTTGCAAGTCCACTTCTTTAGCAGAAGTATCCTATAGAAGTTTCTATATTTTAACTCTTTGTGTTCCGTAGGAAATCATACTTGTTTTAGGACGTTTCCATGATACATGTTCATGCATGTCCTTCCATTTGAAAATAGTGAACCAAGTGAAGAGGACTCACAGTCATATGTAGCATGTGCAATTCTATGGGAAGTCATGAGCAGCATGTGCACTTGTTTGGGATAAGTATCCTACACAAGTTTCTAGACTGAAAAATTTGTATTCTAGAGAAAACAACATTTGTTTTATGCTGATTCTACCAACTATGTTCAGGCTTGTAATTAGCTTGAAAATAGTGACCAAGTGAGGACGCGTCAAATTCACAAGTTTCACTTTCTCTGCTCAGTGATAAGAATCCTGTAGATGTTCATACGTTGTAACTTTTTAGGTTCAGGAGAAATTCACACTGGTTTTGTGACGTTTTCATGGACTATGTTCACACAGGCCTTGATTTTCCAAAACAGTGAACCAAGTGAGGAGGACTGAGAGTCAAATGTTGGAGGTGAACTTCATAGGGATAAGTATCCTACAGAAGATTCTGTAGTGTTACAGATTGTGTTCAGGAGAAGATCATACTCGTTTTGTGACATTCGCATACAACATTTTCACGCAGGCCATGATTTTCCAAAAGAGTGAAGCAAGTGCAGAGCATTCAGAGTCAAATGTTGGCATTTAACTTCTTAGGGATAAGTATCCTAGAGAAGTTCCTAAACAGTAACTTTTGTGTTCAGGCGAAAATCATACTTGTTTTCTGACATTTGAATGGCTCATGTTCACACAGGCCATGATTTTACAAAATAGAGAACCAAGTGCTGAGGACTCAGAGTTAAATGTTGCAAGCACACTTGTGTTGGAGAAGTATCATACAGAAGTTTCGATATTGTAACTCTTTGTGTTCAGGAGGAAATCACACTTGTTTTACGACGTTTCCATGAAACATGTTCATGCATGTCGTTCCCTTCGAAAATTGTGAAACAAGTGAAGAGGACTCACAGTCATATGGAGCATGTGCAATTCTTTCTGAAGTCATGTGCACTTCTTTGGAGAAGTATCGTACAGAAGTTTTGATATTGTAACTCTTTGTGTTCAGGAGGAAATCACACTTGTTTTATGACTTTTCCATGAAACATGTTCATGCATGTCGTTCCCTTCGAAAATAGTGAACCAAGTGAAGGGGACTCACAGTCATATGTAGCATGCGCACTTCTTTGGGAAGTCATGTGCAGCATGTGCACTACTTACGGATAAGTATCCTCACACGTTTCTAGACTGTAAAACTTTGTATTCTGGAGAAAAAAAATTTATTTGGGGTTATTCTACCAACTATGTTCAGGCTTGTAATGAGCTTGAAAATAGTGCCCAAGAAAGGACGCGTCAAATTCATATGTTTCACTCTCTCTTCTCAGTGATAAGAATCCTGTAGATGTTCATATGTTGTAACTTTTTATGTTCAGGAGAAATTCACATTGGTTTTGTGATGTTTTCATGGACTATGTTCACGCAGGCCTTGATTTTTCCAAAATAGTGAACCAAGTGAGGAGTTCAGAGAGTCGAATGTTGGAGGTGCACTGCTCAGGGAGAAGTATCCTACAGAAGATTCTGTAGTGTTTCACTTTGTGTTCAGGAGAAGATCATACTCCTTTTGCCTCATTCGTATATAACATGTTCACGCAGGCCATGATTTTCCAAAAGAGTGAACCAAGTGCGGAGGATTCAGAGTCAAATGTAGGCATTTCACTTCTTAGGGATAAGTATCCTAGAGAAGTTCCTAAACTGTAACTTTTGTGTTCAGGCGAAAATCAAAATTGTTTTCTGACATTTGAATGGCACATATTCACACAGGCCATGATTTTACAAAATAGAGTACCAAGTGCGGAGGACTCAGAGTTAAATGTTTCAAGTGCACTTCTTTAGGAGAGGTATCATACAGAAGTTTCTATATTATAAATCTTTGTGTTCAGGAGGAAATCACACTTTTTTTACGATGTTTCATTGAAACATGTTCATGCATATCATTCCCTTCGAAAATATGAACCAAATGAAGAGGACTCACAGTCATATGTAGCTTGTGCACTTCCTTGGGAAGTCATGTGTAGCATGTGCACTTCTTACGGATAAGTATCCTACACAAGTTTCTAGACTGTAAATCTTTGTATTCTTGAGAAAAAAACATTTATTTGGGGTTATTCTACCAATTATGTTCAGGCTTGTAATGATATTGAAAATAGTGACCAAGTGAGGAGGCGTCAAATTCACATGTTTCACTTTCTCAGTTCAGTGATAAGAATCCTGTAGATGTTCCTAATTTGTAACTTTTTATGTTCAGGAGAAATTCACACTGGTTTTGTGACGTTTTCATGGACTATGTTCACGTAGGCCTTGATTTTCCAAAACAGTGAACCAAGTGAGGAGGACTGAGAGTCAAATGTTGGACATGCACTGCAGAGGGATATGTATCCTATAGAAGATTCTGTAGTGTTACACTTTGTGTTCTGGAGAAGATCATACTCGTTTTGTGACATTCGCATATAACATGTTCAGGCAGGCCATGATTTTCCAAAAGAGTGAACCAAGTGCAGAGCATTCAGAGTCAAATGTTGGCATTTAACTTCTTAGGGATAAGTATCCTAGAGAAGTTCCTAAACTGTAACTTTTGTGTTCAGGCGAAAATCATACTTGTTTTCTGACATTGGAATGGCACATGTTCACACAGGCCATGATTTTACAAAATAGAGAACCAAGTACGAATGTTCAGAGTTAAATGTTTCAAGTGCACTTCTTTAGGAGAGGTATCGTACAGAAGTTTCTATATTGTAACTCTTTGTGTTCAGTAGGAAATCACACTTGTTTTACGATGTTTCGTTGAAATATGTTCATGCATGTCCTTCCCTTCGAAGATATGAACCAAGTGAAGAGGACTCACAGTCATATGTAGCTTGTGCACTTATTTGGGAAGTCATGTGCAGCATGTGCACTTCTTTCGGATAAGTATCCTACACAGGTTTCTCGACTGTATAACTTTGTATTCTGGAGAAAACAACATTTGTTTTATGCTGATTCTACCAACTATGTTCAGGCCTCTAATGAGCTTTAAAATAGTGACCAAGTGAGGAGGTGTCAAATTCACATATTTCATTTTCTCTGCTCAGTGATAAGAATCCTGTAGATGTAAATACGTTATAACTTTTTATGTTCAGAGGAATTCACACTGGTTTTGTGACGTTTTCATGGACTATGTTCACGCAGGCCTTGATTTTCCTAACCAGTGAACCAAGTGAAGAGGGTGCAGAATCAAATGTTGGAGGTTCACTGCTCAGGGATAAGTATCCTACAGAAGATTCTGTAGTGTTTCACTTGTGTTCAGGAGAAGATCATACTCCTTTTGCGACATTCGTATATAACATGTTCACGCAGGCCATGATTTTCCAAAAGAGTGAACCAAGTGCAGAGGATTCAGAGTCAAATGTTGGTATTTCACTTCTTAGGGATAAGTATCCTAGAGAAGTTCCTAAATTTTAACTTTTGTGTTCAGGAGAAAATCATACTTGTTTTCTGACATTTCAATGGCACATGTTCACACAGGCCATGATTTTACAAAATAGAGAACCAAGTGCGGAGGACTCCGACATAAATTTTGCAAGTGCACTTCTTTTGAAGAAGTATCGTACAGAAGTTTCGATATTGTAACTCTTTGTGTTCAGGAGGAAATCACACTTGTTTTACGACGTTTCCATTAAATATGTTCATGCATGTCGTTCCCTTCGAAAATAGTGAACCAAGTGAAGAGGACTCACAGTCATATGTAGCATGTGCACTTCTTTCGGATAAGTATCCTATACAGGTTTCTAGACTGTAAAACTTTTTATTCTGGAGAAAACCACATTTGTTTTATGCTGATTCTACCAACTATGTTCAGGCTTGTAATGAGCTTGAAAATAGTGACCAAGTGAGGACGCGTCAAATGCACATGTTTCACTTTCTCTGCTCAGTGAGAAGAATCCTGTAGATGTTCATACGTTGTAACTTTTTATGTTCAGGAGAAATTCATACTGGTTTTATGAAGTTTCCTTTGACTATATTCACGCAGGCCTTGATTTTCCAAAACAGTGAACCAAGTGAGTAAGGCAGAGAGTCAAATGTTGGAGGTACAATGCTCAGGGATAAGTATCCTACAGAAGATTCTGTAGTATTACACTTTTTGTTCAGGAGAAGATCATACTCGTTTTGCAACATCTGCATATAACATGTTCAAGTAGGCCATGATTTTCCAAAAGAGTGAACCAAGTGTGGAGGATTCAGAGTCAAATGTTGGCATTTCACTTCTTAGGGATAAGTATCCTAGAGAAGTTCCTAAACTTTAACTTTTGTGTTCAGGCGAAAATCATAGTTGTTTTCTGACATTTGAATAGCACATATTCACACAGGCCATGATTTTACAAAATAGAGAACCAAATGCGGAGGACTCAGAGTTAATTGTTGCAAGTGCACTTCTTTAGGAGAAGTATCCTACAGAACTTTCTATATTGTAACTCTTTGTGTTCAGGAGGAAATCACACTTGTTTTAAGACGTTTCCATGAAACATGATCATGCATGTCGTTCCCTTCGAAAATAGTGAACCAAGTGATGAGGACTCACAGTCATATGTAGCATGTGCACTTCTTTGGGAAGTCATGTGCAGCATGTGCACTTCTTTCGGATAAGTATCCTGCACAGGTTTCTAGACTGTAAAACTTTTTATTCTGGAGAAAAACACATTTATTTTATGCTGACTCTACCATCTATGTTCAGGCTTGTAATGAGCTTGAAAATAGTGACCAAGTGAGGACGCATCGAATTCACATGTTTCACTTTCTCTGCTCAGTGATAAGAATTCTGTAGATGTTCATACGTTGTAAATTTTATGTTCAGGAGATATTCACACTGGTTTTGTGAGGTTTTCATGGACTTTGTTCATGCAGGCCTTGAATTTCCAAAACTGTGAACCAAGTGAGGAGGACTGAGAGTCAAATGGTGGAGGTACACTTCTCAGGGATAAGTATCCTACAGAAGATTCTGTAGTGTTACGCTTTGTGTTCAGGAGAAGATCATACTTGTTTTGCGACATTCGCATATAACATGTTCATACAGGCGATGCTTTTCCAAAAGAGTGAACCAAGTGCGGAGGATTCAGAGTCAAATGTTGGCATTTCACTTCTTAGGAATAAATATCCTAGAGAAGTTCCTAAACTGTAACTTTTGTGTTCAGGCGAAAATCATACTTGTGTTCTGACATTTGAATGGCACATGTTCACACAGGCCATGATTGTACAAAATAGAAAACCAAGTGAGGAGGAATCAGAGTTAAATGTTGCAAGTGCACTTCTTTAGGAGAAGTATCGTACAGAAGTTTCTATATTGTAACTCTTTGTGTTCAGGAGGAAATCACACTTGTTTTACGACGTTTCCATGAAACATGTTCATGCATGTCGTTACCATCGAAAATAGTGAACCACATGCAGAGGACTCACAATCATATGTGGCCTGTGCACTTTTTTGGGAAGTCATGTGCAGCATGTGCACTTCTTTCGGATAAGTATCCTACAGAGGTTTCTAGACTGCAAAACTTTGCAATCTGGAGAAAAAAACATTTTTGGGGGGTTTTTCTACCAACTATGTTCAGGCTTGTAATGAGCTTGAAAATACTGACCAAGTGGGGACGCGTCAAATTCACATGTTTCACTTTCTCTGCTCAGTGATAAGAATCCTGTAGATGTTCATACGTTGTTACTTTTTAGGGATAAGTATCCTAGAGAAGTTCCTAAACTGTAACTTTGTTGTTCAGGCGAAAATCATACTTGTTTTCTGACATTTGAATGGCACATGTTCACACAGGCCATGATTTTACAAAATAGAGAACCAAGTGCGGCGGACTCAGACTTAAATGTTGCAAGTGCACTTCTTTTGGAGAAGTATCGTACAGAAATTTCGATATTGTAACTCTTTGTGTTCAGGAGGAAATCACACTTGTTTTACGACGTTTCCATGAAACATGTTCATGCATGTCGTTCCCATCGAAAATAGTGAACCAAGTGAAGAGGACTCACAGTCATATGTAGCATGTGCACTTTTTTGGGAACTCATGTGCAGCATGTGCACTTCCTTCGGATAAGTATTCTATACAGGTTTCTAGACTGTAAAACTTTGTATTCTGGAGAAATCAACATTTGTTTTGTGCTGATTCTACCAACTATGTTCAGGCTTGTAATGAGCTTCAAAATAGTTACCAAGTGGGGACGTGTGAAATTCACATGTTTCACTTTCTCTTCTCAGGGATCAGAATCCTGTAGATGTTCATACGTTGTAATTTTTATGTTGAGGAGAAATGCACACTGGTTTTGTGACGTTTTAATGGACTATGTTTACGCAGGCCTTGATTTTCCAAGACAGTGAACCAAATGAGGAGGGCAGAGAGTAAAATGTTGGAGGTGCACTGCTGAGAGATAAGTATCCTACAGAAGATTCTGTAGTGTTTCACTTTGTGTTCAGGAGGAGATCATACTCGTTTTGTGACATTCGTATACAACATGTTCACGCAGGCCATGATTTTCAAAAAGAGTGAACCAAGTGCGGAGGATTCAGAGTCAAATGTTGGCATTTCACTTCTTAGGGATAAGTATCCTAGAGAAGTTCTTAAACTGTAACTTTTGTGTTCAGGCCAAAATCATACTTGTATTCTGAAATTTGAATGGCACATGTTCACACAGGCCATGATTTTACAAAATAGAGAACCAAGTGCGGAGGACTCAAAGTTAAATGTTGCAAGTGTACTTCTTTAGGAGAAGGGTCATAAGAAGTTTCTATATTGTAACTATTTGTGTTCAGGAGGAACACAAAGGTTTTACGACGTTTCCATGAAACTTGTTCAAGCATGTCGTCCCTTCGAAAATAGTGAATCAAGTGAGGAGGACTCACAGTCATATGTAGCATGTGCACTTCTTGGGAAGTCATGTGCAGCATGTGCACTTCTTTCGGATAAGTATCCTACACAGGTTTCTAGACTGTAAAACCTTGCATTCTGGAGAAAACAACATTTGTTTTGTGCTGATTCTACCAACTATGTTCAGGATTGTAATGAGCTTGAAAATAGTGACCAAGTGAGGAAGCGTCAAATTCACATGTTTCACTTTCTCTGTTCAGTGATAAGTATCCTGTAGATGTTCATACGTTGTAAATTTTTATGTTCAGAAGATATTCACACTGGTTTTGTGACGTTTTCATGGACTATATTCACGCAGAACTTGATTTTCCAAAACAGTGAACCAAATGAGGAGGACTGAGAGTCAAATCTTGGATGTACATTACTCAGGGATAAGTATCCTACAGAATATTCCTAGTGTTACACTTTGTGTTCAGGAGAAGATCATACTTGTTTTGCGACATTCTCATATAACATGTTCACGCAGGCCATGATTTTCCAGGAGAGTGAACCAAGTGCGGAGGATTCAGAGTCAAAAGTTGGAATTTCACATCTTAGGATTAAGTATCCTAGAGAAGTTCCTATACTGTAACATTTGTGTTCAGGCGAAAAAAATACTTTTTTTGTGACATTTGAATGTCACATGTTCACACAGACCTGATTTCACAAAATAGAGAACCAAGTGCAGAGGACTCATAGTTAAATGTTGCAAGTGCACTTCTTTAGGAGAAGTATCATGCAGAAGTTGCTATATTGTAACTCTTTGTGTTCAGGAGGAAATCACACTCATTTTAGGACACTTCCATGAAACATGTTCATGCATGTCGTTACCTTCCAAAATAGTGAACCAAGTGAAGAGGACTCACAGTCATATGTAGCATGTGCACTTCTTTGGAAAGTCATGTGCAGTATTTGCACTTCTTTGGGGTAAATATCCTACACAGGTTTCTAGACTTTAAAACTTTGTATTCTGGAGAAAACAACATTTGTTTTGTGCTGATTCTACCAACTATGTTCAGGCTTGTAATGACCTTGAAAATAGTGACCAAGTGAGGACGCGTCAAATTCACATGGTTAACTTTCTCTTCTCAATGATAAGAATCCTGTAGATGTTCATACGTTGTAACTTTTTATGTTCAGGAGAAATTCACACTGGTTTTGTGACGTTTTCATGGAATATGTTCACGTAGGCCTTGATTAACCAAGTGAGAATGACTGAGAGTCAAATGTTGGAGGTGCACTTCTCAGGGATAAGTATCCTACAGAAGATTCTGGAGTGTTACGCTTTCTGTTCAGGAGAAGATCATACTCGTTTTGCGACATTCGCACATAACATGTTCACGCAGGCCTTGATTTTCCAATATAGTGAAACAAGTGAGGAGGACTGAGAGTCAAAAGTTGGAGGTGCACTTCTCAGGGATAAGTATCCTACAGAAGATTCTGTAGTGTTACGATTTGTGTTCAGGAGAAAATCATACGCTTTTTGCAACATTTGCATATAATATGTGCACGTAGGCCATGATTTTCCAAAAGAGTGAACCAAGTGCAGAGCATTCAGAGTCAAATGTTGTCATTTCACTTCTTTGGGATAAGTATCCTAGAGAAGTTCCTAAACTGTAACTTTTGTGTTCAGGCTAAAATCATACATGTTTTCTCACATTTGAATGGCACAAGTTCACACAGACCATGATTTCACAAAATAGAGAACCAAGTGCGGAGGACTCAGAGTTAAATGCAGCAAGTGTGCTTCTTTAGGAGAAGTATCGTACAGAAGTTTCTATAGTGTAAATCTTTGTGTTCAGGAGGAAATCACACTTGTCTTGTTTTACGTTGTTTCCATGAAACATGTTCATGCATGTCGTTCCCTTCGAAAATAGTGAACCAAGTGGTGAAGAGGACTCACAGTCATATGTAGCATGTGCACTTCTTTGGGAAGTCATGTGCACCATGTGCACTTCTTTGGGATAAGTATCCTACACAGGTTTCTAGACTGTAAAACATTGCATTCTGGAGAAAACAACATTTGTTTTGTACTGATTCTACGAACTATTTTCCGGCTTGAAATGAGCTTGAAAATAGTGACTAAGTGAGGACGTGTCAATTTCACGTTTCACTTTCTCTGCTCAGTGATAAGAATCCTGTAGATGTTCATATGTTGTAACTTTTTATGTTCGGGATAAATTCAAACTGGTTTTGTTACGTTTTTATAGAATATGTTCACGCGGGCCTTGATTTTCCAAAATAGTGAACCGAGTGAGGAGGACTGAGTGTCAAATGTTGGAGGTGCACTTCTCAGGGATAAGTATCCTACAGAAGATTCTGTACTGTTATGCTTTGTGTTCAGGAGAAGATCCTTCTCGTTTTGCGACATTCGCACATAACATGTTCACGCAGGCCATGATTTTCCATAAGAGTGAACCAAGTGCGGAGCATTCAGAGTCAAATGTTGGCATTTCACTTCTTCGGGATAAATATCCTAGAGAAGTTCCTAAACTGTAACTTTGTGTTCAGGAGAAAATCATACTTGTTCTCTGACATTTGAATGGCACATGTTCACACAGGCCATGATTTCACAAAATAGAGAACCAAGTGCGGAGGACTCGGAGTTAAATGTTGCAAGTGCGCTTCTTTAGGAGAAGTATCGTACAGAAGTTTCTATACTGTAAATCTTTGTGTTCAGGAGGAAATCACGTTTGTTTTATGACGTTTCCATAAAACATGTTCATGCATGTCGTTCCCTTCGAAAACAGTGAACCAAGTGAAGAGGACTCACAGTCATATGAAGCATGTGCACTTCTTTGGGAAGTCATGTGCAGCATGTGTAATTCTTTCGGTTAAGTATCCTAAACAGGGTTCTAGACTGTAAAACTTTGTATTCTGGAGAAAACAACATTTGTTTTGTGCTGATTCTACCAACGATGTTCAGGCTTGTAATGAGATTGAAAATAGTGACCAAGTGAGGACGCGTCAAATTCACATGTTTCCCTTTCTCTGCTCAGTGATAAGAATCCTGTAGATGTTCATACTTTGTAACTTTTTAGGTTCAGGAGAAATTCACACTGGTTTTGTGATGTTTTCATGGAATATGTTCACGCAGGCCTTGATTTTCCAAAATAGTGAAACAAGTGAAGAGGACTGAGAGTCAAAAGTTGGAGGTGCACTTCTCAGGGATAAGTATCCTACAGAAGATTCTGTAGTGTTACGATTTGTGTTCAGGAGAAGAGCATACTCTTTTTGCGACATTTGCATATAATATGTGCACCCAGGCCATGATTTTCCAAAAGAGTGAACCAAGTGCGGAGCATTCAGAGTCAAATGTTGGCATTTCATTTCTTCGGGATAAGTATCCTAGAGAAGTTCCTAAACTGTAATTTTGTGTTCAGGCGAAAATCATACATGTTTTCTCACATTTGAATGGCACAAGTTCACACAAACCATGATTTTACAAAATAGAGAACCTAGTGCGGATTACTCAGAGTTTAATGTTACAAGTGTGCTTCTTTAGGAGAAGTATACTACAGAAGTTTCTATAGTGTAAATCTTTGTGTTCAGGAGGAAATCACTTGTCTTGTTTTACGACGTTTCCACGAAACATGTTCATGCATGTCGTTCCCTTCCAAAAGAGTGAACAAAGTGAAGAGGACTCACAGTCAAATGTAGCATGTGCACTTCTTTGGGAAGTCATGTGCAGCATGTGCACTTCTTTAGGATAAGTATCCTACAGAGTTTTCTAGACTGTAAAACGTTGTATTCTGGAGAAAACAAAATTTGTTTGGTGCTGATTCTACCAACTATGTTCAGGCTTTTAATGAGCTTGAAAATAGTGACTTAGTGAGGAGGCGTCAAATTCACATGTTTCACTTTCTCTTCTCAGTGATTATAATCCTGTAGATGTTCATACGTTGCAACCTTTTATGTTCAGGAGAAATTCACACTGGTTTTGTGACGTTTTCATGGAATATGTTCACGCAGGCCTTGATTTTCCAAAATAGTGCACCAAGTGAGGAGGACTGAGAGTCAAAAGTAGGAGGTGCACTTCTCAAGGATAAGTATCCTACAAAGGATTCTGTAGTGATACACTTTTTGTTCAGGAGAAGATCATACTCATTTTGCGACATTCGCATAGAACATGTTCACGCAGGCCATGATTTTCCAAAAGAGTGAACCAAGAGCGGAGCATTCAGAGTCAAATGTTGGCATTTCACTTCTTAGGGATAAGTATTCTAGAGAAGTTCCGAAACTGTAACTTTTGTGTTGAGGAGAAAATCATACTTGTTTTCTGATATTTGAAAGGCACATGTTCACACAGGCCATGATTGCACAAAATAGAGAACCAAGTGCGGAGGACTCAGAGTTAAATGTTGCAAGTGCTCTTCTTTAGGAGAAGTATCTTACAGAAGTTTCTACATTGTAACTCTTTGTGTTCAGGAGGAAATCACACTTGTCTGGTTTTACGACGTTTCCATGAAACATGTTCATGCATGTCGTTCCCTTTGAAAATAGTGAACCAAGTGACGAGGACTCACAGTCATATGTAGCGGGTGCACATCTTTGGGAAGTCTTGTGCAGCACGTGCACTTCTTTCTGATAAGTATACTACACAGGTTTCTAGAATGTAAAACTTTGTATTCTGGAGAAAACAACATTTGTTTTGTGCTGATTCTACCAACTATGTTCAGGCTTGTAATGAGCTTGAAAATAGTGACCAAGTGAGGACGTGTCAAATTCACATGTTTCACTTTCTCTTCTCAGTGAGAAGAATCCTGTAGATGTTCATACGTTGTAACTTTTTATGTTCAGGAGAAATTCACACTGGTTTTGTGACGTTTTCATGGAATATGATCCCGCAGGCCTTGATTTTCCAAAATAGTGAACCAAGTGAGGAGGACTGAGAGTCAAATGTTGGAGGTGCACTTCTCAGGGATAAGTATCCTACAGAAGATTCTGTAGTGTTACGCTTTGTGTTCAGGAGAAGATCATACTCTTTTTGCGACATTCGCACATAACATGTTCACGCAGGCCATGATTTTCCATGAGAGTGAACCAAGTGCGGAGCATTCAGAGTGAAATATTGGCATTTCACTTCTTCGGGATAAGTATCCTAGAAAAGTTCCTAAACTGTAACTTTTGTGTTCAGGCGAAAATCATACATGTTTTCTCAAATTTGAATGGCACAAGTTCACACAGACCATGATTTCACAAAATAGAGAACCAAGTGCGGAGGACTCAGAGTTAAATGTTGCAAGTGTGCTTCCTTAGGAGAAGTTTCGTACAGAAGTTTCTATAGTGTAACTCTTTGTGTTCAGGAGGAAATCACATTTGTTTTACGACGTTTCCATGAAACATGTTCATGCATGTCGTTCCCTTCGAAAATAGTGAACAAAGTGGTGAAGAGGACTCACAGTCATATGTAGCATGTGAACTACTTTGGGAAGTCATGTGCAGCATGTGCACTTCTTTCGGTTAAGTATCCTACATAGGTGTCTAGACTGTAAAACTTTGTATTCTGGAGAAAACCTCCTTTGTTTTGTGCTGATTCTACCAACTATGTTCAGGCTTGTAATGAGCTTGAAAATAGTGACCAAGTGAGGACGCGTCAAATTCACGTTTAACTTTCTCTGCTCAGTGATAAGAATCCAGTAGATGTTCATACGTTGTAACTTTTTATGTTCAGGAGAAATTCACACTGGTTTTGTGAGGTTTTCATGGAATATGTTCATGCAGGCCTTGATTTTCCAAAAGAGTGAACCAAGTCCGGAGGATTCAGAGTCAAATGTTGGCATTTCACTTCTTAGGGATAAGTATCCTAGAGAAGTTCCTAAACTGTAACTTTTGTGTTCAGGCGAAAATCATACCTGTTTTCTGAGTTTGGAATGGCACATGTTCCCACAGGCCATGATTTCACAAAATAGATAACCAAGTGCGGAGGACTCAGAGTTAAATGTTGTAAGTGCACTTCTTTAGGAGAAGTATCGTACAGAAGTTTCTATATTGTAACTCTTTGTGTTCAGGAGGAAATCACACTTGTCTGGTTTTACGACGTTTCCATGAAACATGTTCATGCATGTCGTTCCCTTTGAAAAGAGTGAACCAAGTGACGAGGACTCACTGTCATATGTAGCGTGTGCACTTCTTTGGGAAGTCTTGTGCAGCACGTGCACTTCTTTCGGATAAGTATCCTACACAGTTTTCTAGACTGTAAAACTTTGTATTCTGGAGAAAACAGCATTTGTTTTGTGGTGATTCTACCAACTATGTTCAGGCTTGTTGAGCTTGAAAATAGTGACCAAGTGAGGACACCTCAAATTCACATGTTTCACTTTCTGTTCTCAGTGATAAGAATCCTGTAGATGTTCATACGTTGTAACTTTTTATGTTCAGGAGAAATTCACACTGGTTTTGTGACGTTTTCATGGAATATGATTCCGAAGGCCTTGATTTTCCAAAATAGTGAACCAAGTGAGGAGGACTGAGAGTCAAATGTTGGAGGTGCACTTCTCAGGGATAAGTATCCTACAGAAGATTCTGTAGTGTTATGCTTTCCGTTCAGGAGAAGATCATACTCGTTTTGCGACATTCGCATATAACATGTTCACGCAGGCCATGATTTTCCAAAGGAGTGAACCAAGTTCGAAGCATTCAGAGTCAAATGTTGGCATATCACTTCTTATGGATAAGTATCCTGGAGAAGTTCCTAAACTGTAACTTTTGTGTTCAGGCGAAAATATACTTGTTTTCTGACATTTGAATGGCACATGTTCACACAGGCCATGATTTGACAAAATAGAGAACCAAGTGCGGAGGACTCAGAGTTAAATGTTGCAAGAGCAGTCCTTTAGGAGAAGTATCGTCCAGAAGTTTCTATATTTTAACTCTTTGTCTTCAGGCGGAAATCACACTTGTTTTAAGATGTTTCCCTGAAACATGTTCATGCATGTCATTCCCTCGAAAATAGTGAACCCAGTGAAGAGGACTCACAGTCATATGTAGCATGTGCACGTCTTTGGGAAGTCATGTGCAGCATGTGCACTTCTTTCGGATGAGTATCCTACACAGGTTTCTAGTCTGTAACACTTTGTATTGTGGAGAAAGCAACATTTGTTTTGTGCTGATTCTACCAACTATGTTCAGGCTTGTAATGAGCTTGAAAATAGTGACCAAGTGAGGACGCGTCAAATTCACATGTTTCACTTTCTCTTCTCAGTGATAAGAATCCTGTAGATGTTCATACGTTGTAATTTTTTATGTTCAGGAGAAATTCACACTGGTTTTGTGACGTTTTCATGGAATATGTTCATGCAGGCCTTGATTTTCCAAAATACTGAACCAAGTGAAGAGGACTGAGAGTCAAATGTTGGAGGTACACTTCTCAGGGATAAGTATCCTACAGAATATTCTGTAGTGTTACGCTTTGTGTTCAGGAGAAAATCATACTCATTTTGCGACATTCGTCCATAATATATTCACGCAGGCCATGATTTTCCAAAAGAGTGTACCAAGTGCGGAGCATTCAGAGTCAAATGTTGGCATTTCACTTTTTCGGGATAAGTATCCTAGAGAAGTTCATAAACTGTAACTTTTGTGTTCAGGCGAAAATCATATTTGTTTTCTGACATTGGAATGGCACATGTTCAAACAGTCCATGATTTCACAAAATAGAGAACCAAGGGCGGAGGACTCAGAGTTAAATGTTTCAAGTGCGCTTCTTTAGGAGAAGTATCGCACAGAAGTTTCTATATTGTAACTCTTTGTGTTCTGGAGGAAATCACACTTTTTTTACGACGTTTCCATGAAACATGTTCATGCATGTCGTTCCCTTCGAAAATAGTGAACCCAGTGAAGAGGACTCACAGTCATATGTAGCATGTGCACGTCTTTGGGAAGTCATGTGCAGCATGTGCACTTCTTTCGGATAAGTATCCTACACATGTTTCTGGACTGTAAAACTTTGTATTCTGGAGAAAACAACATTTGTTTTGTGCTTATTCTACCAAATATGTGCAGGCTTGTAATGAGCTTGAAAATAGCGACCAAGTGAGGACGCATCAAATTCACATGTTTCACTTTCTCTGCTCAGTGATAAGAATCCTGTAGATGTTCATACGTGGTAACTTTTTATGTTCAGGAGATATATCCAGTGGTTTTGTGACGTTTTCATGGAATAAGTTCACGCAGGCCTTGATTTTCCAAAATAATGAACCAAGTGAGGAGTACTGAGAGTCATATGTTGTAGGTGCACTTCTCAGGCATAAGTATCCTACAGAAGATTCTGTAGTGTGACACTTTGTGTTCAGGAAAAGATCATACTCATTTTGCGACATTCGCATATAACATGTTCACGCATGCCATGATTTTCCAAAAGAGTGAAACAAGTGCGGAGGATTCAGAGTCAAATGTTGGCATTTCACTTCTTTGGGAGAAGTATCCTAGAGAAGTTCCTAAAGTGTAACTTTTGTGTTCAGGCGAAAATCATACTTGTTTTCTGACATTTGAATGGCACATGTTCACACAGGCCATGATTTCACAAAATAGAGAACCAAGTGCGGAGGACTCAGAGTTAAATGTTGCAAGTGCACTTCTATAGGAGACGTATCGTACAGAAGTTTCTATATTGTAACTTTTTGTGTTCAGGAGGAAATCTCACTTGTCTTGTTTTATGATATTTCCATGAAACATGTTCATGCATGTCGTTCCCTTCGAAAATAGTGAACCAAGTGAAGAGGAGTCACAGTCATATGTAGCATGTGCACTTCTTTGGGAAGTCATGTGCAGCATGTGCACTTTTTTCAGATAAGTATCCTACACAAGTTTCTAGACTGTAAAACTTTGTATTCTGGAGAAAACAACATTTGTTTTGTGCTGATTCTACCAACTATGTTCAGGCTTGTAATGAGCAGGTAAATAGTGACCAAGTGATGACGCGTCAAATTCACGTGTTTCACTTTCCTGCTCAGTGATAACAATCCTGTAGATGTTCATACGTTGTAACTTTTTATGTTCAGGAGAAATTCACACTGGTTTTGTGACGTTTTCATGGAATATATTCACGCAGGCCTTGATTTTCCAAAATAGTGAAACAAGTGAGGATGACTGAGAGTCAAATGTTGGAGGTGCACTGCTCAGGGTTAAGTATCCTACAGAAGATTCCGTAGAGTTACACTTTGTGTTCAGGAGAAGATCATACTCGTTTTGCGATATTCACATATAACATGTTCACGCAGGCCATGATTTTCCAAAAGAGTGAGCCAAGTGTGGAGCATTCAGAGTCAAATGTTGGCATTTCACTTCGTAGGGATAAGTATCCTAGAGAAGTTCCTAAACTGTAACTTTTGTGTTCAGGCGAAAATCATACTTGTTTTCTGACGTTTGAATGGCACATGTTCACACAGGCCATGATTTCACAAAATACAGAACCTAGTGCGGAGGACTCAGAGTTAAATGTTGCAAGTGTGTTTCTTTAGGAGAAGTATTGTACAGAAGTTTCTGTATTGTAACTCTTTGCGTTCAGGAGGAAATCACACTTGCTTTACGACGTTTCTATGAAACATGTTCATGCATGTCGTTCCCTTTGAAAATATTGAACCAAGTGAAGAGGACTCACAGTCATAGGTAGCATGTGCACCTGTTTGGGAAGTCATGTGCAGCATGTGCACTTCTTTCAGATAAGTATCAAACACAGGTTTCTAGAGTGTAAAACTTTGTATTCTGGAGAAAACATCATTTGTTTTGTGCTGATTCTACCAACTATGTTCAGGCTTGTAATGAGCTTGTAAATAGCGACCAAGTGAGGACGCGTCAAATTCACATGTTTCACTTTCTCTTCTCAGTGATAAGAATCCTCTAGATGTTCATACGTTGTAAATTTTTATGTTCAGGAGAAATTCACACGGGTTTTGTGACGTTTTCATGGAATATGTTCACGCAGGCCTTGATTTTCCAAAATAGTAAACCAAGTGAGGAGGAATGAGAGTCAAATATTGGAGGTGCACTTCTCAGGGATAAGTATCCTACAGAAGATTCTGCAGGGCTGGAGAGGTGGCTCAGGGTTTAAGCCTCGGCCTTGCAGGCAGAAGGTCCTGAGTTCGGATCCCAGATCCCACGTATACACGCCAGGCAGAAGCAGGGGCGGCCTGTGCTTCTGGTCCTGGTAGGTTGGAGCCTGTGAATCCCGGGGCAGAAGGAGTTGGAGGTGTCCATGGTGGTTCGCGAATTCGTCCCTGGTTCTGCACATACACAGACACACCCACAAACAGCCGAGCGGGCGCGCACATACACATACATATGCACAGAGTTGAATAAATAATAATAATAAAAAAAATTTAAAAAAAGATTCCCTAGTGTTACACTTTGTGTTCAGTAGAAGATCATACTCGTTTTGCGACATTCGCATATAACATGTTCACGCAGGCCATGATTTCCCAAAAGAGTGAACCAAGTGTGGAGCATTCAGAGTCAAATGTTGGCATTTCACTTCTTAGGGATAAGTATCCTAGAGAAGTTCCTAAACTGTAACTTTTGTGTTCAGGCGAAAATCATACTTGTTTTCTGACATTTGAATGGCACATGTTCACACAGGCTATGATTTCACAAAATAGAGAACCAAGTGCGGAGGCCTCAGAGTTAAATGTTGTAAGTGCACTTGTTTAGGAGAAGAATCGTACAGAAGTTTCTATATTGTAACTCTATGTGTTCAAGAGGAAATCACACTTGTCTGGTTTTACGACGTTTCCATGAAACATGTTCATGCATGTCGTTCCCTTTGAAAATAGTGAACCAAGTGACGAGGACTCACAGTCATATGTAGCGTGTGCACTTCTTTGGGAAGTCTTGTGCAGCACGTGCACTTCTTTCGGATAAGTATCCTACACAGGTTTCTAGATTGTAAAACTTTGTATTCTGGAGAAAACAACATTTGTTTTGTGCTGATTCTACCAACTATGTTCAGGCTTGTTGAGCTTGAAAATAGTGACCAAGTGAGGACACCTCAAATTCACATGTTTCACTTTTATTCTCAGTGATAAGAATCCTGTAGATGTTCATATGTTGTAACTTTTTATGTTCCAGCGAAATGCACACTGATTTTCTGACGTTTTCATGGAATATGTTCACGCAGGCTTTGATTTTCCGAAATAGTGAACCAAATGAGGAGGACTGAGAGTCAAATGTTGGAGGTGCACTTCTCAGGGATAATTATCCTACAGAAGATTCTGTAGTGTTACACTTTGTGTTCAGGAGAAGATCATCCTGATTTTGCCACATTCGCACATAACATGTTCACCAGGCCATGATTTTCCAAAAGTGTGAACCAAGTGCGGAGCATTCAGAGTCAAATGTAGGCATTTCACTTCTTAGGGATAAGTATCCAGAGAAGTTCCCAAACTGTAACTTTTGTGTTCAGGCGAAAATCATACTTGTTTTCTGACATTGGAATGGCACATGTTCAAACAGTCCATGATTTCACAAAATAGAGAAGCAAGTGCAGAAGACTCAGAGTTACATGTTGTAAGTGCACTTCTTTGGAGGAGTATCGTACAGAAGTTTCTATTTTGTAACTCTTTGTGTTCAGGAGGAAATCACACTTGTTTTACGATGTTTCCATGAAACATGTTCATGTCTATCGTTCCCTTCGAAAATAGTGAACCAAGTGAAGAGGACTCACAGTCATGTGCAGCATGTGCACTTCTTTCGGATAAGTATCCTACACAGGTTTCTAGAGTAATACTTTGTATTCTGGAGAAAACAACATTTGTTTTATACTGACTCTACCACCTATGTTCAGGCTTGTAATGAGCTTGAAAATAATGACCAAGTGAGGATGCGTCAAATTCACATGTTTCACTTTCTCTTCTCAGTGATAAGAATCCTGTAGATGTTCATACGTTGGAACTTTTTATATTCAGGAGAAATTCACACTGGTTTTCTCACGTTTTCATGGAATATTTTCACGCAGCCCTTGATTTTCCAAATAGTGAACCAAGTGAGGAGGACTGAGAGTCAATTGTTGGAGGTGCACTTCTCAGGGATAAGTATCCTACAGACGATTCTGTAGTGTTACACTTTGTGTTCAGGAGAAGATCATACTCATTTTGCGACATTCGCATATAACATGTTCAAGCAGGTCATGATTTTCCAAAAGAGTGAACCATGCATGTGCGGAGGATTCAGAGTCAAATGTTGGCATTTCACTTCTTAGGGATAAGTATCCTAGAGAAGTTCCTAAACTATAACTTTTGTATTCAGGCGAAAATCATACTTGTTTTCTCACATTTGATTGGTACATATTCACACAGGCCTTGATTTGACAAAATAGAGAACCAAGTGCGGAGGACTCAGAGTTAAATGGTTGCAAGTGGGCTTCTTTAGGAGAAGTATCATACAGAAGTTTTTATATTTTAACTCTTTGTGTTCAGGAGGAAATCACACGTGTTTTACGACATTTCCATGAAACATGTTCATGCATGTCGTTCCCTTCGAAAACAGTGAACCAAGTGAAGAGGACTCACAGTCATATGTAGCATGTGCACTTCTTTGGGAAGTCATGTGCAGCATGTGCACTTCTTTCGGAGAGGTATCCTACACAGGTTTCTAGACTGTAAAACTTTGTATTCTGGAGAAAACAACATTTGTTTTGTGCTGATTCTACCATCTATGTTCAGGCTTGTAATGAGCTGGAAAATAGTGACCAAGTAAGGACGCGTCAAATTCACATGTTTCACATTCTCTTCTCAGTGATAAGAATCCTGTAGATGTTCATACGTTGTAACTTTTAATGTTCAGGAGAAATTCACACTGGTTTTCTCACGTTTTCATGGAATTTGTTCATGCAGGCCTTGATTTTCCAAAATAGTGAACCAAGTGAGGAGGACTGCGAGTCAAATGTTGGAGGTGCACTCCTCAGGGATAAGTATCCTACAGAAGATTCTTTAGTGTTACACTTTGTGTTCTGGAGAAGATCATAATCGTTTTGCGACACTCGCATATAACATGTTCACGCACCACATGATTTTCCAAAATAGTGAACCAAGTGAGGAGGACGGAGAGTCAATTGTTGGAGGTGCACTGCTCAGGGATAAGTATCCTACAGAAGATTCTGTAGTGTTACACTTTGTGTTCAGGAGAAGATCATACTCGTTGTGCGACATTCGCATATAACATGTTCACGCCAGCCATGATTTTCCTAAAGATTGAACCAAGTGCGGAGCATTCAGAGTCAAATGTTGGCATTTCACTTCTTAGGGATAAGTATCTGAGAGAAGTTCCTAAACTGTAACTTTTGTGTTCAGGCGAAAATCATACTTGTTTTCTGACATTGGAATGGCACATGTTCACACAGGCCATGATTTCACAAAATAGAGAACCAAGTGCGGAGGACTCAGAGTTATGTTGCAAGTGCGCTTCTTTAGGAGAAGTATCGTATAGACGTTTCTATATTGTAACTCTTTGTGTTCAGGAGGAAATCACACTTGTTTTACGACGTTTCCATGGAACATGTTCATGCATGTCGTTCCCTTCGAAAATAGTGAACCAAGTGAAGAGGACTCACAGTCATATGTAGCATGTGCACTTCTTTGGGAAGTCATGTTCAGCATGTGCACTTCTTTCGGATAAGTATCCTACACAGGGTTCTAGACTGTAAAACTTTGTATTCTGGAGAAAACATCATTTTTTTTGTGCTGATTCTACCAACTATATTCAGGCTTGTTGAGCTTCAAAATAGTGACCAAGTGAGGACGCGTCAAATTCACATGTTTCACTTTTATTCTCAGTGATAAGAATCCTGTAGATGTTCATATGTTGTAACTTTTTATATTCAGGAGAAATTCACACTGGTTTTGAGTCATTTTCTTGTAATATGTTCACGCAGGCTTTGATTTTCCAAAATAGTGAACCAAGTGAGGAGGACTGAGAGTCAATTGTTGGAGGTGCACTTCTCAGGGATAATTATCCTACAGAAGATTCTGTAGTGTTACGCTTTGTGTTCACGAGAAGATCATCCTGATTTTGCCACATTCGCACATAACATGTTCACGCAGGCCATGATTTTCCAAAAGTGTGAACCAAGTGTATAGCTTTCAGAGTCAAATGTTGGCATTTCACTTCTTAGGGATAAGTATCCGGAGAAGTTCCCAAACTGTAACTTTTGTGTTCAGGCGAAAATCATACTTGTTTTCTGATATTGGAATGGCACATGTTCAAACAGTCCATGATTTCACAAAATAGAGAAACAAGTGCGGAAGACTCAGAGTTACATGTTGTAAGTGCACTTCTTTGGAGGAGTATCGTACAGAAGTTTCTATTTTGTAACTCTTTTGTTCAGGAGGAAATCACACTTGTTTTATGATGTTTCCATGAAACATGTTCATGCCTGTCGTTCCCTTCGAAAATAGTGAACCAAGTGAAGAGGACTCACAGTCATGTGCAGCATGTGCACTTCTTTCGGATAAGTATCCTACACAGGTTTCTAGAGTAAAACTTTGTATTCTGGAGAAAACAACATTTGTTTTATGCTGACTCTACCACCTATGTTCAGGCTTGTAATGAGCTTGAAAATAATGACCAAGTGAGGATGCGTCAAATTCACATGTTTCACTTTCTCTTCTCAGTGATAAGAATCCTGTAGATGTTCATACGTTGGAACTTTTTATATTCAGGAGAAATTCACACTGGTTTTCTCACGTTTTCATGGAATATGTTCACGCCGCCCTTGATTTTCCAAATAGTGAACCAAGTGAGGAGGACTGAGAGTCAATTGTTGGAGGTGCACTTCTCAGGGATAAGTATCCTACAGAAGATTCTGTAGTGTTACACATTGTGTTCAGGAAAGATCATACTCGTTTTGCGACATTCGCATATAACATGTTCAAGCAGGTCATGATTTTCCCAAAGACTGAACCAAGTGAGACGCATTCAGAGTCAAATGTTGGCATTTCACTTCTCAGGGATAAGTATCCTAGAGAAGTTCCTAAACTGTAATTTTTGTGTTCTGGCGAAAATCATACTTGTTTTCTGACACTTGAATGGCACATGTTCACACAGGCCATGATTTCACAAAATAGAGAACCATGTGCGGAGGACTCAGAGTTAAATGTTGCAAGTGCACTTCTTTTGGAGAAGTATCGTACAGAAGTTTCGATATTCTAACTCTTTGTGTTCAGGAGGAAATCACACTTGTTTTATGACGTTTCCATGAAACATGTTCATGCATGTCGTTCCCTTCGAAAATAGTGAACCAAGTGAAGAGGACTCACAGTCATATGTGGCATGTGCACTTCTTTGGGAAGTCATGTGCAGAATGTGCACTTCTTACGGATAAGTATCCTACACAGGTTTCTAGACTGTAACACTTTGTATTCTGGAGAAAACAACATTTGTTTTTTGCTGATTCTACCAACTATGTTCAGGTTTGCAATGAGCTTCAAAATAGTGACCAAGTGAGGACACGTCAAATTCACATGTTTCACTTTCTCTGCTCAGTGATAAGAATCCTGTAGATGTTCATACGTTGTAACTTTTTATGTTCAGGAGAAATTCACACTGGTTTTGTGACGTTTTCATTGACTATGTTCACGCAGGCCTTGATTTTCCAAAAGATTGAACCAAGTGAAGAGGACTGAGAGTCAAATGTTGGAGGTGCACTCCTCAGAGATAAGTATCCTACAGAAGATTCTGTAGTGTTACACTTTGTGTTCAGGAGAAGATCCTCCTCGTTTTGCGACATTCACATATAACATGTTCACGCAGGCCATGATTTTCCAAAAGAGTGAACCAAGTGCGGAGCATTCAGAGTCAAATGTTGGCATTTCACTTCTTCGGGATAAGTATCCTAGAGAAGTTCCTAAAGTGTAACTTTTGTGTTCAGGCGAAAATTATACTTGTTTTCTGACATTTGAATGGGACATGTTCACAAAGGCCATGATTTTACAAAATAGAGAACACAGAGTGGAGGACTCAGATTTAAATGTTGCAAGTACACTTTTTCAGGAGAAGTATCCTACAGAAGTTTCTATATTGTAACACTTTGTGTTCAGGAGAAAATCACACGTGTTTAACGACGTTTCCGTGAAACATGTTCATGTATGTCATTCACTTCGAAAATAGTGAACCAAGAGAAGAGGACTCACAGTCATATGTAGCATGTGCACTCCTTTGGGAAATCATGTGTAGCATGTGCACTTGTTTTGTATAATTATCCTACACAGGTTTCTAGAATGTAGAACTTTGTATTCTGGAGAAAACAACATTTGTTTTATGCTGATACTACCAACTATGTTCAGGCTTGTAATGAGCTTGAAAATAGTGACCAAGTGAGGGCCCGTCAAATTCACATGTTTCACTTTTTCTGCTCAGTGATAAGAATCCTGTAGATGTTCATACGTTGTAACTTTTTATGTTCAGGAGAAATTCACACTGGTTTTGTGACGTTTTCATGGACTATGTTCACGCAGGCCTTGATTTTCCAAAAGAGTGAACCAAGTGAAGAGGACTGAGAGTCAAATGTTGGAGGTGCACTCCTCAGGGATAAGTATCCTACAGAAGATTCTGTAGTGTTACATTTTGTGTTCATGAGAAGATCATACTCATTTTGCGATATTCGCATATAACATGTTCACGCTGGCCATGATTTTCCAAAAGAGTGACCCAAGTGCGGAGGATTCAGAGTCTAATGTTGGCATTTCACTTCGTAGGGAAAAGTATCATAGAGAAGTTCCTAAACTGTAACTTTTGTGTTCAGGCGAAAATCATACTTGTTTTCTTACATTGGAATGGCCCATGTTCACACAGGCCATGATTTCACAAAATACAGAACCAAGTGCGGAGGACTCAGAGTTAAATGTTGCAAGTGCACTTCTTGGGAGAAGTATCGTACAGAAGTTTCTACATTGTAACTCTTTGTGTTCAGGAGGAAATCACACTTGTTTTGTTTTACGACGTTTCCATGAAACATGTTCATGCATGTCGTTCCCTTCGAAAATAGTGAACCAAGTGAAGAGGACTCTCAGTCATATGTAGCATGTGCACTTCTTTGGGATGTCATGTGCAGCATGTGCACTTCTTTCGGATAAGTATCCTACACAGGTTTCTGGACTGCAAAACTTTGTATTCTGGAGAAAACAACATTTGTTTTGTGCTTATTCTACCAAATATGTTCAGGCTTGTAATGAGCTTGAAAATAGCGACTAAGTGAGGACGCATCAAATTCACATGTTTCACTTTCCCTGCTCAGTGATGAGAATCCTGTAGATGTTCATACGTTGTAACTTTTTATGTTCAGGAGAAATTCACATTTCTTTTGTGACGTTTTCATGGAATATGTTCAGGCAGGCCTTGATTTTCCAAAAGTAGTGAACCAAGTGAGGACGACTTAGAGTAAAATGTTGGAGTTGCACTTCTCAGGGATAAGTATCCTACAGAGGATTCTGTAGTGTTACGCTTTGTGTTCAGGAGAAGATCATCCTGGTTTTGCGACATTCGCACACAACATGTTCACGGAGGCCATGATTTTCCAAAAGAGTGAACCAAGTGCGGAGGATACAGAGTCAAATGTTGGCATTTCACTTCTTAGGGATAAGTATCCTAGAGCAGTTCCTAAACTGTAACTTTTGTGTTCAGGCGAAAATCATACTTGTTTTCTGACACTTGAATGGCCCATGTTCACACAGGCCATGATTTCACAAAATAGAGAACCAAGTACGGAGGACTCACAGTTAAATGTTGCAAGTGCACTTCTTTGGAGAAGTACCGTACAGAAGTTTCTATATTGTCACTGTTTGTGTTCAGGAGGAAATCACACTTGTCTTGTTTTACGACGTTTCCATAAAACATGTTCATGCATGTCGTTCCCTTCGAAAATAGTGAACCAAGTGAAGAGGACTCACAGTCATATGTAGCATGTGCAATTCTTTGGGGCGTCATGTGCAGCATGTGCACTTCTTTCGGATAAGTATCCTACACAGGTTTGTAGACTGTAAAATTTTGTATTCTGGAGAAAACAACATTTGTTTTGTGCTGATTCTACCAACTATGTTCAGGCTTGTAATGAGCTTGAAAATAGTGACCAAGCGAGGACGTGTCCAATTCACATGTTTCACTTTCTCTTCTCAGTGATAAGAATCCTGTAGATGTTCATACGTGGTAACTTTTTATGTTGAGGAGAAATTCACACTGGTTTTGTGACGTTTTCATGGAATATGTTCACGCAGGCCTTGATTTTCCAAAATAGTGAACCAAGTGAGGAGGAGTGAGAGTCAAATGTTGGAGGTGCACTTCTCAGGGATAAGTATCCTACAGAAGATTCTGTAGTGTTACACTTTGTGTTCAGGAGAAGATCATACTCGTTTTGCGACATTCGCACATAACGTGTTCACGCAGGCCATGATTTTCCCAAAGAGTGAACCAAGTGCGGAGGATTCAGAATCAAATGTTGGCATTTCACTTCTTAGGGAGAAGTATCCTAGAGAAGTTCCTAAACTGTAACTTTTGTGTTCAGGCGAAAATTATACTTGTTATCTGACTTTTGAAAGGCACATGTTCACACAGGCCATGATCTCACAAAATAGAGAACCAAGTTCAGAGGACTCAGAGTTAAATGTTGCAAGTGCACTTCTTTAGGAGAAGTATCGTACAGAAGTTTCTGTATTGTAACTCTTTGTGCTCCGGAGGAAATCACACTTGTTTTACGACTTTTCCATGAAAAATGTTCATGCATGTCATTCCCTTCGAAAATAGTGAACCAAGAGTAGAGGACTCACAGTCATATGTAGCATGTGCAATTTTTTGGGACGTCATGTGCAGCATGTGCACTTCTTTCGGATAAGTATCCTACACAGGTTTGTAGACTGTAAAATTTTGTATTCTGGAGAAAACAATATTTGTTTTGTGCTGATTCTACCAACTATGTTCAGGCTTGTAATGAGCTTGAAAATAGTGACCAAGTGAGGACGTGTCCAATTCACATGTTTCACTTTCTCTTCTCAGTGATAAGAATCCTGTAGATGTTCATACGTGGTATCTTTTTATGTTCCGGAGAAATTCACACTGGTTTTGTGACGTTTTCATGGAATATGTTCACGCAGGCCTTGATTTTCCAAAATAGTGAACCAAGTGAGGAGGAGTGAGAGTCAAATGTTGGAAGTACACTTCTCAGGGATAAGTATCCTACAGAAGATTCTGTAGTGTTACACTTTGTGTTCAGGAGAAGATCATATACGTTTTTCGACATTCGCATATAACATATTCACGCAGGCCATGATTTTCCAAAAGAGTGAACCAAGTGCGGAGGATTCAGAGTCAAATGTTGGCATTTCACTTCTTAGGGATAAGTATCCTAGAGAAGTTCCTAAACTGTAACTTTTGTGTTCAGGTGAAAATCATACTTGTTTTCTGACATTGGAATGGCACATGTTCACCCAGTCCATGATTTCACAAAATAGAGAACCAAGTGCGGAGGACTCAGAGATAAATGTTGCAAGTGCACTTCTTTAGGAGAAGTATCGTACAAAAGTTTCGATATTGTATCTCTTTGTGCTCTGGAGGAAATCACACTTGTTTTACGACTTTTCCATGAAACAGGTTCATGAATGTCGTTCCCTTCAAAAATAGTGAACCAAGTGAAGAGGACTCACAGTCATATGTAGCATGTGCACTTCTTTGGGACGTCATGTGCTGCATGTGCACTTCTTTCGGATAAGTATCCTACACAGGTTTGTAGACTGTTAAATTTTGTATTCTGGAGAAAACAACATTTGTTTTGTGCTGATTCTACCAACTATGTTCAGGCTTGTAATGAGCTTGAAAATAGTGACCAAGTGAGGACGCGTCCAATTCACATGTTTCACTTTCTCTTCTCAGTGATGAGAATCCTGTAGATGTTCATACGTTGTAACTTTTTATGTTCAGGAGAAATTCACATTTCTTTTGTGACGTTTTCATGGAATATGTTCAGGCAGGCCTTGATTTTCCAAAAGTAGTGAACCAAGTGAGGACGACTTAGAGTAAAATGTTGGAGTTGCACTTCTCAGGGATAAGTATCCTACAGAGGATTCTGTAGTGTTACGCTTTGTGTTCAGGAGAAGATCATCCTGGTTTTGCGACATTCGCACACAACATGTTCACGCAGGCCATGATTTTCCAAAAGAGTGAACCAAGTGCGGAGGATTCAGAGTCAAATGTTGGGATTTCACTTCTTAGGGAGAAGTATACTAGAGAAGTTCCTAAACTGTAACTTTTGTGTTCAGGCGAAAAACATACTTGTTTTCTGACATTGGAATGGCACATGTTCACACAGGCCATGATTTCACAAAATAGAGAACCAAGTGCTGAGCACTCAGAGTTAAATGTTGCAAGTGCACTTCTTGAGAGAAGTATCGTACAGAAGTTTCTACATTGTAACTCTTTGTGTTCAGGAGGAAATCACACTTGTTTTGTTTTACGACGTTTCCATGAAACATGTTCATGCATGTCGTTCCCTTTGAAAATAGTGAACCAAGTGAAGAGGACTCTCAGTCATATGTAGCATGTGCACTTCTTTGGGATGTCATGTGCAGCATGTGCACTTCTTTCGGATAAGTATCCTACACAGGTTTCTGGACTGCAAAACTTTGTATTCTGGAGAAAACAACATTTGTTTTGTGCTTATTCTACCAAATATGTTCAGGCTTGTAATGAGCTTGAAAATAGCGACTAAGTGAGGACGCATCAAATTCACATGTTTCACTTTCTCTGCTCAGTGATGAGAATCCTGTAGATGTTCATACGTTGTAACTTTTTATGTTCAGGAGAAATTCACATTTCTTTTGTGACGTTTTCATGGAATATGTTCAGGCAGGCCTTGATTTTCCAAAAGTAGTGAACCAAGTGAGGACGACTTAGAGTAAAATGTTGGAGTTGCACTTCTCAGGGATAAGTATCCTACAGAGGATTCTGTAGTGTTACGCTTTGTGTTCAGGAGAAGATCATCCTGGTTTTGCGACATTCGCACACAACATGTTCACGCAGGCCATGATTTTCCAAAAGAGTGAACCAAGTGCGGAGGATACAGAGTCAAATGTTGGCATTTCACTTCTTAGGGATAAGTATCCTAGAGCAGTTCCTAAACTGTAACTTTTGTGTTCAGGCGAAAATCATACTTGTTTTCTGACATTTGAATGGCCCATGTTCACACAGGCCATGATTTCACAAAATAGAGAACCAAGTACGGAGGACTCACAGTTAAATGTTGCAAGTGCACTTCTTTGGAGAAGTACCGTACAGAAGTTTCTATATTGTCACTGTTTGTGTTCAGGAGGAAATCACACTTGTCTTGTTTTACGACGTTTCCATAAAACATGTTCATGCATGTCGTTCCCTTCGAAAATAGTGAACCAAGTGAAGAGGACTCACAGTCATATGTAGCATGTGCAATTCTTTGGGGCGTCATGTGCAGCATGTGCACTTCTTTCGGATAAGTATCCTACACAGGTTTGTAGACTGTAAAATTTTGTATTCTGGAGAAAACAACATTTGTTTTGTGCTGATTCTACCAACTATGTTCAGGCTTGTAATGAGCTTGAAAATAGTGACCAAGTGAGGACGTGTCCAATTCACATGTTTCACTTTCTCTTCTCAGTGATAAGAATCCTGTAGATGTTAATACGTGGTAACTTTTTATGTTGAGGAGAAATTCACACTGGTTTTGTGACGTTTTCGTGGAATATGTTCACGCAGGCCTTGATTTTCCAAAATAGTGAACCAAGTGAGAAGGAGTGAGAGTCAAATGTTGGAGGTGCACTTCTCAGGGATAAGTATCCTACAGAAGATTCTGTAGTGTTACACTTTGTGTTCAGGAGAAGATCATACTCGTTTTGCGACATTCGCATATAACGTGTTCACGCAGGCCATGATTTTCCCAAAGAGTGAACCAAGTGCGGAGGATTCAGAATCAAATGTTGGCATTTCACTTCTTAGGGAGAAGTATCCTAGAGAAGTTCCTAAACTGTAACTTTTGTGTTCAGGCGAAAATTATACTTGTTATCTGACTTTTGAAAGGCACATGTTCACACAGGCCATGATCTCACAAAATAGAGAACCAAGTTCAGAGGACTCAGAGTTAAATGTTGAAAGTGCACTTCTTTAGGAGAAGTATCGTACAGAAGTTTCTGTATTGTAACTCTTTGTGCTCCAGAGGAAATCACACTTGTTTTACGACTTTTCCATGAAAAATGTTCATGCATGTCATTCCCTTCGAAAATAGTGAACCAAGAGTAGAGGACTCACAGTCATATGTAGCATGTGCAATTTTTTGAGACGTCATGTGCAGCATGTGCACTTCTTTCGGATAAGTATCCTACACAGGTTTGTAGACTGTAAAATTTTGTATTCTGGAGAAAACAATATTTGTTTTGTGCTGATTCTACCAACTATGTTCAGGCTTGTAATGAGCTTGAAAATAGTGACCAAGTGGGGACGCGTCCAATTCATATGTTTCACTTTCTCTTCTCAGTGATAAGAATCCTGTATATGTTCATACGTGGTAACTTTTTATGTTCCGGAGAAATTCACACTGGTTTTGTGACGTTTTCATGGAATATGTTCACGCAGGCCTTGATTTTCCAAAATAGTGAACCAAGTGAGGAGGAGTGAGAGTCAAATGTTGGAGGTACACTTCCAGGGATAAGTATCGTACAGAAGATTCTGTAGTGTTACACTTTGTGTTCAGGAGAAGATCATATACGTTTTGCGACAATCGCATATAACATATTCACGCAGGCCATGATTTTCCAAAAGAGTGAACCAAGTGCGGAGGATACAGAGTCAAATGTTGGCATTTCACTTCTTAGGGAGAAGTATCCTAGAGAAGTTCCTAAACTGTAACTTTTGTGTTCAGGCGAAAATCATACTTGTTTTCTGACATTGGAATGGCACATGTTCACACAGGCCATGATTTCACAAAATAGAGAACCAAGTGCCGAGGACTCAGAGATAAATTTTGCAAGTGCACTTCTTTAGGAGAAGTATCATACCAAAGTTTCGATATTGTAACTCTTTGTGCTCTGGAGGAAATCACACTTGTTTTACGACTTTTCCATGAAACATGTTCATGAATGTCGTTCCCTTCGAAAATAGTGAACCAAGTGAAGAGGACTCACAGTCATATGTAGCATGTGCACTTCTTTGGGACGTCATGTGCAGCATGTGCACTTCTTTCGGATAAGTATTCTACACAGGTTTGTAGACTGTTAAATTTTGTATTCTGGAGAAAACAACATTTGTTTTGTGCTGATTCTACCAACTATGTTCAGGCTTGTAATGAGCTTGAAATTAGTGACCAAGTGAGGACGCGTCCAATTCACATGTTTCACTTTCTCTTCTCAGTGATAAGAATCCTGTAGATGTTCATACGTGGTAACTTTTTATGTTACGGAGAAATTCACACTGGTTTTGGGACGTTTTCATGGAATATGTTCACGCAGGCCGTGATTTTCCTAAATAGTGAACCAAGTGAGGAGGACTGAGAGTCAAATGTTGGTGGTGCACTTCTCAGGGATAAGTATCCTACAGAAGATTCTGTAGTGTTACACTTTGTGTTCAGGTGAAGATCATACACGTTTTGCGTCATTTGCATATAACATGTTCACGCAGGCCATGATTTTCCAAAAGAGTGAACCAAGTGCGGAGGATTCAGAGTCAAATGTTGGCATTTCACTTCTTAGGGAGAAGTATACTAGAGAAGTTCCTAAACTGTAACTTTTGTGTTCTGGCGAAAAACATACTTGTTTTCTGACATTGGAATGGCACATGTTCACACAGGCCATGATTTCACAAAAAAGAACTAAGTGCGGAGGACTCAGAGTTAAATGTTGCAAGTGCACTTCTTGGGAGAAGTATCGTACAGAAGTTTCTACATTGTAACTCTTTGTGTTCAGGAGGAAATCACACTTGTTTTGTTTTACGACGTTTCCATGAAACATGTTCATGCATGTCGTTCCCTTCGAAAATAGTGAACCAAGTGAAGAGGACTCACAGTCATATGTAGCATGTGCACTTCTTTGGGATGTCATGTGCAGCATGTGCACTTCTTTCGGATAAGTATCCTACACAGGTTTCTGGACTGCAAAACTTTGTATTCTGGAGAAAACAACATTTGTTTTGTGCTTATTCTACGAAATATGTTCAGGCTTGTAATGAGCTTGAAAATAGCGACTAAGTGAGGACGCATCAAATTCACATGTTTCACTTTCTCTGCTCAGTGATGAGAATCCTGTAGATGTTCATACGTTGTAACTTTTTATGTTCAGGAGAAATTCACATTTCTTTTGTGACGTTTTCATGGAATATGTTTAGGCAGGCCTTGATTTTCCAAAAGTAGTGAACCAAGTGAGGACGACTTAGAGTAAAATGTTGGAGTTGCACTTCTCAGGGATAAGTATCCTACAGAGGATTCTGTAGTGTTACGCTTTGTGTTCAGGAGAAGATCATCCTGGTTTTGCGACATTCGCACACAACATGTTCACGCAGGCCATGATTTTCCAAAAGAGTGAACCAAGTGCGGAGGATACAGAGTCAAATGTTGGCATTTCACTTCTTAGGGATAAGTATCCTAGAGCAGTTCCTAAACTGTAACTTTTGTGTTCAGGCGAAAATCATACTTGTTTTCTGACATTTGAATGGCCCATGTTCACACAGGCCATGATTTCACAAAATAGAGAACCAAGTACGGAGGACTCACAGTTAAATGTTGCAAGTGCACTTCTTTGGAGAAGTACCGTACAGAAGTTTCTATATTGTCACTGTTTGTGTTCAGGAGGAAATCACACTTGTCTTGTTTTACGACGTTTCCATAAAACATGTTCATGCATGTCGTTCCCTTCGAAAATAGTGAACCAAGTGAAGAGGACTCACAGTCATATGTAGCATGTGCAATTCTTTGGGGCGTCATGTGCAGCATGTGCACTTCTTTCGGATAAGTATCCTACACAGGTTTCTGGACTGCAAAACTTTGTATTCTGGAGAAAACAACATTTGTTTTGTGCTGATTCTACCAACTATGTTCAGGCTTGTAATGAGCTTGAAAATAGTGACCAAGTGAGGACGTGTCCAATTCACATGTTTCACTTTCTCTTCTCAGTGATAAGAATCCTGTAGATGTTCATACGTGGTAACTTTTTATGTTGAGGAGAAATTCACACTGGTTTTGTGACGTTTTCATGGAATATGTTCACGCAGGCCTTGATTTTCCAAAATAGTGAACCAAGTGAGGAGGAGTGAGAGTCAAATGTTGGAGGTGCACTTCTCAGGGATAAGTATCCTACAGAAGATTCTGTAGTGTTACACTTTGTGTTCAGGAGAAGATCATACTCGTTTTGCGACATTCGCATATAACGTGTTCACGCAGGCCATGATTTTCCCAAAGAGTGAACCAAGTGCGGAGGATTCAGAATCAAATGTTGGCATTTCACTTCTTAGGGAGAAGTATCCTAGAGAAGTTCCTAAACTGTAACTTTTGTGTTCAGGCGAAAATTATACTTGTTATCTGACTTTTGAAAGGCACATGTTCACACAGGCCATGATCTCACAAAATAGAGAACCAAGTTCAGAGGACTCAGAGTTAAATGTTGCAAGTGCACTTCTTTAGGAGAAGTATCGTACAGAAGTTTCTGTATTGTAACTCTTTGTGCTCCGGAGGAAATCACACTTGTTTTACGACTTTTCCATGAAAAATGTTCATGCATGTCATTCCCTTCGAAAATAGTGAACCAAGAGTAGAGGACTCACAGTCATATGTAGCATGTGCACTTTTTTGGGACGTCATGTGCAGCATGTGCACTTCTTTCGGATAAGTATCCTACACAGGTTTGTAGACTGTAAAATTTTGTATTCTGGAGAAAACAATATTTGTTTTGTGCTGATTCTACCAACTATGTTCAGGCTTGTAATGAGCTTGAAAATAGTGACCAAGTGAGGACGCGTCCAATTCACATGTTTCACTTTCTCTTCTCAGTGATAAGAATCCTGTAGATGTTCATACGTGGTAACTTTTTATGTTCCGGAGAAATTCACACTGGTTTTGTGACGTTTTCATGGAATATGTTCACGCAGGCCTTGATTTTCCAAAATAGTGAACCAAGTGAGGAGGAGTGAGAGTCAAATGTTGGAGGTACACTTCTCAGGGATAAGTATCCTACAGAAGATTCTGTAGTGTTACACTTTGTGTTCAGGAGAAGATCATATACGTTTTGCGACATTCGCATATAACATATTCACGCAGGCCATGATTTTCCAAAAGAGTGAACCAAGTGCGGAGGATTCAGAGTCAAATGTTGGCATTTCACTTCTTAGGGATAAGTATCCTAGAGAAGTTCCTAAACTGTAATTTTTGTGTTCAGGCGAAAATCATACTTGTTTTCTGACATTGGAATGGCACATGTTCACACAGGCCATGATTTCACAAAATAGAGAACCAAGTGCGGAGGACTCAGAGATAAATGTTGCAAGTGCACTTCTTTAGGAGAAGTATCGTACAAAAGTTTCGATATTGTAACTCTTTGTGCTCTGGAGGAAATCACACTTGTTTTACGACTTTTCCATGAAACAGGTTCATGAATGTCGTTCCCTTCGAAAATAGTTAACCAAGTGAATAGGACTCACAGTCATATGTAGCATGTGCACATCTTTGGGACGTCATGTGCTGCATGTGCACTTCTTTCGGATAAGTATCCTACACAGGTTTGCAGACTGTTAAATTTTGTATTCTGGAGAAAACAACATTTGTTTTGTGCTGATTCTACCAACTATGTTCAGGCTTGTAATGAGCTTGAAAATAGTGACCAAGTGAGGACGCGTCCAATTCACATGTTTCACTTTCTCTTCTCAGTGATAAGAATCCTGTAGATGTTCATACGTGGTAAATTTTTATGTTCAGGAGAAATTCACACTGGTTTTGGGACGTTTTCATGGAATATGTTCACGCAGGCCGTGATTTTCCTAAATAGTGAACCAAGTGAGGAGGACTGAGAGTCAAATGTTGGAGGTGCACTTCTCAGGGATAAGTATCCTACAGAAGATTCTGTAGTGTTATGCTTTGTGTTCAGGAGAAGATCATACACGTTTTGCGACATTTGCATATAACATGTTCACGCAGGCCATGATTTTCCAAAAGAGTGAACCAAGTGCGGAGGATTCAGAGCCAAATGTTGGCATTTCACTTCTTAGGGAGAAGTATACTAGAGAAGTTCCTAAACTGTAACTTTTGTGTTCAGGCGAAAAACATACTTGTTTTCTGACATTGGAATGGCACATGTTCACACAGGCCATGATTTCACAAAAAAGAACTAAGTGCGGAGGACTCAGAGTTAAATGTTGCAAGTGCACTTCTTGGGAGAAGTATCGTACAGAAGTTTCTACATTGTAACTCTTTGTGTTCAGGAGGAAATCACACTTGTTTTGTTTTACGACGTTTCCATGAAACATGTTCATGCATGTCGTTCCCTTCGAAAATAGTGAACCAAGTGAAGAGGACTCATCAGTCATATGTAGCATGTGCACTTCTTTGGGATGTCATGTGCAGCATGTGCACTTCTTTCGGATAAGTATCCTACACAGGTTTCTGGACTGCAAAACTTTGTATTCTGGAGAAAACAACATTTGTTTTGTGCTTATTCTACCAAATATGTTCAGGCTTGTAATGAGCTTGAAAATAGCGACTAAGTGAGGACGCATCAAATTCACATGTTTCACTTTCTCTGCTCAGTGATAAGAATCCTGTAGATGTTCATACGTTGTAACTTTTTATGTTCAGGAGAAATTCACACTTTCTTTGTGACGTTTTCATGGAATATGTTCAGGCAGGCCTTGATTTTCCAAAAGTAGTGAACCAAGTGAGGACGACTTAGAGTAAAATGTTGGAGTTGCACTTCTCAGGGATAAGTATCCTACAGAGGATTCTGTAGTGTTACGCTTTGTGTTCAGGAGAAGATCATCCTGGTTTTGCGACATTCGCACACAACATGTTCACGCAGGCCATGATTTTCCAAAAGAGTGAACCAAGTGCGGAGGATACAGAGTCAAATGTTGGCATTTCACTTCTTAGGGATAAGTATCCTAGAGCAGTTCCTAAACTGTAACTTTTGTGTTCAGGCGAAAATCATACTTGTTTTCTGACATTTGAATGGCCCATGTTCACACAGGCCATGATTTCACAAAATAGAGAACCAAGTACGGAGGACTCACAGTTAAATGTTGCAAGTGCACTTCTTTGGAGAAGTACCGTACAGAAGTTTCTATATTGTCACTGTTTGTGTTCAGGAGGAAATCACACTTGTCTTGTTTTACGACGTTTCCATAAAACATGTTCATGCATGTCGTTCCCTTCGAAAATAGTGAACCAAGTGAAGAGGACTCACAGTCATATGTAGCATGTGCAATTCTTTGGAGCGTCATGTGCAGCATGTGCACTTCTTTTGGATAAGTATCCTACACAGGTTTGTAGACTGTAAAATTTTGTATTCTGGAGAAAACAACATTTGTTTTGTGCTGATTCTACCAACTATGTTCAGGCTTGTAATGAGCTTGAAAATAGTGACCAAGTGAGGACGTGTCCAATTCACATGTTTCACTTTCTCTTCTCAGTGATAAGAATCCTGTAGATGTTCATACGTGGTAACTTTTTATGTTGAGGAGAAATTCACACTGGTTTTGTGACGTTTTCATGGAATATGTTCACGCAGGCCTTGATTTTCCAAAATAGTGAACCAAGTGAGGAGGAGTGAGAGTCAAATGTTGGAGGTGCACTTCTCAGGGATAAGTATCCTACAGAAGATTCTGTAGTGTTACACTTTGTGTTCAGGAGAAGATCATACTCGTTTTGCGACATTCGCATATAACGTGTTCACGCAGGCCATGATTTTCCCAAAGAGTGAATCAAGTGCGGAGGATTCAGAATCAAATGTTGGCATTTCACTTCTTAGGGAGAAGTATCCTAGAGAAGTTCCTAAACTGTAACTTTTGTGTTCAGGCGAAAATTATACTTGTTATCTGACTTTGAAAGGCACATGTTCACACAGGCCATGATCTCACAAAATAGAGAACCAAGTTCAGAGGACTCAGAGTTAAATGTTGCAAGTGCACTTCTTTAGGAGAAGTATCGTACAGAAGTTTCTGTATTGTAACTCTTTGTGCTCCGGAGGAAATCACACTTGTTTTACGACTTTTCCATGAAAAATGTTCATGCATGTCATTCCCTTCGAAAATAGTGAACCAAGAGTAGAGGACTCACAGTCATATGTAGCATGTGCACTTTTTTGGGACGTCATGTGCAGCATGTGCACTTCTTTTGGATAAGTATCCTACACAGGTTTGTAGACTGTAAAATTTTGTATTCTGGAGAAAACAATATTTGTTTTGTGCTGATTCTACCAACTATGTTCAGGCTTGTAATGAGCTTGAAAATAGTGACCAAGTGAGGACGCGTCCAATTCACATGTTTCACTTTCTCTTCTCAGTGATAAGAATCCTGTAGATGTTCATACGTGGTAACTTTTTATGTTCAGGAGAAATTCACACTGGTTTTGGAACGTTTTCATGGAATATGTTCACGCAGGCCTTGATTTTCCTAAATAGTGAACCAAGTGAGGAGGACTGAGAGTCAAATGTTGGAGGTGCACTTCTCAGGGATAAGTATCCTACAGAAGATTCTGTAGTGTTATGCTTTGTGTTCAGGAGAAGATCATACACGTTTTGCGACATTTGCATATAACATGTTCACGCAGGCCATGATTTTCCAAAAGAGTGAACCAAGTGCGGAGGATTCAGAGTCAAATGTTGGCATTTCACTTCTTAGGGAGAAGTATACTAGAGAAGTTCCTAAACTGTAACTTTTGTGTTCAGGCGAAAAACATACTTGTTTTCTGACATTGGAATGGCACATGTTCACACAGGCCATGATTTCACAAAAAAGAACTAAGTGCGGAGGACTCAGAGTTAAATGTTGCAAGTGCACTTCTTGGGAGAAGTATCGTACAGAAGTTTCTACATTGTAACTCTTTGTGTTCAGGAGGAAATCACACTTGTTTTGTTTTACGACGTTTCCATGAAACATGTTCATGCATGTCGTTCCCTTCGAAAATAGTTAACCAAGTGAATAGGACTCACAGTCATATGTAGCATGTGCACATCTTTGGGATGTCATGTGCAGCATGTGCACTTCTTTCGGATAAGTATCCTACACAGGTTTCTGGACTGCAAAACTTTGTATTCTGGAGAAAACAACATTTGTTTTGTGCTTATTCTACCAAATATGTTCAGGCTTGTAATGAGCTTGTAAATAGCGACTAAGTGAGGACACATCAAATTCACATGTTTCACTTTCTCTGCTCAGTGATGAGAATCCTGTAGATGTTCATACGTTGTAACTTTTTATGTTCAGGAGAAATTCACATTTCTTTTGTGACGTTTTCATGGAATATGTTCAGGCAGGCCTTGATTTTCCAAAAGTATTGAACCAAGTGAGGACAACTTAGAGTAAAATGTTGGAGTTGCACTTCTCAGGGATAAGTATCCTACAGAGGATTCTGTAGTGTTACGCTTTGTGTTCAGGAGAAGATCATACTCGTTTTGCGACATTCGCAAACAACATGTTCACGCAGGCCATGATTTTCCAAAAGAGTGAACCAAGTGCGGAGGATACAGACTCAAATGTTGGCATTTCACTTCTTAGGGATAAGTATCCTAGAGCAGTTCCTAAACTGTAACTTTTGTGTTCAGGCGAAAATCATACTTGTTTTCTGACATTTGAATGGCCCATGTTCACACAGGCCATGATTTCACAAAATAGAGAACCAAGTACGGAGGACTCACAGTTAAATGTTGCAAGTGCACTTCTTTGGAGAAGTACCGTACAGAAGTTTCTATATTGTCACTGTTTGTGTTCAGGAGGAAATCACACTTGTCTTGTTTTACGACGTTTCCATAAAACATGTTCATGCATGTCGTTCCCTTCGAAAATAGTGAACCAAGTGAAGAGGACTCACAGTCATATGTAGCATGTGCAATTCTTTGGGGCGTCATGTGCAGTATGTGCACTTCTTTCGGATAAGTATCCTACACAGGTTTGTAGACTGTAAAATTTTGTATTCTGGAGAAAACAACATTTGTTTTGTGCTGATTCTACCACCTATGTTCAGGCTTGTAATGAGCTTGAAAATAGTGACCAAGTGGGGACGTGTCCAATTCACATGTTTCACTTTCTCTTCTCAGTGATAAGAATCCTGTAGATGTTCATACGTGGTAAATTTTTATGTTGAGGAGAAATTCACACTGGTTTTGTGACGTTTTCATGGAATATGTTCACGCAGGCCTTGATTTTCCAAAATAGTGAACCAAGTGAGGAGGAGTGAGAGTCAAATGTTGGAGGTGCACTTCTCAGGGATAAGTATCCTACAGAAGATTCTGTAGTGTTACACTTTGTGTTCAGGAGAAGATCATACTCGTTTTGCGACATTCGCATATAACGTGTTCACGCAGGCCATGATTTTCCCAAAGAGTGAACCAAGTGCGGAGGATTCAGAATCAAATGTTGGCATTTCACTTCTTAGGGAGAAGTATCCTAGAGAAGTTCTTAAACTGTAACTTTTGTGTTCAGGCGAAAATCATACTTGTTTTCTGACATTGGAATGGCACATGTTCACACAGGCCATGATTTCACAAATAGAGAACCAAGTGCCGAGGACTCAGAGATAAATGTTGCAAGTGCACTTCTTTAGGAGAAGTATCGTACAAAAGTTTCGAGAAAATAAGCCTCCATCAAGGTCTGCAAGTAAGTAATGAGAAACCTGGTTAAGTTCACAGACGTTCTTTCCTGATCTCACCAGAAGGGGAGGGCATATAGTCTAGCAGATAAAAAGTAATCATTGTGCAAATGGGTAATGGACCCCGCCCTCAGTGAGGTTTCCTACTCTTATTACATCTACCCTTGAATGTGCTATTACAACAAGACTCCAGTTTTACAGCTTTTTGTCTCTGGCCAGGGGGTGACATACAGTGCCCAGCAGAATGGAGTGAAGGGAATTGCAGGAGCAGAAAAACTGCAAAAAAAAATCAACAAACCACAATCCAGAACTTCAGAGACTCTATATCAATCACATAGAACTAGGACAGCCTAATCTCTCCCCATCCTGGAGCTCAGGGACATTTGCGGAAGAGGGGGCGGTAAGATTGTAAGAGCAAAAGGATGGGAGGAGCAACGATTTGCAAGATTCTCAACAATAGTTGGGGCCAAAGCAATCATAATGGAACTTTGCATGCCCTGCGCAACGTCCAGCGCACTGTTGCCCTCATAAAGTCTAGCATCTGTTAAGGGCACCGAGACCCCTGGAGGCAAGGGATTGACAGCCATAGTAGTAATCTTATGATTAAGGGGAACAAGAGAAAGGGCTTATGGAAATGCCACTGGGTCCTTATATGTCATCGGAGAGGAGGACCCAGTGGAGAGTTAGGCGCACACAATAAAGGACTCTCTGGGAATTGGGGGGGAGACACTGGGGGAAGGGGAGGGGGGAGGGAGGGAACTGGTAAAAAATTTTAAAATGTATAATTAAATTTTTAATAAAAAAAAAAAAATTTAAAAAAAAAAAAAAAAAAAAAAAAGTTTCGATATTGTAACTCTTTGTGCTCTGGAGGAAATCACACTTGTTTTACGACTTTTCCATGAAACATGTTCATGAATGTCGTTCCCTTCGAAAATAGTGAACCAAGTGAAGAGGATTCACAGTCATATGTAGCATGTGCACTTCTTTGGGACGTCATGTGCAGCATGTGCACTTCTTTCGGATAAGTATCCTACACAGGTTTGTAGACTGTTAAATTTTGTATTCTGGAGAAAACAACATTTGTTTTGTGCTGATTCTACCTACTATGTTCAGGCTTGTAATGAGCTTGAAAATAGTGACCAAGTGAGGACGCGTCCAATTCACATGTTTCACTTATTCTTCTCAGTGATAAGAATCCTGTAGATGTTCATACGTGGTAACTTTTTATGTTCAGGAGAAATTTACACTGGTTTTGGAACGTTTTCATGGAATATGTTCACGCAGGCCTTGATTTTCCTAAATAGTGAACCAAGTGAGGAGGACTGAGAGTCAAATGTTGGAGGTGCACTTCTCAGGGATAAGTATCCTACAGAAGATTCTGTAGTGTTATGCTTTGTGTTCAGGAGAAGATCATACACGTTTTGCGTCATTTGCATATAACATGTTCACGCAGGCCATGATTTTCCAAAAGAGTGAACCAAGTGCGGAGCATTCAGAGTCAAATGTTGGCATTTCACTTCTTAGGGAGAAGTATACTAGAGAAGTTCCTAAACTGTAACTTTTGTGTTCAGGCGAAAAACATACTTGTTTTCTGACATTGGAATGGCACATGTTCACACAGGCCATGATTTCAGAAAATAGAGAACCAAGTGCGGAGGACTCAGAGTTTAATGTTGCAAGTGCGCTTCTTTAGGAGAAGAATCGTACTGAAGTTTCTATATTGTAACTCTTTGTGTTCAGGAGGAAATCACAGTTGTTTTACTACGTTTCCATGAAACATGTTCATGCATGTCGTTCCTTTTGAAAACAATGAACCAAGTGAAGAGGACTCACAGTCATATGTAGCATGTGCACTTCTTTGGGATGTCATGTGCAGCATGTGCACTTCTTTCGGATAAGTATCCTACACAGGTTTCTGGACTGCAAAACTTTGTATTCTGGAGAAAACAACATTTGTTTTGTGCTTATTCTACCAAATATGTTCAGGCTTGTAATGAGCTTGAAAATAGCGACTAAGTGAGGACGCATCAAATTCACATGTTTCACTTTCTCTGCTCAGTGATAAGAATCCTGTAGATGTTCATACGTTGTAACTTTTTATGTTCAGGAGAAATTCACATTTCTTTTGTGACGTTTTCATGGAATATGTTCAGGCAGGCCTTGATTTTCCAAAAGTAGTGAACCAAGTGAGGACGACTTAGAGTAAAATGTTGGAGTTGCACTTCTCAGGGATAAGTATCCTACAGAGGATTCTGTAGTGTTACGCTTTGTGTTCAGGAGAAGATCATCCTGGTTTTGCAACATTCGCACACAACATGTTCACGCAGGCCATGATTTTCCAAAAGAGTGAACCAAGTGCGGAGGATACAGAGTCAAATGTTGGCATTTCACTTCTTAGGGAGAAGTATCCTAGAGCAGTTCCTAAACTGTAACTTTTGTGTTCAGGCGAAAATCATACTTGTTTTCTGACATTTGAATGGCCCATGTTCACACAGGCCATGATTTCACAAAATAGAGAACCAAGTATGGAGGACTCACAGTTAAATGTTGCAAGTGCACTTCTTTGGAGAAGTACCGCACAGAAGTTTCTATATTGTCACTGTTTGTGTTCAGGAGGAAATCACACTTGTCTTGTTTTACGACGTTTCCATAAAACATGTTCATGCATGTCGTTCCCTTCGAAAATAGTGAACCAAGTGAAGAGGACTCACAGTCATATGTAGCATGTGCAATTCTTTGGGGCGTCATGTGCAGCATGTGCACTTCTTTCGGATAAGTATCCTACACAGGTTTGTAGACTGTAAAATTTTGTATTCTGGAGAAAACAACATTTGTTTTGTGCTGATTCTACCAACTATGTTCAGGCTTGTAATGAGCTTGAAAATAGTGACCAAGTGAGGACGTGTCCAATTCACATGTTTCACTTTCTCTTCTCAGTGATAAGAATCCTGTAGATGTTCATACGTGGTAACTTTTTATGTTGAGGAGAAATTCACACTGGTTTTGTGACGTTTTCATGGAATATGTTCACGCAGGCCTTGATTTTCCAAAATAGTGAACCAAGTGAGGAGGAGTAAGAGTCAAATGTTGGAGGTGCACTTCTCAGGGATAAGTATCCTACAGAAGATTCTGTAGTGTTACACTTTGTGTTCAGGAGAAGATCATACTCGTTTTGCGACATTCGCATATAACGTGTTCACGCAGGCCATGATTTTCCCAAAGAGTGAACCAAGTGCGGAGGATTCAGAATCAAATGTTGGCATTTCACTTTTTAGGGAGAAGTATCCTAGAGAAGTTCCTAAACTGTAACTTTTGTGTTCAGGTGAAAATTATACTTGTTATCTGACTTTTGAAAGGCACATGTTCACACAGGCCATGATCTCACAAAATAGAGAACCAAGTTCAGAGGACTCAGAGTTAAATGTTGCAAGTGCACTTCTTGAGGAGAAGTATCGTACAGAAGTTTCTGTATTGTAACTCTTTGTGCTCCGGAGGAAATCACACTTGTATTACGACTTTTCCATGAAAAATATTCATGCATGTCATTCCCTTCGAAAATAGTGAACCAAGAGCAGAGGACTCACAGTCATATGTAGCATGTGCACTTTTTTGGGACATCATGTGCAGCATGTGCACTTCTTTCGGATAAGTATCCTACACAGGTTTGTAGACTGTAAAATTTTGTATTCTGGAGAAAACAATATTTGTTTTGTGCTGATTCTACCAACTATGTTCAGGCTTGTAATGAGCTTGAAAATAGTGACCAAGTGAGGACGCGTCCAATTCACATGTTTCACTTTCTCTTCTCAGTGATAAGAATCCTGTAGATGTTCATACGTGGTAACTTTTTATGTTCCGGAGAAATTCACACTGGTTTTGTGACGTTTTCATGGAATATGTGCACGCAGGCCTTGATTTTCCAAAATAGTGAACCAAGTGAGGAGGAGTGAGAGTCAAATGTTGGAGGTACACTTCTCAGGGATAAGTATCCTACAGAAGATTCTGTAGTGTTACACTTTGTGTTCAGGAGAAGATCATATACGTTTTGCGACAATCGCATATAACATATTCACGCAGGCCATGATTTTCCAAAAGAGTGAACCAAGTGCGGGGGATTCAGAGTCAAATGTTGGCATTTCACTTCTTAGGGATAAGTATCCTAGAGAAGTTCCTAAACAGTAACTTTTCTGTTCAGGCGAAAATCATACTTGTTTTCTGACATTAGAATGGCACATGTTCACACAGGCCATGATTTCACAAAATAGAGAACCAAGTGCGGAGGACTCAGAGATAAATATTGCAAGTGCACTTCTTTAGGAGAAGTATCGTACAAAAGTTTCGATATTGTAACTCTTTGTGCTCTGGAGGAAATCACACTTGTTTTACGACTTTTCCATGAAACATGTTCATGAATGTCGTTCCCTTCGAAAATAGTGAACCAAATGAAGAGGACTCACAGTCATATGTAGCATGTGCACTTCTTTGGGACGTCATGTGCAGCATGTGCACTTCTTTCGGATAAGTATCCTACACAGGTTTGTAGACTGTTAAATTTTGTATTCTGGAAAAAACAACATTTGTTTTGTGCTGATTCTACCAACTATGTTCAGGCTTGTAATGAGCTTGAAAATAGTGACCAAGTGAGGACGCGTCCAATTCACATGTTTCACTTTCTCTTCTCAGTGATAAGAGTTCTGTAGATGTTCATACGTGGTAACTTTTTATGTTCAGGAGAAATTCACACTGGTTTTGGAACGTTTTCATGGAATATGTTCACGCAGGCCTTGATTTTCCTAAATAGTGAACCAAGTGAGGAGGACTGAGAGTCAAATGTTGGAGGTGCACTTCTCCGGGATAAGTATCCTACAGAAGATTCTGTAGTGTTACGCTTTGTGTTCAGGAGAAGATCATACACGTTTTGCGACATTTGCATATAACATGTTCACGCAGGCCATGATTTTCCAAAAGAGTGAACCAAGTGCGGAGGATTCAGAGTCAAATGTTGGCATTTCACTTCTTAGGGAGAAGTATACTAGAGAAGTTCCTAAACTGTAACTTTTGTGTTCAGGCGAAAAACATACTTGTTTTCTGACATTGGAATGGCACATGTTCACACAGGCCATGATTTCACAAAAAAGAACTAAGTGCGGAGGACTCAGAGTTAAATGTTGCAAGTGCACTTCTTGGGAGAAGTATCGTACAGAAGTTTCTACATTGTAACTCTTTGTGTTCAGGAGGAAATCACACTTGTTTTGTTTTACGACGTTTCCATGAAACATGTTCATGCATGTCGTTCCCTTCGAAAATAGTGAACCAAGTGAAGAGGACTCTCAGTCATATGTAGCATGTGCACTTCTTTGGGATGTCATGTGCAGCATGTGCACTTCTTTCGGATAAGTATCCTACACAGGTTTCTGGACTGCAAAACTTTGTATTCTGGAGAAAACAACATTTGTTTTGTGCTTATTCTACCAACTATGTTCAGGCTTGTAAAAAGCTTGAAAATAGTGACCAAGTGAGGACGTGTCCAATTGACATGTTTCACTTTCTCTTCTCAGTGATAAGAATCCTGTAGATGTTCATACGTTGTAACTTTTTATGTTCAGGAGAAATTCACATTTCTTTCGTGACGTTTTCATGGAATATGTTCACGCAGGCCTTGATTTTCCAAAATAGTGAACCAAGTGAGGAGGACAGAGTGTCAAATGTTGGACGTGCACTTCTCAGCGATAACTATCCTACAGAGGATTCTGTAGTGTTACACTTTGTGTTCAGGAGAAGATCACACTCGTTGTGCGACATTCGCATATAACATGTTCATGCCAGCCATGATTTTCCAAAAGAGTGAACCAAGTGCGGAGCATTCAGAGTCAAATGTTGGCATTTCACGTCTTAGGGATAAGTATCCTAGAGCAGTTCCTAAACTGTAACTTTTGTAATCAGGCGAAAATCATACTTGTTTTCTGACATTTGAATGTCACAAAATAGAGAAACAAGTGCGGAGGACTCAGAGTTAAATGTTGCAAGTGCACTTCTTGGGAGAAGTATCGTACAGAAGTTTCTATATTGTAACTCTTTGTGTTCAGGAGGAAATCACACTTGTTTAACGACATTTCCATGAAACATGTTCATGCATGTCGTTCCCTTCCAAAATAGTGAACCAAGTGAAGAGGACTCACAGTCATATGTAGCATGTGCACTTCTTTGGGAAGTCATGTGCAGCAGTGCACTTCGTTCGAATAAGTATCCTACACAGGTTTCTAGACTGTAAAACTTTGTATTCTGGAGAAAACAACATTTGCTTTGTGCTGATTCTACCAACTATGTTCAGGCTTGTAATGAGCTTGAAAATAGTAACCAACTGAGGACGCGTCCAATTCACATGTTTCACTTTCTCTTCTCAGTGAAAAGAATCCCGTATATGTTCATACGTGGTAACTTTTTATGTTCCGGAAAAATTCCCACTGGTTTTGTGACGTTTTCATGGAATATGTTCACGCAGGCCTTGATTTTCCAAAATAGTGAACCAAGTGAGGAGGAGTGTGAGTCAAATGTTGGTGGTACACTTCTCAGGGATAAGTATCCTACAGAAGATTCTGTAGTGTTACACTTTGTGTTCAGGAGAAGATCATATACGTTTTGCGACATTCGCATACAACATATTCACGCAGGCCATGATTTTCCAAAAGAGTGAACCAAGTGCGGAGGATTCAGAGTCAAATGTTGGCATTTCCCTTCTTAGGGAGAAGTATCCTAGAGAAGTTCCTAAACTGTAACTTTTGTGTTCAGGCGAAAATCGTACTTCTTTTCTGACATTGGAATGGCACATGTTCACACAGGCCATGATTTCACAAAATAGAGAACCAAGTGCGGAGGACTCAGAGTTAAATGTTGCAAGTTCACTTCTTGGGAGAAGTATCGTATAGAAGTTTCTACATTGTAACTCTTTGTGTTCAGGAGGAAATCACACTTGTTTTGTTTTATGACGTTTCCATGAAACATGCTCATGCATGTCGTTCCCTAAGAAAATAGTGAACCAAGTGAGGAGGACTCACAGTCATATGTAGCATGTGCACTTCTTTGGGACGTCATGTGCAGCATGTGCACTTCTTTTGGATAAGTATCCCACACAGGTGTCTGGACTGCAAAACTTTGTATTCTGGAGAAAACAACATTTTTTTTATGCATATTCCACCAACTTCGTTCAGGCTTGTAATGAGCTTGAAAATAGGGACTAAGTGAGGACGCATCAAATGCACATGTTTCACTTTCTCTGCTCAGTGATAAGAATCCAGTAGATGTTCATACGTTGTAACTTTTTATGTTCAGGAGAAATTCACATTTCTTTCGTGACGTTTTCATGGAATATGTTCACGCAGGCCTTGATTTTCCAAAATAGTGAACCAAGTGAGGTGGACAGAGTGTCAAATGGGACGTGCACTTCTCAGGGATAAGTATCCTACAGAGGATTCTGTAGTGTTACACTTTGTGTTCAGGAGAAGATCACACTTGTTGTGCGACATTCGCATATAACATGTTCATGCCAGCCATGATTTTCGAAAAGAGTGAATCAAGTGCGACGCTCAGAGTCAAATGTTGGCATTTCACTTCTTAGGGATAAGTATCCTAGAGCAGTTCCTAAACTGTAACTTTTGTAATCAGGCGAAAATCATACTTGTTTTCTGACATTTGAATGTCACAAAATAGAGAAGCAAGGGCGGAGGACTCAGAGTTAAATGTTGCAAGTGCACTTCTTGGGAGAAGTATCGTACAGAAGTTTCTATAGTGTAACTCTTTGTGTTCAGGAGGAAATCACACTTGTTTTACGGTATTTCCATGAAACATGTTCATGCATGTCGTTCCCTTCGAAAATAGTGAACCAAGTGAAGAGGACTCACAGTCATATGTAGCATGTGCAATTCTTTGTGAAGTCATGTGCAGCATGTGCACTTCTTTTGGATAAGTATCCTACACAGGTTTCTAGACTGTAAAACTTTGTATTCTGGAGAAAACAACATTTGTTTTGTGCTGATTCTACCAACTATGTTCAGGCTTGTAATGAGCTGGAAAATAGCGACCAAGGTAGGACGCGTCAAATTCACATGTTTCACTTTCTCTTCTCAGTCATAAGAATCCTGTAGATGTTTATACGTTGTAACTTTTTATGTTCAGGAGAAATTCACACTGGTTTCTTGAGTTTTCAAGGAATATGTTCATGCAGGCCTTGATATTCCAAAATAGTGAACCACGTGAGGAGGACTGAGAGTCAAATGTTGGAGGTGCACTTCTCAGGGATAAGTATCCTACGGAAGATTCTATAGTGTTACACTTTGTGTTCAGGATAGGATCATACTCATTTTGGAACATTCGCACATAACATGATCACGCAGGCCATGATTTTCCAAAAGGGTTAAACAACTGCGGACATTCAGAGTCAAATGTTGGCATTTAACTTCTTAGGGATAAGGATCCTAGAGAAGTTCCTAAACTGTAACTTTTGTGTTCAAGCAAAATTCATACTTGTTTTCTGACATTGGAATGGCACATGTTCACACAGGCCATGATTTCACAAAATAGAGAACCAAGTGCCGAGGAGTCAGAGTTAAATGTTGCAAGTGCACTTCTTTAGGAGAAGTATCGTACAGAATTTTCTATATTGTAACTCTTTGTGATCAGGAGGAAATCACACTTGTTTCACGACGTTTCCATGAAACATGTTCATGCATGTCGTTCCCTTCGAAAATAGTGAACCAAGTGAAGAGGACTCACAGTCACATGTAGCATGTGCACTTCTTTGGGATGTCATGTGCAGCATGTGCACTTCTTTCGGATAAGTATCCTACACAGGTCTCTAGACTGTAAAACTTTGTATTCTGGAGAAAACAACATTTGTTTTGTGCTGATTCTACCAACTATGTTAAGGCTTGTAATGAGCTTCAAAATAGTGACAAAGTGAGGATGCGTCAAATTCACATGTTTCACTTTCTCTGCTCAGTGATAAGAATCCTGTAGATGTACATATGTTGTAACTTTTTTATGTTCAGCAGAAATTCACACTGGTTTTGTGACTTTTTCATGGAATATGTTCACGCAGGCCTTGATTTTCCAAAATAGTGAACCAAGTGAGCAGGACTGAGTGTCAAATATTGGAGGTGCACTTCTCAGGGATAAGTATCTTATGGAAGATTCCATAGTGTTACACTTTGTGGTCTGGAGAAGGTCATACTCTTTTTGCGACATTCGCATATAACATGTTCACTCAGGCTATGATTTTCCAACAGAGTGAATCAAGTGCGGAGCATTCAGAGCCAAATGTTGGCATTTCACTTCTTTGGATAAGTATCCTAGAGAAGTTCCTAAACTGTAACTTTTGTGTTCAGGCGAAAATCATACTTGTTTTCTGACATTTGAATGGCCCATGTTCACACAGGCCATGATTTCACAAAATAGAGAACCAAGTGCGGAGGACTCACAGTTAAATGTTGCAAGTGCACTTCTTTGGAGAAGTATCGTACAGAAGTTTCTATATTGTAACTCTTTGTGTTCAGGAGGAAATCACACTTGTCTTGTTCTACGAAATTACCATGAAACATGTTCATGCATGTCATTCCCTTCGAAAATAGTGAACCAAGTGAAGAGGACTCACAGTCATATGTAGCATGTGCAATTCTTTGGGACGTCATGTGCAGCATGTGCACTTCTTTCGGATAAGTATCCTACACAGGTTTGTAGACTGTAAAATTTTGTATTCTGGAGAAAACAACATTTGTTTTGTGCTGATTCTACCAACTATGTTCAGGCTTGTAATGAGCTTGAAAATAGTGACCAAGTGAGGACGTGTCCAATTCACATGTTTCACTTTCTCTTCTCAGTGAAAAGAATCCTGTAGATGTTCATACGTGGTAACTTTTTATGTTGAGGAGAAATTCACACTGCTTTTGTGACGTTTTCATGGAATATGTTCACACAGGCCTTGATTTTCCAAAATAGTGAACCAAGTGAGGAGGAGTGAGAGTCAAATGTTGGAGGTGCTCTTCTCAGGGATAAGTCTCCTACAGAAGATTCTGTAGTGTTATGCTTTGTGTTCAGGAGAAGATCATACTCGTTTTGCGACATTCGCATATAACATGTTCACGCAGGCCATGATTTTCCGAAAGAGTGAACCAAGTGCGGAGGATTCAGAGTCAAATGTTGGCATTTCACTTCTTAGGGAGAAGTATCCTAGAGAAGTTCCTAAACTGTAACTTTTGTGTTCAGGCGAAAATTATACTTGTTATCTGACTTTTGAAAGGCACATGTTCACACAGGCCATGATCTCACAAAATAGAGAACCAAGTTCAGAGGACTCAGAGTTAAATGTTGCAAGTGCACTTCTTTAGGAGAAGTATCGTACAGAAGTTTCTGTATTGTAACTCTTTGTGCTCCGGAGGAAATCACACTTGTTTTACGACTTTTCCATGAAAAATGTTCATGCATGTCATTCCCTTCGAAAATAGTGAACCAAGAGTAGAGGACTCACAGTCATATGTAGCATGTGCACTTTTTTGGGACGTCATGTGCAGCATGTGCACTTCTTTCGGATAAGTATCCTACACAGGTTTGTAGACTGTAAAATTTTGTATTCTGGAGAAAACAATATTTGTTTTGTGCTGATTCTACCAACTATGTTCAGGCTTGTAATGAGCTTGAAAATAGTGACCAAGTGAGGACGCGTCCAATTCACATGTTTCACTTTCTCTTCTCAGTGATAAGAATCCTGTAGATGTTCATACGTGGTAACTTTTTATGTTCAGGAGAAATTCACACTGGTTTTGGAACGTTTTCATGGAATATGTTCACGCAGGCCTTGATTTTCCTAAATAGTGAACCAAGTGAGGAGGACTGAGAGTCAAATGTTGGAGGTGCACTTCTCAGGGATAAGTATCCTACAGAAGATTCTGTAGTGTTATGCTTTGTGTTCAGGAGAAGATCATACACGTTTTGCGACATTTGCATATAACATGTTCACGCAGGCCATGATTTTCCAAAAGAGTGAACCAAGTGCGGAGGATTCAGAGTCAAATGTTGGCATTTCACTTCTTAGGGAGAAGTATACTAGAGAAGTTCCTAAACTGTAACTTTTGTGTTCAGGCGAAAAACATACTTGTTTTCTGACATTGGAATGGCACATGTTCACACAGGCCATGATTTCACAAAAAAGAACTAAGTGCGGAGGACTCAGAGTTAAATGTTGCAAGTGCACTTCTTGGGAGAAGTATCGTACAGAAGTTTCTACATTGTAACTCTTTGTGTTCAGGAGGAAATCACACTTGTTTTGTTTTACGACGTTTCCATGAAACATGTTCATGCATGTCGTTCCCTTCGAAAATAGTTAACCAAGTGAATAGGACTCACAGTCATATGTAGCATGTGCACATCTTTGGGATGTCATGTGCAGCATGTGCACTTCTTTCGGATAAGTATCCTACACAGGTTTCTGGACTGCAAAACTTTGTATTCTGGAGAAAACAACATTTGTTTTGTGCTTATTCTACCAAATATGTTCAGGCTTGTAATGAGCTTGAAAATAGCGACTAAGTGAGGACGCATCAAATTCACATGTTTCACTTTCTCTGCTCAGTGATGAGAATCCTGTAGATGTTCATACGTTGTAACTTTTTATGTTCAGGAGAAATTCACATTTCTTTTGTGACGTTTTCATGGAATATGTTCACGCAGGCCTTGATTTTCCAAAAGTAGTGAACCAAGTGAGGACGACTTAGAGTAAAATGTTGGGGTTGCACTTCTCAGGGATAAGTATCCTACAGAGGATTCTGTAGTGTTACGCTTTGTGTTCAGGAGAAGATCATACTCGTTTTGCGACATTCGCACACAACATGTTCACGCAGGCCATGATTTTCCAAAAGAGTGAACCAAGTGCGGAGGATACAGACTCAAATGTTGGCATTTCACTTCTTAGGGATAAGTATCCTAGAGCAGTTCCTAAACTGTAACTTTTGTGTTCAGGCGAAAATCATACTTGTTTTCTGACATTTGAATGGCCCATGTTCACACAGGCCATGATTTCACAAAATAGAGAACCAAGTACGGAGGACTCACAGTTAAATGTTGCAAGTGCACTTCTTTGGAGAAGTACCGTACAGAAGTTTCTATATTGTCACTGTTTGTGTTCAGGAGGAAATCACACTTGTCTTGTTTTACGACGTTTCCATAAAACATGTTCATGCATGTCGTTCCCTTCGAAAATAGTGAACCAAGTGAAGAGGACTCACAGTCATATGTAGCATGTGCAATTCTTTGGGGCGTCATGTGCAGTATGTGCACTTCTTTCGGATAAGTATCCTACACAGGTTTGTAGACTGTAAAATTTTGTATTCTGGAGAAAACAACATTTGTTTTGTGCTGATTCTACCACCTATGTTCAGGCTTGTAATGAGCTTGAAAATAGTGACCAAGTGGGGACGTGTCCAATTCACATGTTTCACTTTCTCTTCTCAGTGATAAGAATCCTGTAGATGTTCATACGTGGTAAATTTTTATGTTGAGGAGAAATTCACACTGGTTTTGTGACGTTTTCATGGAATATGTTCACGCAGGCCTTGATTTTCCAAAATAGTGAACCAAGTGAGGAGGAGTGAGAGTCAAATGTTGGAGGTGCACTTCTCAGGGATAAGTATCCTACAGAAGATTCTGTAGTGTTACACTTTGTGTTCAGGAGAAGATCATACTCGTTTTGCGACATTCGCATATAACGTGTTCACGCAGGCCATGATTTTCCCAAAGAGTGAACCAAGTGCGGAGGATTCAGAATCAAATGTTGGCATTTCACTTCTTAGGGAGAAGTATCCTAGAGAAGTTCTTAAACTGTAACTTTTGTGTTCAGGCGAAAATCATACTTGTTTTCTGACATTGGAATGGCACATGTTCACACAGGCCATGATTTCACAAAATAGAGAACCAAGTGCCGAGGACTCAGAGATAAATGTTGCAAGTGCACTTCTTTAGGAGAAGTATCGTACAAAAGTTTCGAGAAAATAAGCCTCCATCAAGGTCTGCAAGTAAGTAATGAGAAACCTGGTTAAGTTCACAGACGTTCTTTCCTGATCTCACCAGAAGGGGAGGGCATATAGTCTAGCAGATAAAAAGTAATCATTGTGCAAATGGGTAATGGACCCCGCCCTCAGTGAGGTTTCCTACTCTTATTACATCTACCCTTGAATGTGCTATTACAACAAGACTCCAGTTTTACAGCTTTTTGTCTCTGGCCAGGGGGTGACATACAGTGCCCAGCAGAATGGAGTGAAGGGAATTGCAGGAGCAGAAAAACTGCAAAAAAAAATCAACAAACCACAATCCAGAACTTCAGAGACTCTATATCAATCACATAGAACTAGGACAGCCTAATCTCTCCCCATCCTGGAGCTCAGGGACATTTGCGGAAGAGGGGGCGGTAAGATTGTAAGAGCAAAAGGATGGGAGGAGCAACGATTTGCAAGATTCTCAACAATAGTTGGGGCCAAAGCAATCATAATGGAACTTTGCATGCCCTGCGCAACGTCCAGCGCACTGTTGCCCTCATAAAGTCTAGCATCTGTTAAGGGCACCGAGACCCCTGGAGGCAAGGGATTGACAGCCATAGTAGTAATCTTATGATTAAGGGGAACAAGAGAAAGGGCTTATGGAAATGCCACTGGGTCCTTATATGTCATCGGAGAGGAGGACCCAGTGGAGAGTTAGGCGCACACAATAAAGGACTCTCTGGGAATTGGGGGGGAGACACTGGGGGAAGGGGAGGGGGGAGGGAGGGAACTGGTAAAAAATTTTAAAATGTATAATTAAATTTTTAATAAAAAAAAAAAAATTTAAAAAAAAAAAAAAAAAAAAAAAAGTTTCGATATTGTAACTCTTTGTGCTCTGGAGGAAATCACACTTGTTTTACGACTTTTCCATGAAACATGTTCATGAATGTCGTTCCCTTCGAAAATAGTGAACCAAGTGAAGAGGATTCACAGTCATATGTAGCATGTGCACTTCTTTGGGACGTCATGTGCAGCATGTGCACTTCTTTCGGATAAGTATCCTACACAGGTTTGTAGACTGTTAAATTTTGTATTCTGGAGAAAACAACATTTGTTTTGTGCTGATTCTACCTACTATGTTCAGGCTTGTAATGAGCTTGAAAATAGTGACCAAGTGAGGACGCGTCCAATTCACATGTTTCACTTATTCTTCTCAGTGATAAGAATCCTGTAGATGTTCATACGTGGTAACTTTTTATGTTCAGGAGAAATTTACACTGGTTTTGGAACGTTTTCATGGAATATGTTCACGCAGGCCTTGATTTTCCTAAATAGTGAACCAAGTGAGGAGGACTGAGAGTCAAATGTTGGAGGTGCACTTCTCAGGGATAAGTATCCTACAGAAGATTCTGTAGTGTTATGCTTTGTGTTCAGGAGAAGATCATACACGTTTTGCGTCATTTGCATATAACATGTTCACGCAGGCCATGATTTTCCAAAAGAGTGAACCAAGTGCGGAGCATTCAGAGTCAAATGTTGGCATTTCACTTCTTAGGGAGAAGTATACTAGAGAAGTTCCTAAACTGTAACTTTTGTGTTCAGGCGAAAAACATACTTGTTTTCTGACATTGGAATGGCACATGTTCACACAGGCCATGATTTCAGAAAATAGAGAACCAAGTGCGGAGGACTCAGAGTTTAATGTTGCAAGTGCGCTTCTTTAGGAGAAGAATCGTACTGAAGTTTCTATATTGTAACTCTTTGTGTTCAGGAGGAAATCACAGTTGTTTTACTACGTTTCCATGAAACATGTTCATGCATGTCGTTCCTTTTGAAAACAATGAACCAAGTGAAGAGGACTCACAGTCATATGTAGCATGTGCACTTCTTTGGGATGTCATGTGCAGCATGTGCACTTCTTTCGGATAAGTATCCTACACAGGTTTCTGGACTGCAAAACTTTGTATTCTGGAGAAAACAACATTTGTTTTGTGCTTATTCTACCAAATATGTTCAGGCTTGTAATGAGCTTGAAAATAGCGACTAAGTGAGGACGCATCAAATTCACATGTTTCACTTTCTCTGCTCAGTGATAAGAATCCTGTAGATGTTCATACGTTGTAACTTTTTATGTTCAGGAGAAATTCACATTTCTTTTGTGACGTTTTCATGGAATATGTTCAGGCAGGCCTTGATTTTCCAAAAGTAGTGAACCAAGTGAGGACGACTTAGAGTAAAATGTTGGAGTTGCACTTCTCAGGGATAAGTATCCTACAGAGGATTCTGTAGTGTTACGCTTTGTGTTCAGGAGAAGATCATCCTGGTTTTGCAACATTCGCACACAACATGTTCACGCAGGCCATGATTTTCCAAAAGAGTGAACCAAGTGCGGAGGATACAGAGTCAAATGTTGGCATTTCACTTCTTAGGGAGAAGTATCCTAGAGCAGTTCCTAAACTGTAACTTTTGTGTTCAGGCGAAAATCATACTTGTTTTCTGACATTTGAATGGCCCATGTTCACACAGGCCATGATTTCACAAAATAGAGAACCAAGTATGGAGGACTCACAGTTAAATGTTGCAAGTGCACTTCTTTGGAGAAGTACCGCACAGAAGTTTCTATATTGTCACTGTTTGTGTTCAGGAGGAAATCACACTTGTCTTGTTTTACGACGTTTCCATAAAACATGTTCATGCATGTCGTTCCCTTCGAAAATAGTGAACCAAGTGAAGAGGACTCACAGTCATATGTAGCATGTGCAATTCTTTGGGGCGTCATGTGCAGCATGTGCACTTCTTTCGGATAAGTATCCTACACAGGTTTGTAGACTGTAAAATTTTGTATTCTGGAGAAAACAACATTTGTTTTGTGCTGATTCTACCAACTATGTTCAGGCTTGTAATGAGCTTGAAAATAGTGACCAAGTGAGGACGTGTCCAATTCACATGTTTCACTTTCTCTTCTCAGTGATAAGAATCCTGTAGATGTTCATACGTGGTAACTTTTTATGTTGAGGAGAAATTCACACTGGTTTTGTGACGTTTTCATGGAATATGTTCACGCAGGCCTTGATTTTCCAAAATAGTGAACCAAGTGAGGAGGAGTAAGAGTCAAATGTTGGAGGTGCACTTCTCAGGGATAAGTATCCTACAGAAGATTCTGTAGTGTTACACTTTGTGTTCAGGAGAAGATCATACTCGTTTTGCGACATTCGCATATAACGTGTTCACGCAGGCCATGATTTTCCCAAAGAGTGAACCAAGTGCGGAGGATTCAGAATCAAATGTTGGCATTTCACTTTTTAGGGAGAAGTATCCTAGAGAAGTTCCTAAACTGTAACTTTTGTGTTCAGGTGAAAATTATACTTGTTATCTGACTTTTGAAAGGCACATGTTCACACAGGCCATGATCTCACAAAATAGAGAACCAAGTTCAGAGGACTCAGAGTTAAATGTTGCAAGTGCACTTCTTGAGGAGAAGTATCGTACAGAAGTTTCTGTATTGTAACTCTTTGTGCTCCGGAGGAAATCACACTTGTATTACGACTTTTCCATGAAAAATATTCATGCATGTCATTCCCTTCGAAAATAGTGAACCAAGAGCAGAGGACTCACAGTCATATGTAGCATGTGCACTTTTTTGGGACATCATGTGCAGCATGTGCACTTCTTTCGGATAAGTATCCTACACAGGTTTGTAGACTGTAAAATTTGTATTCTGGAGAAAACAATATTTGTTTTGTGCTGATTCTACCAACTATGTTCAGGCTTGTAATGAGCTTGAAAATAGTGACCAAGTGAGGACGCGTCCAATTCACATGTTTCACTTTCTCTTCTCAGTGATAAGAATCCTGTAGATGTTCATACGTGGTAACTTTTTATGTTCCGGAGAAATTCACACTGGTTTTGTGACGTTTTCATGGAATATGTGCACGCAGGCCTTGATTTTCCAAAATAGTGAACCAAGTGAGGAGGAGTGAGAGTCAAATGTTGGAGGTACACTTCTCAGGGATAAGTATCCTACAGAAGATTCTGTAGTGTTACACTTTGTGTTCAGGAGAAGATCATATACGTTTTGCGACATCGCATATAACATATTCACGCAGGCCATGATTTTCCAAAAGAGTGAACCAAGTGCGGAGGATTCAGAGTCAAATGTTGGCATTTCACTTCTTAGGGATAAGTATCCTAGAGAAGTTCCTAAACTGTAACTTTTGTTCAGGCGAAAATCATACTTGTTTTCTGACATTGAATGGCACATGTTCACACAGGCCATGATTTCACAAAATAGAGAACCAAGTGCGGAGGACTCAGAGATAAATGTTGCAAGTGCACTTCTTTAGGAGAAGTATCGTACAAAGTTTCTATTGTAACTCTTTGTGCTCTGGAGGAAATCACACTTGTTTTACGACTTTTCCATGAAACATGTTCATGAATGTCGTTCCCTTCGAAAATAGTGAACCAAGTGAAGAGGACTCACAGTCATATGTAGCATGTGCACTTCTTTGGGACGTCATGTGCAGCATGTGCACTTCTTTCGGATAAGTATCCTACACAGGTTAGACTGTTAAATTTTGTATTCTGGAGAAAACAACATTTGTTTTGTGCTGATTCTACCAACTATGTTCAGGCTTGTAATGAGCTTGAAAATAGTGACCAAGTGAGGACGCGTCCAATTCACATGTTTCACTTTCTCTTCTCAGTGATAAGAATCCTGTAGATGTTCATACGTGGTAACTTTTTATGTTCAGGAGAAATTCACACTGGTTTTGGAATGTTTTCATGGAATATGTTCACGCAGGCCTTGATTCCCTAAATAGTGAACCAAGTGAGGAGGACTGAGAGTCAAATGTTGGAGGTGCACTTCTCAGGGATAAGTATCCTACAGAAGATTCTGTAGTGTTACGCTTTGTGTTCAGGAGAAGATCATACACGTTTTGCGACATTTGCATATAACATGTTCACGCAGGCCATGATTTTCCAAAAGAGTGAACCAAGTGCGGAGGATTCAGAGTCAAATGTTGGCATTTCACTTCTTAGGGAGAAGTATACTAGAGAAGTTCCTAAACTGTAACTTTTGTGTTCTGGCGAAAAACATACTTGTTTTCTGACATTGGAATGGCACATGTTCACACAGGCCATGATTTCACAAAAAAAACTAAGTGCGGAGGACTCAGAGTTAAATGTTGCAAGTGCACTTCTTGGGAGAAGTATCGTACAGAAGTTTCTACATTGTAACTCTTTGTGTTCAGGAGGAAATCACACTTGTTTTGTTTTACGACGTTTCCATGAAACATGTTCATGCATGTCGTTCCCTTCGAAAATAGTGAACCAAGTGAAGAGGACTCTCAGTCATATGTAGCATGTGCACTTCTTTGGGATGTCATGTGCAGCATGTGCACTTCTTTCGGATAAGTATCCTACACAGGTTTCTGGACTGCAAAACTTTGTATTCTGGAGAAAACAACATTTGTTTTGTGCTTATTCTACCAACTATGTTCAGGCTTGTAATGAGCTTGAAAATAGTGACCAAGTGAGGACGTGTCCAATTGACATGTTTCACTTTCTCTTCTCAGTGATAAGAATCCTGTAGATGTTCATACGTTGTAACTTTTTATGTTCAGGAGAAATTCACATTTCTTTGTGACGTTTTCATGGAATATGTTCACGCAGGCCTTGATTTTCCAAAATAGTGAACCAAGTGAGGAGGACAGAGAGTCAAATGTTGGAGTGCACTTCTCAGGGATAACTATCCTACAGAGGATTCTGTAGTGTTACACTTTGTGTTCAGGAGAAGATCCACTCGTTGTGCGACATTCGCATATAACATGTTCATGCAGCCATGATTTTCCAAAAGAGTGAACCAAGTGCGGAGCATTCAGAGTCAAATGTTGGCATTTCACTCTTAGGGATAAGTATCCTAGAGCAGTTCCTAAACTGTAACTTTTGTGTCAGGCGAAAATCATACTTGTTTTCTGACATTTGAATGTCACAAAATAGAGAACAAGTGCGGAGGACTCAGAGTTAAATGTTGCAAGTGCACTTCTTGGGAGAAGTATCGTACAGAAGTTTCTATATTGTAACTCTTTGTGTTCAGGAGGAAATCACACTTGTTTTTTAACGACGTTTCCATAGAACACATGTTTCATGCATAGTCGTTCCTTACAAAATAGTGAACCAATGTTGAAGAGGACTCACAGTCATATGTAGCATGTGCACTTCTTTGGGAGAGTCATGTGCAGCAGTGCACTTCGTTCGATAAGTATCCTACACAGGTTTCTAGACTGTAAAACTTTGTATTCTGGAGAAAACAACATTTGTTTGTGCTGATTCTACCAACTATGTTCAGGCTTGTAATGAGCATGAAAATAGTGACCAAAGAGGACGCGTCCAATTCACATGTTTCACTTTCTCTTCTCAGTGATAAGAATCCTGTATATGTTCATACGTGGTAACTTTTTATGTTCCGGAAAATTCCACTGGTTTTGTGACGTTTTCATGGAATATGTTCACGCAGGCCTTGATTTTCCAAAATAGTGAACCAAGTGAGGAGGAGTGTGAGTCAAATGTTGGAGGTACACTTCTCAGGGATAAGTATCCTACAGAAGATTCTGTAGTGTTACACTTTGTGTTCAGGAGAAGATCATATACGTTTTGCGACATTCGCATACAACATATTCACGCAGGCCATGATTTTCCAAAAGAGTGAACCAAGTGCGGAGGATTCAGAGTCAAATGTTGGCATTTCACTTCTTAGGGAGAAGTATCCTAGAGAAGTTCCTAAACTGTAACTTTTGTGTTCAGGCGAAAATCACTTCTTTTCTGACATTGGAATGGCACATGTTCACACAGGCCATGATTTCACAAAATAGAGAACCAAGTGCGGAGGACTCAGAGTTAAATGTTGCAAGTGCACTTCTTGGGAGAAGTATCGTATAGAAGTTTCTACATTGTAACTCTTTGTGTTCAGGAGGAAATCACACTTGTTTGTTTTATGACGTTTCCATGAAACATGTTCATGCATGTCGTTCCCTAAAAAATAGTGAACCAAGTGAGGAGGACTCACAGTCATATGTAGCATGTGCACTTCTTTGGGACGTCATGTGCAGCATGTGCACTTCTTTTGGATAAGTATCCTACACAGGTTCTGGACTGCAAAACTTTGTATTCTGGAGAAAACAACATTTTTTTTTGCTATTCACTCATTGTTCAGGCTTGTAATGAGCTTGAAAATAGGACTAAGTGAGGACGCATCAATGCACATGTTTCACTTTCTCTGCTCAGTGATAAGAATCCTGTAGATGTTCATACGTTGTAACTTTTTATGTTCAGGAGAAATTCACATTTTTTGTGACGTTTTCATGGAATATGTTCACGCAGGCCTTGATTTTCCAAAATAGTGAACCAAGTGAGGTGGACAGAGTGTCAAATGGGACGTGCACTTCTCAGGGATAAGTATCCTACAGAGATTCTGTAGTGTTACACTTTGTGTTCAGGAGAAGATCACACTTGTTGTGCGACATTCGCATATAACATGTTCATGCAGCCATGATTTTCGAAAAGAGTGAACCAAGTGCGAGGCTCAGAGTCAAATGTTGGCATTTCACTTCTTAGGGATAAGTATCCTAGAGCAGTTCCTAAACTGTAACTTTTGTTCAGGCGAAAATCATACTTGTTTTCTGACATTTGAATGTCACAAAATAGAGAAGCAAGTGCGGAGGACTCAGAGTTAAATGTTGCAAGTGCACTTCTTGGGAGAAGTATCGTACAGAAGTTTCTATATGTAACTCTTTGTGTTCAGGAGGAAATCACACTTGTTTTACGGTATTTCCATGAAACATGTTCATGCATGTCGTTCCCTTCGAAAATAGTGAACCAAGTGAAGAGGACTCACAGTCATATGTAGCATGTGCACTTCTTTGTGAAGTCATGTGCAGCATGTGCACTTCTTTGGATAAGTATCCTACACAGGTTTTAGACTGTAAAACTTTGTATTCTGGAGAAAACAACATTTGTTTTGTGCTGATTCTACCAACTATGTTCAGGCTTGTAATGAGCTGAAAATAGCGACCAAGGAGGACGCGTCAATTCACATGTTTCACTTTCTCTTCTCAGTGATAAGAATCCTGTAGATGTTACGTTGTAACTTTTTATGTTCAGGAGAAATTCACACTGGTTTCTTGAGTTTTCATGGAATATGTTCATGCAGGCCTTGATATTCCAAAATAGTGAACCAAGTGAGGAGGACTGAGAGTCAAATGTTGGAGGTGCACTTCTCAGGGATAAGTATCCTACGAAGATTCTATAGTGTTACACTTTGTGTTCAGGAGGATCATACGTTTTGGAACATTCGCACATAACATGTCACGCAGGCCATGATTTTCCAAAAGGGAACCAAGTGCGGACATTCAGAGTCAAATGTTGGCATTTACTTCTTAGGGATAAGGATCCTAGAGAAGTTCCTAAACTGTAACTTTTGTGTTCAAGCAAAATCATACTTGTTTTCTGACATTGGAATGGCACATGTTCACACAGGCCATGATTTCACAAAATAGAGAACCAAGTGCGAGGACTCAGAGTTAAATGTTGCAAGTGCACTTCTTTAGGAGAAGTATCGTACAGAATTTCTATATTGTAACTCTTTGTGCAGGAGGAAATCACACTTGTTTACGACGTTTCCATGAAACATGTTCATGCATGTCGTTCCCTTCGAAAATAGTGAACCAAGTGAAGAGGACTCACAGTACATGTAGCATGTGCACTTCTTTGGGATGTCATGTGCAGCATGTGCACTTCTTTCGGATAAGTATCCTACACAGGTCTAGACTGTAAAACTTTGTATTCTGGAGAAAACAACATTTGTTTGTGCTGATTCTACCAACTATGTTCAGGCTTGTAATGAGCTTGAAAATAGTGACCAAGTGAGGACGCGTCAATTCACATGTTTCACTTTCTCTCTCAGTGATAAGAATCCTGTAGATGTTCATATGTTGTAAGTTTTTATGTTCAGGAGAAATTCACACTGGTTTTGTGACGTTTTCATGGAATATGTTCACGCAGGCCTTGATTTTCCAAAATAGTGAACCAAGTGAAGGACTGAGTGTCAAATGTTGGAGGTGCACTTCTCAGGGATAAGTATCCTAGAAGATTCTGTAGTGTTACACTTTGTGTTCAGGAGAAGTCATACTCTTTTTGCGACATTCGCATATAACATGTTCACGCAGGCCATGATTTTCCAAAGAGTGAACCAAGTGCGGAGGATTCAGAGTCAAATGTTGGCATTTCACTTCTTAGGGATAAGTATCCTAGAGAAGTTCCTAAACTGTAACTTTTGTGTTCAGGCGAAAATCATACTTGTTTTCTGACATTTGAATGGCCCATGTTCACAAGGCCATGATTTCACAAAATAGAGAACCAAGTGCGGAGGACTCACAGTTAAATGTTGCAAGTGCACTTCTTTGGAGAAGTACCGTACAGAAGTTTCTATATTGTCACTGTTTGTGTCAGGAGGAAATCACACTTGTCTTGTTTTACGACGTTTACCATAAACATGTTCATGCATGTCAGTCCCTTCGAAAATATGAACCAAGTGAAGCGGACTCACAGTCATATGTAGCCTGTGCCATTCTTTGGAGCGTCATGTGCAGCATGTGCACTTCTTTTGGATAAGTATCCTACACAGGTTATTGTAGCTGTAAAATTTTGTATTCTGGAGAAAACTAACATTTGTTTTGTGCTGATTCTACCAACTATGTTCAGGCTGTAATGAGCTGAAAATAGTGACCAAGTGAGGACGTGTCCAATTCACATGTTTCACTTTCTCTTCTCAGTGATAAGAGATCCTGTAGATGTTCATACGTGGTAACTGTTTTTATGTTGAGGAGAAATTCACACTGTTTTGTGACGTTTTCATTGAATATGTTCACATCAGGCCTTGATTTTCCAAAATAGTGAACCAAGTGAGGAGGAGTGAGAGTCAAATGTTGGAGGTGCACTTCTCAGAGGGATAAGTCTCCTACAGAAGATTCTGTAGTGTTACACTTTGTGTTCAGGAGAAGATCATACTCGTTTTTGCGACATTCGCATATAACTTGTTCACGCAGGCCATGATTTTCCCAAAGAGTGAATCCAAGTGCGGAGGATTCAGAATCAAATGTTGCATTTTCACTTCTTAGGGAGAAGTATCCTAGAGAAGTTCCTAACCTGTAACTTTTGTGTTCAGGCGAAAATTATACTTGTTATCTGACTTTTGAAAGGCACATGTTCACACAGGCCATGATCTCACAAAATAGATACCAAGTTCAGAGGACTCAGAGTTAATGTTGCAAGTGCACTTCTTTAGGAGAAGTATCGTACAGAAGTTCTGTATTTGTAACTCTTTGTGCTCCGGAGGAAATCACACTTGTTTTTACGACTTTTCCATGAAAAATGTTCATGCATGTCCGTCCCTTCGAAAATAGTGAACCAATCGTAGAGGAGCTCACAGTCATATGTAGCATGTGCACTTTTTTGGGACGTCATGTGCAGCATGTGCACTTCTTTTGTATAAGTATCCTAGCACAGGTTTGTAGACTGTAAAATTTTGTATTCTGGAGAAAACAATATTTGTTTTGTGCTGATTCTACCAACTATGTTCAGGCTTGTAATGAGCTTGAAAATAGTGACCAGTGAGGACGCGTCCAATTCACATGTTTCACTTTCTCTTCTCAGTGATTAAGAATCCTGTAGATGTTCATACGTGGTAACTTTTATGTTCCGGAGGAAATTCACACGGGTGTTGTGAACTTTTCATGGAATATGTTCACGCAGGCCTTGATTTCCGAAATAGTGAACCAAGTGAGGAGGAGCTGAGAGTCAAATGTTGAGGTAGCACTTCTCAGGGATAAGTATCCTACAGAAGATTCTGTAGTGTTATACTTTGTGTTCAGGAGAAGATCATACCGTTTTGCGACATTGCATATAACATAGTCACGCAGGCCATGATTTTCCAAAAGAGTGAACCAAGTTGCGGAGGATTCAGAGTCAAATGTTGGCATTTCACTTCTTAGGGAGAAGTATACTAGAGAAGTTCCTAAACTGTAACTTTTGTGTTCATGCGAAAAACATACTTGTTTTCTGACATTGAATGGCACATGTTCACACAGGCCATGATTTCACAAAAAATAACTAAGTTCGGAGGCTCAGAGTTAAATGTTTGCAAGTGCACTTCTTGGAGAAGTATCGTACAGAAGTTTCTACATTGTAACTCTTTGTGTTGTCAGGAGGAAATCACACTTGTTTTGTTTTACGACGTTTTCATGAAACATGTTCATGCATGTCGTTCCCTTCGAAAATAGTTAACCAGTGAATAGGACTCACAGTCAATTTAGCATGTGCACATCTTTGGGATGGTCATGTGCAGCATGTGCACTTTCTTTCGGATAAGTATCCTACACAGGTTTCTGGACGCAAAACTTTGTATTCTGGAGAAAACAACATTTGTTTTGTGCTTATTCTACCAAATATGTTTCAGGCTTGTAATGAGCTTGAAAATAGCGACTAAGTGAGGACGCATCAAATTCACATGTTTCACTTTCTCTGCTCAGTGATGAAGAATCCTGTAGATGTTCATACGTTGTAACTTTTTATGTTCAGGAGAAATTCACATTTCTTTTGTGACGTTTTCCATGAATATGTTCACGCAGGCCTTGATTTTCCAAAAGTAGTGAACCAAGTGAGGACGACTTAGAGTAAAATGTTGGGGTTGCACTTCTCAGGGATAAGTATCCTACAAGGGATTCTGTAGTGTACGCTTTGTGTTCAGGAGAAGATCATACCTGTTTTGCGACATTCGCACACAACATGTTCACGCAGGCCATGATTTTCCAAAAGAGTGAACCAAGTGCGGAGGATACAGATCTCAAATGTTGGCTTTCACTTCTTAGGGATAAGTATCCTAGAGCAGGTTCCTAAACTGTAACTTTTGTGTTTCAGGCGAAAAATCATACTTGTTTCTGACTTTGAAATGGCCCATGTTCACACAGGCCATGATTTCACAAAATAGAGAACCAAGTTACGGAGGACTCACAAGTTAAATGTTGCAAGTGCACTTCTTGGAGAAGTACCGTACAGAAGTTTCTATATTGTCACTGTTTGTGTTCAGGAGGAAATCACACTTGTCTTGTTTTACGACGTTTCCATAAAACATGGTTCATGCATGTCGTTCCCTTCGAAATAGTGACCCAAGTGAAGAGACTCACAGTCATATGTAGCATGTGCAATTCTTTGGGACGTCATGTGCAGCATGTGCACTTCTTTTCGGATAAGTAATCCTACACAGGTTTGTAGACTGTAAAATTTTGTATTCTGGAGAAAACAACATTTGTTTTTGTGCTGATTCTACCACTATGTTCAGGCTTGTAATGAGCTTGAAAATAGTGACCAAGTGAGGACATTCCAAACTCACATGTTTCACTTTCTCTTCTCAGTGATAAAATCCCTGTAGATGTTCATACGTTGTAACTTTTTATGTTGAGGAGAATTCACACTGGTTTTGTGACGTTTTCATGGAATATGTTCGCGCAGGCCTTGATTTTCCAAAATAGTGAACCAAGTGAGGAGGAGTGAGAGTCAAATGTTGGAGGTGCACTTCTCAGGGATAAGTATCCTACAGAAGATTCTGTAGTGTTACACTTTGTGTTCAGGAGAAGATCATACTCGTTTTGCGACATTCGCATATAACGTGTTCACGCAGGCCATGATTTTCCCAAAGAGTGAACCAAGTGCGGAGGATTCAGAAATCAAATGTTGGCATTTCACTTCTTAGGGAGAAGTATCCTAGAGAAGTTCTTAAACTGTAACTTTTGTGTTCAGGCGAAAATCATACTTGTTTTCTGACATTGGAATGGCACATGTTCACACAGGCCATGATTTCACAAAATAGAGAACCAAGTGCCGAGGACTCAGAGATAAATGTTGCAAGTGCACTTCTTTAGGAGAAGTATCGTACAAAAGTTTCGAGAAAATAAGCCTCCATCAAGGTCTGCAAGTAAGTAATGAGAAACCTGGTTAAGTTCACAGACGTTCTTTCCTGATCTCACCAGAAGGGGAGGGCATATAGTCTAGCAGCAGATAAAGTAATCATTGTGCAAATGGGTAATGGACCCCGCCCTCAGTGAGGTTTCCTACTCTTATTACATCTACCCTTGAATGTGCTATTACAACAAGACTCCAGTTTTACAGCTTTTTGTCTCTGGCCAGGGGGTGACATACAGTGCCCAGCAGAATGGAGTGAAGGGAATTGCAGGAGCAGAAAAACTGCAAAAAAAAATCAACAAACCACAATCCAGAACTTCAGAGACTCTATATCAATCACATAGAACTAGGACAGCCTAATCTCTCCCCATCCTGGAGCTCAGGGACATTTGCGGAAGAGGGGGCGGTAAGATTGTAAGAGCAAAAGGATGGGAGGAGCAACGATTTGCAAGATTCTCAACAATAGTTGGGGCCAAAGCAATCATAATGGAACTTTGCATGCCCTGCGCAACGTCCAGCGCACTGTTGCCCTCATAAAGTCTAGCATCTGTTAAGGGCACCGAGACCCCTGGAGGCAAGGGATTGACAGCCATAGTAGTAATCTTATGATTAAGGGGAACAAGAGAAAGGGCTTATGGAAATGCCACTGGGTCCTTATATGTCATCGGAGAGGAGGACCCAGTGGAGAGTTAGGCGCACACAATAAAGGACTCTCTGGGAATTGGGGGGGAGACACTGGGGGAAGGGGAGGGGGGAGGGAGGGAACTGGTAAAAAATTTTAAAATGTATAATTAAATTTTTAATAAAAAAAAAAAATTTAAAAAAAAAAAAAAAAAAAAAGTTTCGATATTGTAACTCTTTGTGCTCTGGAGGAAATCACACTTGTTTTACGACTTTTCCATGAAACATGTTCATGAATGTCGTTCCCTTCGAAAATAGTGAACCAAGTGAAGAGGATTCACAGTCATATGTAGCATGTGCACTTCTTTGGGACGTCATGTGCAGCATGTGCACTTCTTTCGGATAAGTATCCTACACAGGTTTGTAGACTGTTAAATTTTGTATTCTGGAGAAAACAACATTTGTTTTGTGCTGATTCTACCTACTATGTTCAGGCTTGTAATGAGCTTGAAAATAGTGACCAAGTGAGGACGCGTCCAATTCACATGTTTCACTATTCTTCTCAGTGATAAGAATCCTGTAGATGTTCATACGTGGTAACTTTTTATGTTCAGGAGAAATTTACACTGGTTTGGAACGTTTCATGGAATATGTTCACGCAGGCCTTGATTTCCTAAATAGTGAACCAAGTGAGGAGGACTGAGAGTCAAATGTTGGAGGTGCACTTCTCAGGGATAAGTATCCTACAGAAGATTCTGTAGTGTTATGCTTTGTGTTCAGGAGAAGATCATACACGTTTTGCGTCATTTGCATATAACATGTTCACGCAGGCCATGATTTTCCAAAAGAGTGAACCAAGTGCGGAGGATTCAGAGTCAAATGTTGGCATTTCACTTCTTAGGGAGAAGTATACTAGAGAAGTTCCTAACTGTAACTTTTGTGTTCAGGCGAAAAACATACTTGTTTTCTGACATTGGAATGGCACATGTTCACACAGGCCATGATTTCAGAAAATAGAGAACCAAGTGCGGAGGACTCAGAGTTTAATGTTGCAAGTGCACTTCTTTAGGAGAAGTAATCGTACATGAAGTTTCTATATTGTTACTCTTTGTGTCAGGAGGAAATCACACTTGTTTTACGACGTTTCCATGAAAAATGTTCATGCATGTCATTCCCTTCGAAAAAAGTGAACCAAGTGAAGAGGACTCACAGTCATATGTAGCATGTGCACTTCTTTGGGATGTCATGTGCAGCATGTGCACTTCTTTCGGATAAGTATCCTACACAGGTTTCTAGACTGCAAAACTTTGTATTCTGGAGAAAACAATATTTGTTTTGTGCTGATTCTACCAACTATGTTCAGGCTTGTAATGAGCTTGAAAATAGCGACTAAGTGAGGACGCAGTCAAATTCACATGTTTCACTTTCTCTGCTCAGTGATAAGAATCCTGTAGATGTTCATACGTTGTAACTTTTTATGTTCAGGAGAAATTCACATTCTTTTGTGACGTTTTCATGGAATATGTTCAGGCAGGCCTTGATTTTCCAAAAGTAGTGAACCAAGTGAGGACGACTTAGAGTAAAATGTTGGAGTGCACTTCTCAGGGATAAGTATCCTACAGAGGATTCTGTAGTGTTACGCTTTGTGTTCAGGAGAAGATCATCCTGTTTTGCACATTCGCACACAACATGTTCACGCAGGCCATGATTTTCCAAAAGAGTGAACCAAGTGCGGAGGATACAGAGTCAAATGTTGGCATTTCACTTCTTAGGGATAAGTATCCTAGAGCAGTTCCTAAACTGTAACTTTTGTGTTCAGGCGAAAATCATACTTGTTTTCTGACATTTGAATGGCCCATGTTCACACAGGCCATGATTTCACAAAATAGAGAACCAAGTACGGAGGACTCACAGTTAAATGTTGCAAGTGCACTTCTTTGGAGAAGTACCGTACAAAAGTTTCTATATTGTCACTGTTTGTGTTCAGGAGGAAATCACACTTGTCTTGTTTTACGACGTTTCCATAAAACATGTTCATGCATGTCGTTCCCTTCGAAAATAGTGAACCAAGTGAAGAGGACTCACAGTCATATGTAGCATGTGCACTTCTTTGGGACGTCATGTGCAGCATGTGCACTTCTTTCGGATAAGTATCCTACACAGGTTTGTAGACTGTTAAATTTTGTATTCTGGAGAAAACAACATTTGTTTTGTGCTGATTCTACCAACTATGTTCAGGCTTGTAATGAGCTTGAAAATAGTGACCAAGTGAGGACGCGTCCAATTCACATGTTTCACTTTCTCTTCTCAGTGATAAGAATCCTGTAGATGTTCATACGTGGTAACTTTTTATGTTCAGGAGAAATTCACACTGGTTTTGTGAAGTTTTCATGGAATATGTTCACGCAGGCCTTGATTTTCCTAAATAGTGAACCAAGTGAGGAGGAGTGAAGAGTCAAATGTTGGAGGTGCACTTCTCAGGGATAAGTATCCTACAGAAGATTCTGTAGTGTTAAGCTTTGTGTTCAGGAGAAGATCATACACGTTTTGCGACATTTGCATATAACATGTTCACGCAGGCCATGATTTTCCAAAGAGTGAACCAAGTGCGGAGGATTCAGAGCAAATGTTGGCATTTCACTTCTTAGGGAGAAGTATACTAGAGAAGTTCCTAAACTGTAACTTTGTGTTCATGCGAAAAACTATACTTGTTTTCTGACATTGGAATGGCACATGTTCACACAGGCCATGATTTCACAAAAAAGAACTAAGTGCGGAGGACTCAGAGTTAAATGTTGCAAGTGCACTTCTTGGGAGAAGTATCGTACAGAAGTTTCTACATTGTAACTCTTTGTGTTCAGGAGGAAATCACACTTGTTTGTTTACGACGTTTCCATGAAACATGTTCATGCATGTCGTTCCCTTCGAAAATAGTGAACCAGTGAAGAGGACTCTCAGTCATATGTAGCATGTGCACTTCTTTGGGATGTCATGTGCAGCATGTGCACTTCTTTCGGATAAGTATCCTACACAGGTTTCTGGACTGCAAAACTTTGTATTCTGGAGAAAACAAATTTGTTTTGTGCTTATTCTACCAACTATGTTCAGGCTTGTAATGAGCTTGAAAATAGTGACCAAGTGAGGACGCGTCCAATTCACATGTTTCACTTTCTCTCTCAGTGATAAGAATCCTGTAGATGTTCATACGTGGTAACTTTTTATGTTCAGGAGAAATTCACACTTTCTTTTGTGACGTTTTCATGGAATATGTTCACGCAGGCCTTGATTTCCAAAATAGTGAACCAAGTGAGGAGGACTAGAGTCAAATGTTGGAGTGCACTTCTCAGGGATAAGTATCCTACAGAGGATTCTGTAGTGTTACACTTTGTGTCAGGAGAAGATCATACGTTTTGCGACATCGCATATAACATAGTTCACGCAGGCCATGATTTTCCAAAAGAGTGAACCAGTGCGGAGGATTACAGAGTCAAATGTTGGCATTTCACTCTTAGGGATAAGTATCCTAGAGCAGTTCCTAAACATGTAACTTTTCTGTTCAGGCGAAAATCATACTTGTTTTCTGACATTTGAATGGCACATGTTCACACAGGGCCATGATTTCACAAACTAGAGAACCAAGTACGGAGGACTCACAGATAAATAGTTGCAAGTGCACTTCTTTAGGAGAAGTATCCGTACAGAAGTTTCGATATTGTCACTCGTTTGTGCTCATGGAGGAAATCACACTTGTCTTTTTACGACGTTTCCATGAAACATGTTCATGCATGTCGTTCCCTTCGAAATAGTGAACCAAGTGAAGAGGACTCACAGTCATATGTTGCATGTGCACTTCTTTGGGACGTCATGTGCAGCATGTGCACTTCTTTCGGATAAGTATCCTACACAGGTTTGTAGACTGTTAAATTTGTATCCTGGAGAAAACAACATTTGTTTTGTGCTGATTCTACCAACTATGTTCAGGCTTGTAATGAGCTTGAAATAGTGACCAAGTGAGGACGCGTCCAATTCACATGTTTCACTTTCTCTTCTCAGTGATAAGATCCTGTAGATGTTCATACGTGGTAACTTTTTATGTTCAGGAGAAATTCACACTGGTTTTGGAACGTTTTCATGGAATATGTTCACGCAGGCCTTGATTTTCCTAAATAGTGAACCAAGTGAGGAGGATGAGAGTCAAATGTTGGAGGTGCACTTCTCAGGGATAAGTATCCTACAGAAGATTCTGTAGTGTTACGCTTTGTGTTCAGGAGAAGATTCATACACGTTTTGCGACATTTGCATATAAATGTTCACGCAGCCATGATTTTCCAAAAGAGTGAACCAAGTGCGGAGGATTCAGAGTCAAATGTTGGCATTTCACTTCTTAGGGAGAAGTATACTAGAGAAGTTCCTAAACTGTAACTTTTGTGTTCAGGCGAAAAACATACTTGTTTTCTGACATTGGAATGGCACATGTTCACACAGGCCATGATTTCACAAAAAAGAACTAAGTGCGGAGGACTCAGAGTTAAATGTTGCAAGTGCACTTCTTGGGAGAAGTATCGTACAGAAGTTTCTATAGTGTAACTCTTTGTGTTCAGGAGAAAATAACACTTGTTTTACATGTTTCCATGAAACATGTTCATGCATGTCGTTCCCTTCGAAAACAGTGAAACAAGTGAAGAGGACTCACAGTCATATGTAGCATGTGCAATTCTTAGTGAAGTCATGTGCAGCATGTGCACTTCTTTTGGATAAGTATCCTACACAGGTTTCTAGACTGTAAAACTTTGTATTCTGGAGAAAACAACATTTGTTTTGTGCTGATTCTACCAACTATGTTCAGGCTTGTAATGAGCTGGAAAATAGCGACCAAGGTAGGACGCGTCAAATTCACATGTTTCACTATTCTCTTCTCAGTCATAAGAATCCTGTAGATGTTTATACGTTGTAACTTTTTATGTTCAGGAGAAATTCACCTGGTTTCTTGGAGTTTCAAGGAATATGTTCATGCAGGCCTTGATATTCCAAAATAGTGAACCACGTGAGGAGGACTGAGAGTCAATGTTGGAGGTGCACTTCCTCAGGGATAAGTATCCTACGGAAAGATTCTCTAGGTGTTACACTTTGTGTTCAGGATAGGATCATACTCATTTTGGAACATTCGCACATAACATGATCACGCAGGCCATGATTTTCCAAAAGGGGTTAAACAACTGCGGGACATTCAGAGTCAAATGTTGGCATTTAACTTCTTAGGGATAAGGATCCTAGAGAAGTTCCTAAACTGTAACTTTTGTGTTCAAGCAAAATTCATACTTGTTTTCTGACATTGGAATGGCACATGTTCACACAGGCCATGATTTCACAAAATAGAGAACCAAGTGCCGAGGAGTCAGAGTTAAATGTTGCAAGTGCACTTCTTTAGGAGAAGTATCGTACAGAATTTTCTATATTGTAACTCTTTGTGATCAGGAGGAAATCACACTTGTTTCACGACGTTTCCATGAAACATGTTCATGCATGTCGTTCCCTTCGAAAATAGTGAACCAAGTGAAGAGGACTCACAGTCATATGTAGCATGTGCAATTCTTTGGGGCGTCATGTGCAGTATGTGCACTTCTTTCGGATAAGTATCCTACACAGGTTTGTAGACTGTAAAATTTTGTATTCTGGAGAAAACAACATTTGTTTTGTGCTGATTCTACCACCTATGTTCAGGCTTGTAATGAGCTTGAAAATAGTGACCAAGTGGGGACGTGTCCAATTCACATGTTTCACTTTCTCTTCTCAGTGATAAGAATCCTGTAGATGTTCATACGTGGTAAATTTTTATGTTGAGGAGAAATTCACACTGGTTTTGTGACGTTTTCATGGAATATGTTCACGCAGGCCTTGATTTTCCAAAATAGTGAACCAAGTGAGGAGGAGTGAGAGTCAAATGTTGGAGGTGCACTTCTCAGGGATAAGTATCCTACAGAAGATTCTGTAGTGTTATGCTTTGTGTTCAGGAGAAGATCATACACGTTTTGCGTCATTTGCATATAACATGTTCACGCAGGCCATGATTTCCAAAAGAGTGAACCAAGTGCGGAGCATTCAGAGTCAAATGTTGGCATTTCACTTCTTAGGGAGAAGTATACTAGAGAAGTTCCTAAACTGTAACTTTTGTGTTCAGGCGAAAAACATACTTGTTTTCTGACATTGGAATGGCACATGTTCACACAGGCCATGATTTCAGAAAATAGAGAACCAAGTGCGGAGGACTCAGAGTTTAATGTTGCAAGTGCGCTTCTTTAGGAGAAGAATCGTACTGAAGTTTCTATATTGTAACTCTTTGTGTTCAGGAGGAAATCACAGTTGTTTTACTACGTTTCCATGAAACATGTTCATGCATGTCGTTCCTTTTGAAAACAATGAACCAAGTGAAGAGGACTCACAGTCATATGTAGCATGTGCACTTCTTTGGGATGTCATGTGCAGCATGTGCACTTCTTTCGGATAAGTATCCTACACAGGTTTCTGGACTGCAAAACTTTGTATTCTGGAGAAAACAACATTTGTTTTGTGCTTATTCTACCAAATATGTTCAGGCTTGTAATGAGCTTGAAAATAGCGACTAAGTGAGGACGCATCAAATTCACATGTTTCACTTTCTCTGCTCAGTGATAAGAATCCTGTAGATGTTCATACGTTGTAACTTTTTATGTTCAGGAGAAATTCACATTTCTTTTGTGACGTTTTCATGGAATATGTTCAGGCAGGCCTTGATTTTCCAAAAGTAGTGAACCAAGTGAGGACGACTTAGAGTAAAATGTTGGAGTTGCACTTCTCAGGGATAAGTATCCTACAGAGGATTCTGTAGTGTTACGCTTTGTGTTCAGGAGAAGATCATCCTGGTTTTGCAACATTCGCACACAACATGTTCACGCAGGCCATGATTTTCCAAAAGAGTGAACCAAGTGCGGAGGATACAGAGTCAAATGTTGGCATTTCACTTCTTAGGGAGAAGTATCCTAGAGCAGTTCCTAAACTGTAACTTTTGTGTTCAGGCGAAAATCATACTTGTTTTCTGACATTTGAATGGCCCATGTTCACACAGGCCATGATTTCACAAAATAGAGAACCAAGTATGGAGGACTCACAGTTAAATGTTGCAAGTGCACTTCTTTGGAGAAGTACCGCACAGAAGTTTCTATATTGTCACTGTTTGTGTTCAGGAGGAAATCACACTTGTCTTGTTTTACGACGTTTCCATAAAACATGTTCATGCATGTCGTTCCCTTCGAAAATAGTGAACCAAGTGAAGAGGACTCACAGTCATATGTAGCATGTGCAATTCTTTGGGGCGTCATGTGCAGCATGTGCACTTCTTTCGGATAAGTATCCTACACAGGTTTGTAGACTGTAAAATTTTGTATTCTGGAGAAAACAACATTTGTTTTGTGCTGATTCTACCAACTATGTTCAGGCTTGTAATGAGCTTGAAAATAGTGACCAAGTGAGGACGTGTCCAATTCACATGTTTCACTTTCTCTTCTCAGTGATAAGAATCCTGTAGATGTTCATACGTGGTAACTTTTTATGTTGAGGAGAAATTCACACTGGTTTTGTGACGTTTTCATGGAATATGTTCACGCAGGCCTTGATTTTCCAAAATAGTGAACCAAGTGAGGAGGAGTAAGAGTCAAATGTTGGAGGTGCACTTCTCAGGGATAAGTATCCTACAGAAGATTCTGTAGTGTTACACTTTGTGTTCAGGAGAAGATCATACTCGTTTTGCGACATTCGCATATAACGTGTTCACGCAGGCCATGATTTTCCCAAAGAGTGAACCAAGTGCGGAGGATTCAGAATCAAATGTTGGCATTTCACTTTTTAGGGAGAAGTATCCTAGAGAAGTTCCTAAACTGTAACTTTTGTGTTCAGGTGAAAATTATACTTGTTATCTGACTTTTGAAAGGCACATGTTCACACAGGCCATGATCTCACAAAATAGAGAACCAAGTTCAGAGGACTCAGAGTTAAATGTTGCAAGTGCACTTCTTGAGGAGAAGTATCGTACAGAAGTTTCTGTATTGTAACTCTTTGTGCTCCGGAGGAAATCACACTTGTATTACGACTTTTCCATGAAAAATATTCATGCATGTCATTCCCTTCGAAAATAGTGAACCAAGAGCAGAGGACTCACAGTCATATGTAGCATGTGCACTTTTTTGGGACATCATGTGCAGCATGTGCACTTCTTTCGGATAAGTATCCTACACAGGTTTGTAGACTGTAAAATTTTGTATTCTGGAGAAAACATTTGTTTTGTGCTGATTCTACCAACTATGTTCAGGCTTGTAATGAGCTTGAAAATAGTGACCAAGTGAGGACGCGTCCAATTCACATGTTTCACTTTCTCTTCTCAGTGATAAGAATCCTGTAGATGTTCATACGTGGTAATTTTTATGTTCCGGAGAAATTCACACTGGTTTTGTGACGTTTTCATGGAATATGTTCATGCAGGCCTTGATTTTCCAAAATAGTGAACCAAGTGAGGAGGAGTGAGAGTCAAATGTTGGAGGTACACTTCTCAGGGATAAGTATCCTACAGAAGATTCTGTAGTGTTACACTTTGTGTTCAGGAGAAGATCATATACGTTTTGCGACATTCGCATATAACATATTCACGCAGGCCATGATTTTCCAAAAGAGTGAACCAAGTGCGGGGATTCAGAGTCAAATGTTGGCATTTCACTTCTTAGGGATAAGTATCCTAGAGAAGTTCCTAAACAGTAACTTTTCTGTTCAGGCGAAAATCATACTTGTTTTCTGACATTAGAATGGCACATGTTCACACAGGCCATGATTTCACAAAATAGAGAACCAAGTGCGGAGGACTCAGAGATAAATATTGCAAGTGCACTTCTTTAGGAGAAGTATCGTACAAAAGTTTCGATATTGTAACTCTTTGTGCTCTGGAGGAAATCACACTTGTTTTACGACTTTTCCATGAAACATGTTCATGAATGTCGTTCCCTTCGAAAATAGTGAACCAAATGAAGAGGACTCACAGTCATATGTAGCATGTGCACTTCTTTGGGACGTCATGTGCAGCATGTGCACTTCTTTCGGATAAGTATCCTACACAGGTTTGTAGACTGTTAAATTTTGTATTCTGGAAAAAACAACATTTGTTTTGTGCTGATTCTACCAACTATGTTCAGGCTTGTAATGAGCTTGAAAATAGTGACCAAGTGAGGACGCGTCCAATTCACATGTTTCACTTTCTCTTCTCAGTGATAAGAGTTCTGTAGATGTTCATACGTGGTAACTTTTTATGTTCAGGAGAAATTCACACTGGTTTTGGAACGTTTTCATGGAATATGTTCACGCAGGCCTTGATTTTCCTAAATAGTGAACCAAGTGAGGAGGACTGAGAGTCAAATGTTGGAGGTGCACTTCTCCGGGATAAGTATCCTACAGAAGATTCTGTAGTGTTACGCTTTGTGTTCAGGAGAAGATCATACACGTTTTGCGACATTTGCATATAACATGTTCACGCAGGCCATGATTTTCCAAAGAGTGAACCAAGTGCGGAGGATTCAGAGTCAAATGTTGGCATTTCACTTCTTAGGGAGAAGTATACTAGAGAAGTTCCTAAACTGTAACTTTTGTGTTCAGGCGAAAAACATACTTGTTTTCTGACATTGGAATGGCACATGTTCACACAGGCCATGATTTCACAAAAAGAACTAAGTGCGGAGGACTCAGAGTTAAATGTTGCAAGTGCACTTCTTGGGAGAAGTATCGTACAGAAGTTTCTACATTGTAACTCTTTGTGTTCAGGAGGAAATCACACTTGTTTTGTTTTACGACGTTTCCATGAAACATGTTCATGCATGTCGTTCCCTTCGAAAATAGTGAACCAAGTGAAGAGGACTCTCAGTCATATGTAGCATGTGCACTTCTTTGGGATGTCATGTGCAGCATGTGCACTTCTTTCGGATAAGTATCCTACACAGGTTTCTGGACTGCAAAACTTTGTATTCTGGAGAAAACAACATTTGTTTTGTGCTTATTCTACCAACTATGTTCAGGCTTGTAAAAAGCTTGAAAATAGTGACCAAGTGAGGACGTGTCCAATTGACATGTTTCACTTTCTCTTCTCAGTGATAAGAATCCTGTAGATGTTCATACGTTGTAACTTTTTATGTTCAGGAGAAATTCACATTTCTTTCGTGACGTTTTCATGGAATATGTTCACGCAGGCCTTGATTTTCCAAAATAGTGAACCAAGTGAGGAGGACAGAGTGTCAAATGTTGGACGTGCACTTCTCAGCGATAACTATCCTACAGAGGATTCTGTAGTGTTACACTTTGTGTTCAGGAGAAGATCACACTCGTTGTGCGACATTCGCATATAACATGTTCATGCCAGCCATGATTTTCCAAAAGAGTGAACCAAGTGCGGAGCATTCAGAGTCAAATGTTGGCATTTCACGTCTTAGGGATAAGTATCCTAGAGCAGTTCCTAAACTGTAACTTTTGTAATCAGGCGAAAATCATACTTGTTTTCTGACATTTGAATGTCACAAAATAGAGAAACAAGTGCGGAGGACTCAGAGTTAAATGTTGCAAGTGCACTTCTTGGGAGAAGTATCGTACAGAAGTTTCTATATTGTAACTCTTTGTGTTCAGGAGGAAATCACACTTGTTTAACGACGTTTCCATGAAACATGTTCATGCATGTCGTTCCCTTCCAAAATAGTGAACCAAGTGAAGAGGACTCACAGTCATATGTAGCATGTGCACTTCTTTGGGAAGTCATGTGCAGCAGTGCACTTCGTTCGAATAAGTATCCTACACAGGTTTCTAGACTGTAAAACTTTGTATTCTGGAGAAAACAACATTTGCTTTGTGCTGATTCTACCAACTATGTTCAGGCTTGTAATGAGCTTGAAAATAGTAACCAACTGAGGACGCGTCCAATTCACATGTTTCACTTTCTCTTCTCAGTGAAAAGAATCCCGTATATGTTCATACGTGGTAACTTTTTATGTTCCGGAAAAATTCCCACTGGTTTTGTGACGTTTTCATGGAATATGTTCACGCAGGCCTTGATTTTCCAAAATAGTGAACCAAGTGAGGAGGAGTGTGAGTCAAATGTTGGTGGTACACTTCTCAGGGATAAGTATCCTACAGAAGATTCTGTAGTGTTACACTTTGTGTTCAGGAGAAGATCATATACGTTTTGCGACATTCGCATACAACATATTCACGCAGGCCATGATTTTCCAAAAGAGTGAACCAAGTGCGGAGGATTCAGAGTCAAATGTTGGCATTTCCCTTCTTAGGGAGAAGTATCCTAGAGAAGTTCCTAAACTGTAACTTTTGTGTTCAGGCGAAAATCGTACTTCTTTTCTGACATTGGAATGGCACATGTTCACACAGGCCATGATTTCACAAAATAGAGAACCAAGTGCGGAGGACTCAGAGTTAAATGTTGCAAGTTCACTTCTTGGGAGAAGTATCGTATAGAAGTTTCTACATTGTAACTCTTTGTGTTCAGGAGGAAATCACACTTGTTTTGTTTTATGACGTTTCCATGAAACATGCTCATGCATGTCGTTCCCTAAGAAAATAGTGAACCAAGTGAGGAGGACTCACAGTCATATGTAGCATGTGCACTTCTTTGGGACGTCATGTGCAGCATGTGCACTTCTTTTGGATAAGTATCCCACACAGGTGTCTGGACTGCAAAACTTTGTATTCTGGAGAAAACAACATTTTTTTATGCATATTCCACCAACTTCGTTCAGGCTTGTAATGAGCTTGAAAATAGGGACTAAGTGAGGACGCATCAAATGCACATGTTTCACTTTCTCTGCTCAGTGATAAGAATCCAGTAGATGTTCATACGTTGTAACTTTTTATGTTCAGGAGAAATTCACATTTCTTTCGTGACGTTTTCATGGAATATGTTCACGCAGGCCTTGATTTTCCAAAATAGTGAACCAAGTGAGGTGGACAGAGTGTCAAATGGGACGTGCACTTCTCAGGGATAAGTATCCTACAGAGGATTCTGTAGTGTTACACTTTGTGTTCAGGAGAAGATCACACTTGTTGTGCGACATTCGCATATAACATGTTCATGCCAGCCATGATTTTCGAAAAGAGTGAATCAAGTGCGACGCTCAGAGTCAAATGTTGGCATTTCACTTCTTAGGGATAAGTATCCTAGAGCAGTTCCTAAACTGTAACTTTTGTAATCAGGCGAAAATCATACTTGTTTTCTGACATTTGAATGTCACAAAATAGAGAAGCAAGGGCGGAGGACTCAGAGTTAAATGTTGCAAGTGCACTTCTTGGGAGAAGTATCGTACAGAAGTTTCTATAGTGTAACTCTTTGTGTTCAGGAGGAAATCACACTTGTTTTACGGTATTTCCATGAAACATGTTCATGCATGTCGTTCCCTTCGAAAATAGTGAACCAAGTGAAGAGGACTCACAGTCATATGTAGCATGTGCAATTCTTAGTGAAGTCATGTGCAGCATGTGCACTTCTTTTGGATAAGTATCCTACACAGGTTTCTAGACTGTAAAACTTTGTATTCTGGAGAAAACAACATTTGTTTTGTGCTGATTCTACCAACTATGTTCAGGCTTGTAATGAGCTGGAAAATAGCGACCAAGGTAGGACGCGTCAAATTCACATGTTTCACTTTCTCTTCTCAGTCATAAGAATCCTGTAGATGTTTATACGTTGTAACTTTTTATGTTCAGGAGAAATTCACACTGGTTTCTTGAGTTTTCAAGGAATATGTTCATGCAGGCCTTGATATTCCAAAATAGTGAACCACGTGAGGAGGACTGAGAGTCAAATGTTGGAGGTGCACTTCTCAGGGATAAGTATCCTACGGAAGATTCTATAGTGTTACACTTTGTGTTCAGGATAGGATCATACTCATTTTGGAACATTCGCACATAACATGATCACGCAGGCCATGATTTTCCAAAAGGGTTAAACAACTGCGGACATTCAGAGTCAAATGTTGGCATTTAACTTCTTAGGGATAAGGATCCTAGAGAAGTTCCTAAACTGTAACTTTTGTGTTCAAGCAAAATTCATACTTGTTTTCTGACATTGGAATGGCACATGTTCACACAGGCCATGATTTCACAAAATAGAGAACCAAGTGCCGAGGAGTCAGAGTTAAATGTTGCAAGTGCACTTCTTTAGGAGAAGTATCGTACAGAATTTTCTATATTGTAACTCTTTGTGATCAGGAGGAAATCACACTTGTTTCACGACGTTTCCATGAAACATGTTCATGCATGTCGTTCCCTTCGAAAATAGTGAACCAAGTGAAGAGGACTCACAGTCACATGTAGCATGTGCACTTCTTTGGGATGTCATGTGCAGCATGTGCACTTCTTTCGGATAAGTATCCTACACAGGTCTCTAGACTGTAAAACTTTGTATTCTGGAGAAAACAACATTTGTTTTGTGCTGATTCTACCAACTATGTTAAGGCTTGTAATGAGCTTCAAAATAGTGACAAAGTGAGGATGCGTCAAATTCACATGTTTCACTTTCTCTGCTCAGTGATAAGAATCCTGTAGATGTACATATGTTGTAACTTTTTTATGTTCAGCAGAAATTCACACTGGTTTTGTGACTTTTTCATGGAATATGTTCACGCAGGCCTTGATTTTCCAAAATAGTGAACCAAGTGAGCAGGACTGAGTGTCAAATATTGGAGGTGCACTTCTCAGGGATAAGTATCTTATGGAAGATTCCATAGTGTTACACTTTGTGGTCTGGAGAAGGTCATACTCTTTTTGCGACATTCGCATATAACATGTTCACTCAGGCTATGATTTTCCAACAGAGTGAATCAAGTGCGGAGCATTCAGAGCCAAATGTTGGCATTTCACTTCTTTGGATAAGTATCCTAGAGAAGTTCCTAAACTGTAACTTTTGTGTTCAGGCGAAAATCATACTTGTTTTCTGACATTTGAATGGCCCATGTTCACACAGGCCATGATTTCACAAAATAGAGAACCAAGTGCGGAGGACTCACAGTTAAATGTTGCAAGTGCACTTCTTTGGAGAAGTATCGTACAGAAGTTTCTATATTGTAACTCTTTGTGTTCAGGAGGAAATCACACTTGTCTTGTTCTACGAAATTACCATGAAACATGTTCATGCATGTCATTCCCTTCGAAAATAGTGAACCAAGTGAAGAGGACTCACAGTCATATGTAGCATGTGCAATTCTTTGGGACGTCATGTGCAGCATGTGCACTTCTTTCGGATAAGTATCCTACACAGGTTTGTAGACTGTAAAATTTTGTATTCTGGAGAAAACAACATTTGTTTTGTGCTGATTCTACCAACTATGTTCAGGCTTGTAATGAGCTTGAAAGTAGTGACCAAGTGAGGACGTGTCCAATTCACATGTTTCACTTTCTCTTCTCAGTGAAAAGAATCCTGTAGATGTTCATACGTGGTAACTTTTTATGTTGAGGAGAAATTCACACTGCTTTTGTGACGTTTTCATGCAATATGTTCACACAGGCCTTGATTTTCCAAAATAGTGAACCAAGTGAGGAGGAGTGAGAGTCAAATGTTGGAGGTGCTCTTCTCAGGGATAAGTCTCCTACAGAAGATTCTGTAGTGTTATGCTTTGTGTTCAGGAGAAGATCATACTCGTTTTGCGACATTCGCATATAACATGTTCACGCAGGCCATGATTTTCCGAAAGAGTGAACCAAGTGCGGAGGATTCAGAGTCAAATGTTGGCATTTCACTTCTTAGGGAGAAGTATCCTAGAGAAGTTCCTAAACTGTAACTTTTGTGTTCAGGCGAAAATTATACTTGTTATCTGACTTTTGAAAGGCACATGTTCACACAGGCCATGATCTCACAAAATAGAGAACCAAGTTCAGAGGACTCAGAGTTAAATGTTGCAAGTGCACTTCTTTAGGAGAAGTATCGTACAGAAGTTTCTATATTGTAACTCTTTGTGCTCCGGAGGAAATCACACTTGTTTTACGACTTTTTCATGAAACATGTTCATGCATGTCGTTCCCTACGAAAATAGTGAACCAAGTGAAGAGGACTCACAGTCATATGTAGCATGTGCACTTCTTCGGGACGTCATGTGCAGCATGTGCACTTCTTTCGGATAAGTATCCTACACAGGTTTCTAGACTGTAAAACTTTGTATTCTGGAGAAAACAACATTTGTTTTGTGCTGAGTCTACCAACTATGTTCAGGCTTGTAATTAGCTGGAAAATAGTGACCAAGTGAAGACGCGTCAAATTCACATGTTTCACTTTCTATTCTCATTGATAAGAATCCTGTTTATGTTCATACGTTGCAACTTTTTATCTTGAGGAGAAATTCACACTGGTTTTGAGTCGTTTTCTTGGAATATGTTCACGCAGGCCTTGATTTTCCAAAATAGTGAACCAAGTGAGGAGGACTGAGAGTCAAATGTTGGAGGTGCCCTTCTCAGGGATAATTATCCTACTGAAGATTCTGTATTTTTACGCTTTGTGTTCAGGAGAAGATCATCCTCGTTTTGCGACATTCGCATATAACATGTTCACGCAGGCCATGATTTTCCAAAAGAGTGAACCATGCATGTGCGGAGGATTCAAAGTCAAATGTTGGCATTTCACTTCTTAGGAATAAGTATCCTAGAGAAGTTCCTAAATTATAACTTTTGTATTCAGGCGAAAATCATACTTGTTTTCAGACATTTGATTGGTACATGTTCACACAGGCCACGATTTCACAAAACTGAGAACCAAGTGCGGAAGACTCAGAGTTAAATGCTGCAAGTGCGCTTCTTTAGGAGAAGTATCGTACAGAAGTTTCTATATTGTAACTCTTTGTGTTCAGGAGGAAATCACACGTGTTTTACGTCGTTTCCATGAAAAATGTTCAAGCATTTTGTTCCCTTCAAAAACAGTGAACCAAGTGAAGAGGACTCACATTCATATGTAGCATGTGCACTTCTTTCGGATAAGTATCCTACACAGCGTTCTAGACGGTAAAACTTTGTATTCTGGAGTAAACAACATTTGTTTTGTGCTGATTCTACCAACTATGTTCAGGCTTGTAATGAGCTGGAAAAAAAGTGACCAAGTGAGGACGCATCAAATTCAAATGTTTCACTTTCTCTTCTCAGTGATAAGAATCCTGTAGATGTTCATAGGTTGTAACTTTTTATATTCAGGAGAAATTCACACTGGTTTTGAGTCGTTTTCTTGGAATATGCTCATCCAGGCCTTGATTTTCCAAAATAGTGAACCACGTGAGGAGGACTGAGAGTCAAATGTTGGAGGTGCACTTCACAAGGATAATTATCCTACAGAAGATTCTGTAGTGTTACGCTTTATGTTCAGGAGAAGATCATCCTGGTTTTGCGACATTTGCACAAAACATGTTCACGCAGGCCATGAATTTCCAAAAGAGTGAAACAAGTGCGGAGGATTCAGATTCAAATGTTGGCATTTCACTTCTTAGGGATAAGTATCCCAGAGATGTTACTAAAATGTAACTTTTGTGTTCTGGCGAAAGTCATACTTTTTTTCTGACATTTGAATGGCACATGTTCACACAAGCCATGATTTCACAAAACAGAGAACCAAGTGCGGAAGACTCAGAGTTAAATGTTGCAAGTGTGCTTCTTTAGGAGAAGTATCGCACAGAAGTTTCTATATTGTAACTCTTTGTGTTCAGGAGGAAATCACACGTGTTTTACGGCGTTTCCATGAAACATTTTCATGCATGTCGTTTCCTTCGATAATAGTAAACCAAGTGAAGAGGACTCACAGTCATATGTAGCATGTGCACTTCTTTTGGATAAGTGTCCTACACAGGTTTCTAGACTGTAAAACTTTGCATTCTGGAGAAAACAACATTTGTTTTGTGCTGATTCAACCAACTATGTTCAAGCTTGTAATGAGCTTGAAAAAAGTGACCAAGTGAGGACGTGTCAAATTCACATGTTTCACTTTCTCTTCTCAGTGATAAGAATCCTGTAGATGTTCAAACGTTGTAACTTTTTATGTTTAGGAGAAATTCACACTGGTTTTCTGATGGTTTCATGCAATATCTTCACGCAGGCCTTGATTTTCCAAAATAGTGAACCACGTGAGGAGGACTGAGAGTCAAATGTTGGAGGTGCACTTCTCAGTGAAAAGTATCCTACAGATGATTCTGTAGTGTTACACTATGTGTTCAGGAGAAGATCATACTCATTTTGCGACATTCACATATAACATGTTCACGCAGACCAAGATTTTCCAAAATAGTGAACCACGTGAGGAGGACTGAGAGTCAAAGGTTGGAGGTGCACTTCTCAGGGATAAGTATCCTACAGAAGATTCTGTAGTGTTACACTTCGTGTTCAGTAGAAGATCACACTCGTTTTGCGACATTCGCACATAATATGTTCACGCAGGCCATGGTTTTCCAAAATTGTGAACCAAGTGCCGAGGATTCAGAGTCAAATGTTGGCATTTCACTTCTTAGGGATAAGTATCCTAAAGAAGCTCCTAAACTGTAACTTTTGTGTTCAAGCGAAAATCATACTTGTTTTCTGTCATTTGAATGGCACATGTTCACACAGGCCATGATTTCACAAAATAGAGAACCAAGTGCCTAGTGCGGAGGACTCAGAGTTAAATGTTTCAAGTGCACTTCTTTAGGAAAAGTATCGTACAGAAGTTTCTATATTGTATCTCTTTGTGTTCAGGAGGAAATCACACTAGTTTTACGACGTTTCCATGAAACATGTTCATGCATGTCGTTCCCTTCGAAAATAGTGAACCAAGTGAAGAGGACTCACAGTCATATGTAGCATGTGCACTTCTTTGGGAAGTCATGTGCAGCATGTGCACTCGTTAGGATAAGTATCCTACACAGGTTTCTAGACTGTAAAACTTTGTATTCTGGAGAAAACAACATTTGTTTTGTGCAGATTCTACCAAATATGTTCAGACTTGTAATGAGCTTGAAAATATTGACTTGTGAGGACACCTCAAATTCACGTTTCACTTTCTCTTCTCAGTGATAAGAATCCTGTAGATCTTCATACGTTGTAACTTTTTATGTTCAGGAGAAATTCACACTGGTTTTGTGACGTTTTCATGGAATATGTTCACGCAAGCCTTGATTTTGCGAAATAGTGAACCAAGTGAGGAGGACTGAATGTCAAATGTTGGAGGTGCACTTCTCAGGGATGAGTATCCTACAGAAGATTCTGTAGTGTTACGCTTTGTGTTCAGGAGAAGATCATACTCATTTTGCGACATTTGCATATAATATGTTCACGCAGGCCTTGATTTTCCAAAATAGTGAAACAAGTGAGGAGGACTGAGAGTCAAAAGATTGAGGTGCACTTCAGGGATAAGTATCCTACAGAAGATTCTGTAGTGTTACGATTTGTGTTCAGGAGAAGATCATACACTTTTTGCGACATTTGCATATAATATGTGCACGCAGGCCATGACTTTCCAAAAGTGTGAACCAAGTGCGGAGCATTCAGAGTCAAAGTTGGCATTTGATACTTCGGGATAAGTATCCGAGAGAAGTTCCTAAACTGTAACTTTTGTGTTCAGGCGAAAATCATACTTGTTTTCTGACATTTGAATGGCACATGTTCACACAGGCCATGATTTCACAAAATAGAGAACCAAATGCGGACGACTCAGATTTAAATGTTGCAAGTGTGCTTCTTTAGAAGAAGTATCGTACAGAATTTTCAATATTGTAACTCTTTGTGTTCAGGAGGAAATCACACTTATTTTACATCTTTTCCATGAATCATATTCATGCAAGTCGTTCCCTTTGAAAATAGTGAACCAAGTGAAGAGGACTCACAGTCATATGTAGCATGTTCACTTCTTTGGGAAGTCATGTGCAGCATGTCCACTTTTTTGGGATAAGTATACTACACAGGTTTCTAGACTGTAAAACTCTGTACTTTGGAGAAAACAACATTTATTTTGTGCTGATTCTACGATCTATGTTCAGGCTTGTAATGAGTTTGAAAATAGTGACCAAGTGAGGACGCATCAAATTCACATGTTTCACTTTCTCTGCTCAGTGATAAGAATCCTGTAGATGTTCATATGTTGTAACTTTTTATGTTGAGGAGAAATTCACACTGGTTTTGTGACGTTTTCATGGAATATGTTCACGCAGGCCTTGATTTTCCAAAATAGTGAACCAATTGAGGAGTACTGAGTGTCAAATGTTGGAGGTGCACTTCTCAGGGATAAGTATCCTACGGAAGATTCTATAGTGTTACACTTTGTGTTCAGGAGAGGATCATACTCGTTTTGGAACATTCGCACATAACATGATCACGCAGGCCATGATTTTCCAAAAGGGTGAACCAACTGCGGACATTCAGAGTCAAATGTTGGCATTTAACTTCTTAGGGATAAGGATCCTAGAGAAGTTCCTAAATTGTAAGTTTTGTGTTCAGGCGAAATTCATACTTGTTTTCTGACATTGGAATGGCACATGTTCACACAGGCCATGATTTCAAAAATAGAGAACCAAGTGCCGAGGAGTCAGAGTTAAATGTTGCAAGTGCACTTCTTTAGGAGAAGTATCGTACAGAATTTTCTATATTGTAACTCTTTGTGATCAGGAGGAAATCACACTTGTTTTTCGACGTTTCCATGAAACATGTTCATGCATGTCGTTCCCTTCGAAAATAGTGAACCAAGTGAAGAGGACTCACAGTCACATGTAGCGTGTGCACTTCTTTGGGATTTCATGTGCAGCATGTGCACTTCTTTCGGATAAGTATCCTACACAGGTCTCTAGACTGTAAAACTTTGTATTCTGGAGAAAACAACATTTGTTTTGTGCTGATTCTACCAACTATGTTCAGGCTTGTAATGAGCTTGAAAATAGTGACCAAGTGAGGACACCTCAAATTCACATGTTTCTCTTTCTCTTCTCAGTGATAAGAATCCTGTAGATGTTCATACATTGTAGCTTTTTATGTTGAGGAGAAATTCACACTGGTTTTGTGACGTTTTCATGGAATATGTTCACGCGGGCCTTGATTTTCCAAAATAGTGAACCAAGTAAGAGGTCCGAGAGTCAAATGTTGGAGGTGCACTTCTCAGCGATAAGTATCCTACAGAAGATTCTGTAGTGTTACACTATGTGTTCAGGAGAAGATCATACACGTTTTGCGAAATTTGCATATAATATGTGCACGCAGGCCATGATTTCCAAAAGAGTGAACCAAGTGCGGAGCATTCAGAGTCAAATGTTTTCATTTCTCTTCTTAGGGATAAGTATCGTAGAGAAGTTCCTAAACTGTAACTTTTGTGTTCAGGCGAAAATCATACTTGTTTTCTGACATTGGAATGGCACATGTTCACACAGGCCATGATTTCACAACATAGAAAACCAAGTGTGGAGGACTCAGAGTTAAATGTTGAAAGGTTGCTTCTTTAGGAGAAGTATCGTACAGAAGTTTCTATATTGTAACTCTTTGTGTTCAGGAGGAAATCTTGGTTCACTATTTTCGAAGGGAACGACATGCATTAACATGTTTCATGGAACGTCGTAAAACAAGTGGGATTTCCTCCTGAACCACACTTGTTTTACGACGTTCCATGAAACATGTTCATGCATGTCGTTCCTGTCGAAAATAGTGAACCAAGTGAAGAAAACGCTCAGTCATATGTAGCATGTGCACTTCTTTGGGAAGTCATGTGCAGCATGTGCACTTCTTTCGGATAAGTATCCTACACAGGTTTCTAGACTGTAACACTTTGCATTCTGGAGAAAACAACATTTGTTTTGTGCTGATTCTACCAACTATGTTCAGGCTAATAATGAGCTTGAAAATAGTGACCAAGTGAGGACGCCTCAAATTCAAATGTTTCACTTTCTCTTCTCAGTGATAAGAATCCTGTAGATGTTCATACGTTGTAACTTTTTATGTTCCGGAGAAATGCACACTGGTTTTGTGACGTTTTCATGGACTCTGTTCACGCAGGTCTTGATTTTCCAAAAGAGTGAACCAAGTGAAGAGGACTGAGAGTCTAATGTTGGAGGTGCACTTCTCAGGGATAAGTATCCTACAGAAGATTCTGTAGTGTTACACTTTGTGTTCATGAGAAGATCATCCTCGTTTTGCGACATTCGCACATAACACGTTCACGCAGGCTATGATTTTCCAAAAGAGTGAACCAAGTGCGGAGGATTCAGAGTCAAATGTTGGCATTTCACTTCTTAGGGAGAAGTATCCTAGAGAAGTTCCTAAACTGTAACTTTTGTGTTCAGGCGAAAATCATGCTTGTTTTCTGACATTTGAATGGCACATGTTCACACAGGCCATGATTTCACAAAATAGAGAACCAAGTGCGGAGGACTCAGAGTTAAATGTTGCGAGTGCACTTCTTTAGGAGAAGTATCGTACAGAAGTTTCTATATTGTAACTCTTTGTGTTCAGGAGGAAATCACACTCGTTTTATGACTTTTCCATGAAACATGTTCATGCATGTCGTTCCCTTCGAAAATAGTGAACCAAGTGAAGAGGACTCACAGTCATATGTAGCATGTGCACTTCTTTGGGAAGTCATGTGCAGCATGTGCACTTCTTCAGGATAAGTATCCTACACAGGTTTCTAGACTGTAAAACTTTGTATTCTGGAGAAAAGAACATTTGTTTGGTGCTGATTCTACCAACAATGTTCAGGCTTGTAATGAGCTTGAAAATAGCGACCAAGTGAGGTCGCGTCACATTCACATATTTCACTTTCTCTGCTCAGTGATAAGAATCCTGTAGATGTTCATGCGTTGTAACTTTTTATGTTCAGGAGAAATTGACATTTGTTTTGTGACGTTTTCATAGAATATGTTCACAGGCCTTGATTTTCCAAAATAGTGAACCAAGTGAGGAGGACTGAGAGTCAAATGTTGGAGGTGCACTTCTCATTGATAAGTATCCTACAGAAGATTCTGTAGTGTTACACTTTGTGTTCAGGAGAAGATCATACTCGTTTTGCGACATTCGCATATAACATGTTCACACAGGCCATGATTTTCCGAAACAGTGAACCAAGTGCGGAGCATTCAGAGTCAAATGTTGGCATTTCACATTTTTGGGATAAGTATCCTAGAGAAGTTCCTAAACTGTAACTTTTGTGTTCAGGCGAAAATCATACTTGTTTTCTGACATTTGAATGGCACATGTTCACACAGGCCATGATTTCCCAAAACAGAAAACCAAGTGCGGAGGACTCAGAGTTAAATGTTGCAAGTGCACTTCCTTAGGAGAAGTATCGAAGAGAAGATTCTATATTGTAACTCTTTGTGCAAAGGAGGAAATCACACTTGTATTAAGACGTTTGCATGAAACATGTTCATGCATGTCGTTCCCTTCGAAAATAGTGAACCAAGTGAAGAGGTCTCACAGTCATATGTAGCATGTGCACTCCTTTGGGAAGTCATGTCCAGCATGTGCACTTCGTTCGGATAAGTATCCTACACAGGTTTCTAGACTGTAAAACTTTGTATTCTGGAGAAAACAACATTTGTTTTGTGCTGATTCTACCAACTATGTTCAGGCTAATGCGAGCTTGAAAATAGTTACCAAGTGAGGACGCATCAAATTCACTTGTTTCACTTTTTCTGCTCAGTGAAAAGAATCCTATAGATGTTCATACATTTTAACTTTTTATGTTCAGGAGAAATTCACATTTGTTTTGTTACGTTTTCATGGAATATGTTCACGCAGGCCTTGATTTTCCAAAATATTGAACCAAGTAAGGAGGACTGAGAGTCAAATGTTGGAGGTGCACTTCTCAGGGATAAGTATCCTACAGAAGATTCTGTAGTGTTACACTTTGTGTTCAGGAGAAGATCATACTCGTTTTGTGACATACGCATATAACATGTTCACGCAGGCCATGATTTTCCAAAAGAGTGAAACAACTGCGGAAGATTCTGAGTCAAAAATTCGCATTTCACTTGTTAGAGATATGTATCCTAGAGAAGTTCCTAAACTGTAACATTAGTGTTCAGGCGAAAATCATACTTGTTTTCTGACATTTGAATGACACACCATGATTTCACAAAATAGAGAACAAAGTGCGGAGGACTCAGAGGTAAATGTTGCAAGTGCTCTTCCTTAGGAGAAGTATCGAACAGAATATTCTATATTGTAACTCGTTTTGTACAGGAGGAAATCACACTTGTATTAAGACGTTTCCATGTAACATGTTCATGGTTGTCGTTCCCTTCGAAAATAGTGAACAAACTTAAGAGGTCTCAGAGTCATATGTAGCATGTGCACTTCTTTGGGAAGTCATGTGCAGCATGTGCACTTCTTTGGAATAAGTATCCTACACAGGTTTCTAGACTGTAAAACTTTGTATTCTGGAGAAAACAACATTTGTTTTGTGCTGATTCTACCAACTATGTTCAGGCTTGTAATGAGCTTGAAAATAGATACCAAGTGAGGATGCATCAAATTCACATGTTTCACTTTCTCTGCTCAGTGATAAGAATCCTGTAGATGTTCATACGTGGGAACTTTTTATGTACAGGACAAATTCACACTGATTTTGTGACGTTTTCATGGAATATATTCACGCAGGCCTTGATTTTCCAAAATAGTATAACACGTGAGGAGGACTGAGAGTCAAATTTTGGAGGTGCACTTCTCAGGAATAAGTATCCTACAGAAGATTCTGTAGTGTTACACTTTGTGTTCAGGAGAAGATCATACTCGTTTTGCGACATTCGCATAGAACATGTTCAAGCACGCCATGATTTTCCAAAAGAGTGAACCAAGTGCGGAGCATTCAGAGTCAAATGTTAGCATTTCACTTCTTAGGGACAGGTATCCTAGAGAAGTTTCTAAACTGTAACTTTTGTGTTCAGGCGAAAATCATACTTGTTTTCTGACATTTGAATGGCACATGTTCACACAGGCCATGATTTCACAAAATAGAGATCCAAGTGCGGAGGACTCAGAGTTTAATGTTGCAAGTGCACTTTTTTAGGAGAAGTATCGTACAGAAGTTTCTACATTGTAACTCTTTGTGTTCAGAAGGAAATCACACATGTTTTACGACGTTTCCATGAAACATGTTCATGCATGTCGTTCCCTTCGAAAATAGTGAACCAAGTGAAGAGGACTCACACTCATATGTAGCATATGCACTTCTTTGGGAAGATATGTGCAGCATGTGCACTTCTCCGGATAGGTATCCTACACAGGTTTCTAGACTGTAAAACTTTGTATTCTGGAGAAAACAACATTTGTTTTGTGTTGATTCTGCCAACTATGTTAAGGCTTGTTATGAGCTTGAAAATAGTGATCAAGTGAGGACGCGTCAAATTCACGTTACTTTCTTTTCTCAGTGATAAGAATCCTATAGATGTTCATACGGTATAAATTTTTATGTTCAGGAGTAATTCACACTGGTTTGTGATGTTTTCATGGAATATGTTCATGCAGGTCTTGATTTCCCAAAATAGTGAACCAAGTGAAGAGGACTGAGAGTCAAATGTTGGAGGTGCACTTCTCAGGCATAAGTATCCTACAGAAGATTCTGTAGTGTTACGCTTTGTGTTCAGGTGAAGATCATCCTCGTTTTGCGACATTCGCATATAACATGTTCACGCAGGCCATGATTTTCCAAAAGAGTGAACCAAGTGCGGAGAATTCGGAGTCAAATGTTGTCACTTCAATTCTTAGGGATAAGTATCCTAGAGAAGTTCCTATACTGTAACTTTTGTGTTCAGGCGAAAATCATACTTGCTCTCTGACATCTGAATGGCATATGTTCACACATGCCATGATTTCACAAAATAGAGAGCCAAGTGCAGAGGACTCAGAGTTAAATGTTGCAAGTACGCTTCTTTAGGGGAAGTATCTTACAGAAGTTTCTGTATTGTAACTCTTTGTGTTCAGGAGGAAATCACACTTGTTTTACGATATTTCCATGAAACATGTTCATGCATGTCGTTCCCTTCCAAAATAGTGAACCAAGTGAAGAGGACTCACAGTCATATGTAGCATGTTCACTTCTATGGGAAGTCATGTATAGCATGTGCACTTCTTTCGGATGAGTATCCTACACAGGTTTCTAGACTGTAAAACTTTGTATTCTGGAGAAAACAACATTTGTTTTGTGCTGATTCTACCAAATATCTTCAGGCTTGTAATGAGCTTGAAAATAGTTACCAAATGAGGAAGCGTCAAATTCACATGTTTCACTTTGTCTTCTCAGTGATAAGAATCCTGTAGATGTTCATACGTTGTAACTTTTTATGTTCAGGAGAAATTCACACTGGTTTCGTGACGTTTTCATGGAATATGTTCACGCAGGCCTTGATTTTCCAAAATAGTGAACCAAGTGAAGAGAACTGAGAATCAAATGTTGGAGGTGCACTTCTCAGGCATAAGTATCCTACAGAAGATTCTGTAGTGTTACGCTTTGTGTTCAGGTGAAGATCATACTCGTTTTGCGACATTAGCATATAACATGTTCACGCAGGCCATGATTTTCCAAAAGAGTGAACCAAGTGCGGAGGATTCGGAGTCAAAACTTGTCATTTCAATTCTTAGGGAAAAGTATCCTAGAGAAGTTCCTATACTGTAACTTTTGTGTTCAGGCAAAAATCGTACTTGCTCTCTGACATTTGAATGGCACATGTTCACACAGGCCATGATTTCACAAAATAGAGAGCCAAGTGCGGAGGACTCAGAGTTAAATGTTGCAAGTACGCTTCTTTAGGAGAAGTAGCGTACAAAAGTTTCTGTATTGTAATTTTTTATGTTCAGGAGGAAATCACACTTGTTTTACAACGTTTCCATGAAACATGTTCATGCATGTCGTTCCCTTCAAAAATAGTGAACCAAATGAAGAGGACTCAAAGTCATATATATCATGTGCACTTCTTTAGGAAGTCATGTGCAGCATGTGCAGTTCTTTCGGATAAGTATCCTACACTGGTTTCTAGACTATAAAACTTTGTATTCTGGAGAAAACAACATTTGTTTTGTGCGGATCCTACCAACTATGTTCAGGCTTGTAATGAGCTTGAAAATAGTGACCAAGTGAGGACGCGTCAAATTCACATGTTTCACTTCCTCTTCTCAGTGATAAGCATCCTCTAGATGTTCATATGTTGTAACTTTTTATGTTCAGGAGAAATTCACACTGGTTTTGGAACGTTTCATGGAATATGCTCACGCAGGCCTTGATTTTCCAAAAGCGTGAACCAAGTGAGGAGGACTGAGAGTCAAATGTTGGAGGTGGACTTCTCAGGGATAAGTATCCTACAGAAGATTCTGTAGTGTTACGCTGTGTGTTCAGGAGAAGATCATACTCGTTGTGCGACATTCGCATATAACATGTACACACAGGCCATGATTTTCCAAAAGAGTTAACCAAGTGCGGAGCATTCAGAGTCAAATGTTGGCATTTCACTTCTTGGGGATAAGTATCCTAGAGAAGTTCCTAAACTGCAACTTTGTGTTCAGGCGAAAATTATACTTGTTTTCTGACATTGGAATGGCACATGTTCACACAGGCCATGATTTCCCAAAACAGAGAACCACGTGCGGAGGACTCAGAGTTAAATGTTGCAAGTGTGCTTCTTTAGGAGAAGTATCGTGCAGAAGTTTCTATATTGTAACTCTTTGTGTTCAGGAGGAAATCACACTTGTTTTACGACGTTTCCATGAAACATGTTCATGCATGTCGTTCCCTTCGAAATTTGTGAACCCAGTGAATAGGACTCACAGTAATATGTAGCATATGTGCACTTCTTTGGGAAGTCATGTGCACCATGTGCACTTCTTTCGGATAAATATCCTACACAGGTTTCTAGACTGTAAAACTTTGTATTCTGGAGAAAACAACATTTGTTTTGTGCTGATTCTACCAACTATGTTCAGGCTTGTAATGAGCTTGAAAATAGTGACCAAGTGAGGACCCGTCAAATTCACATGGTTAACTTTCTCTTCTCAGTGATAAGAATCCTGTAGATGTTCATACGTTGTAATTTTTATATTCAGGAGAAATTCACACTGGTTTTGTGAGGTTTTCATGGAATATGTTCACGCAGGCCTTGAATTTCCAAAATAGTGAACCAAGTGAGGAGGACTGAGAGTCAAATGTTGGAGGTGCACTTCTCAGGCATAAGTATCCTACAGAAGATTCTGTAGTGTTACGCTTTATGTTCAGGAGAAAATCATACTCGTTTTGTGACATTTGCATATAACATGTCACGCAGGCCATGATTTTCCAAAAGAGTATACCAAGTGCGGAGCACTCAGAGTTAAATGTTGGCATTTCACTTCTTAGGTATAAGTATCCTAGAGAAGTTCGTAAACTGTAACTTTTGTGTTCAGGCGAAAATCATACTTGTTTTCTGACATTTAAATGGCACATGTTCACACAGGCCATGATTTTACAAAATAGAGAACCAAGTGCGGAGGACTCAGAGTTAAATGTTGCAAGTGCGCTTCTTTAGGAGAAGTATCGTGCAGAAGTTTCTATATTGTAACTCTTTGTGTTCAGGAGGAAATCACACTTGTTTTACGACGTTTCCATGAAACATGTTCATGCATGTCGTTCCCTACGAAAACAGTGATCCAAGTGAAGAGGACTCACAGTCATATGTAGCATGTGCACCTCTTTGGGAAGTCATGTGCAGCATGCACACTTCTTTCAGATAAGTATCCTACACAGGTTTCTAGACTGTAAAACTTTGTATTCTGGAGAAAGCAACATTTGTTTTGTGCTGATTCTACCAACTATGTTCAGGCTTGTAATGAGCTCGAAAATAGTGACCAAGTGAGGATGCATCAAATTCACATGTTTCACTTTTTTTTCTCAGTGATAAGAATCCTATAGATGTTCATACGGTGTAACTTTTTATGTTCAGGAGTAATTCACACTGGTTTGTGATGTTTTCATGGAATATGTTCATGCAAGTCTTGATTTTCCAAAATAGTGAACCAAGTGAAGAGGACTGAGAGTCAAATGTTGGAGGTGCACTTCTCAGGCATAAGTATCCTACAGAAGATTCTGTAGTGTTACGCTTTGTGTTCAGGTGAAGATCATACTCGTTTGGCGACATTAGCATATAACATGTTCACGCAGGCCATGATTTTCCAAAAGAGTGAACCAAGTGCGGAGGATTCAGAGTCAAATGTTGTCATTTCAATTCTTAGGGAAAAGTATCCTAGAGAAGTTCCTATACTGTAACTTTTGTGTTCAGGCAAAAATCATACTTGCTCTCTGACATTTGAATGGCACATGTTCACACAGGCCATGATTTCACAAAATAGAGAGCCAAGTGCGGAGGACTCAGAGTTAAATGTTGCAAGTACGCTTCTTTAGGAGAAGTATCGTACAAAAGTTTCTGTATTGTAATTCTTAGTGTTCAGGAGGAAATCACACTTGTTTTACGACATTTCCATGAAACATGTTCATGCATGTCGTTCCCTTCAAAAATAGTGAACCAAGTGAAGAGGACTCAAAGTCATATGTAGCATGTGCACTTCTTTGGGAAGTCATGTGCAGCATGTGCACTTATTTCGGATGAGTATCCTACACTGGTTTCTAGACTATAAAACTTTGTATTCTGGAGAAAACAACATTTGTTTTGTGCGGATCCTATCAACTATGATCAGGCTTGTAATGAGCTTGAAAATAGTGACCAAGTGAGGATGCGTCAAATTCACATGTTTCACTTTCTTTTCTCAGTGATAAGAATCCTGTAGATTTTCATACGTTGTAACTTTTTATGTTCAGGAGAAAATCACAATGGTTTTGTGATGTTTTCATAGAATATATTCATGCAGGTCTTGATTTTTGAAAATAGTGAACCAAGTGAAGAGGACTGACAGTCAAATGTTGGATTTGCTCTTCTCAGGGATAAGTATCCTCCAGAAGATTCTGTAGTGTTACGCTTTATGTTCAGGAGAAGATCATCCTCATTTTGCGACATTCGCACATAACATGTTCACGCAGGCCATGCTTTTCCAAAATTGTGAAACAAGTGCGGAGCATTCAGAGTCAAATGTTGGCATTTCACTTCTTAGGGATAAGTACCCTAGAGTAGTACCTGAACTGTAACTTTTGTGTTTAGGCGAAAATCATAATTGTTTTTATGACATTTGAATGGCACATGTTCACACAGGCCATGATTTCACAGAATACAGAACCAAGTGCGGAGGACTCAGAGTTAAATGTTGCAAGTGCGCTTCTTTAGGAGAAGTATCGTACAGAAGTTTCTGTATTGTAACTCTTTGTGTTCAGGAGGAAATCACACTTGTTTTACGACGTTTCCATGAAACATGTCCATGCATGTCGTGCCCTTTGAAAATAGTGAAGCAAGTGAAGAGGAATCACAGTCATATGTAGCATGTGCACTTCTTTGGGAAGTCATGTGCAGCATGTGCACTTCTTTAGGATAAGTATCCTACACAGGTTTCTAGACTGCAAAACTTTGTATTCTGGAGAAAACATTTGTTTTGTGCTGATTCTACCAACTATGTTCAGGCTTGTAATGAGCTTGAAAATAGTGACCAAGTGAGGACGTGTCCAATTCACATGTTTCACTTTCTCTGCTCAGTGATAAGAACCCTGTAGATGTTCATATGGTGTAACTTTTTATGTTCAGGAGTAATTCACACTGGTTTGTTTTGTTTTCATGGAATATGTTCATGCAGGTCTTGATTTTCCAAAATAGTGAACCAAGTGAAGAGGACTGAGAGTCAAATGTTGGAGGTGCACTTTTCAGGCATAAGTATCCTACAGAAGATTCTGTAGTGTTACGCTTTGTGTTCAGGAGAAGATCATACTCGTTTTGCGACATTCGCATATAACATGTTCACGCAGGCCATGATTTTCCAAAAGAGTGAACCAAGTGCAGAGGATTCGGAGTCAAATGTTGTCATTTCAATTCTTAGGGATAAGTATCCTAGTGAAGTTCCTATACTGTAACTTTTGTGTTCAGGCGAAAATCATACTTGCTCTCTGACATTTGAATGGCACATGTTCACACAGGCCATGATTTCACAAAATAGAGAGCCAAGTGCGGAGGACTCAGAGTTAAATGTTGCAAGTGCACTTCTTTAGGACAAGTATCGTACAGAAGTTTCTATATTGTAACTCTTTGTGTTCAGGAGGAAATAACACTTGTCTTGTTTTAGGACGTTTCCATGAAACATGTTCATGCATGTCGTTCCCTTCGAAAATAGAGAACCAAGTGCGGAGGACTTAGAGTTAAATGTTGCAAGTGCGCTTCTTTAGGAGAAGTATCGTACAGAAATTTCTGTATTGTAAGTCTTTCTGTTCAGGAGGAAAGCACACTTGTTTTACGACGTTTCCATGAAACATGTTCATGCATGTCGTTCCCTTCGAAAACATTGAAGCAAGTGAAAAGGACCCACAGTCATATGTAGCATGTGCACCACTTTGGGATGTCATGTGCAGCATATGCACTTCTTTCGGATAAGTATCCTACACAGGTTTCTAGACTGTAACACTTTGTATTCTGGAGAAAAGAACATTTGTTTTGTGCTGATTCTACCAACTATGTTCAGGTTTGCGTGGGCTTGAAAATAGTGACCAAGTGAGGATGCGTCAAATTCACATGTTTCACTTTCTCTGCTCAGTGATAAGAATCCTGTAGATGTTCATACATTGTAACTTTTATGTTGAGGAGAAATTCAAACTGGTTTTATGACGTTTTAATGGACTATGTACACGAGGCCTTGATTTTCCAAAAGAGTGAACCAAGTGAGGAGGACTGAGAGTCAAATGTTGGAGGTGCACTTCTCAGGGATAAGTATGCTACAGAAGATTCTGTAGTGTTACGCTTTGTGTTCAGGTGAAGATGATCCTCGTTTGGCGACATTCGCACATAACATGTTCAGGCAGGCCATGATTTTCCAAAAGAGTGAACCAAGTGCGGAGCATTCAGAGTCAAATGTTGTCGTTTCATTTCATAGGAATAAGTATCCCAGAGAAGTTCCTAAACTCTAACTTTTGTGTTCAGGCGAAAATCATACTTGTTTTCTGACATTTGAATGGCACATGTTCACACAGGCCATGATTTCACAAAATAGAGAACCAAGTGCGGAGGACTCAGAGTTAAATGTTGCAAGTCCGCTTCTTTAGAAGAAGTATTATACAGAAGTTTCGATATTGTAACTCTTTGTGTTCAGGAGGAAATCACACTTGTTTTTCGACGTTTCCATGAAACATGTTCATGCATGTCGTTCCCTTCGAAAACATTGAAGCAAGTGAAGAGGACTCACAGTCATATGTAGCATGCGCAACACTTTGGGATGTCATGTGCAGCATATGCACTTCTTTCGGATAAGTATCCTACACAGGTTTCTAGACTGTAACACTTTGTATTCTGGAGAAAACAGCATTTGTTTGTGCTGATTCTACCAACTATGTTCAGGCTTGTAATGAGCTTGAAAATAATGACCAAGTGAGGAAGCATCAAATTCACATGTTTCACTTTTTCTTCTCAGTGATAAGAATCCTGTAGATGTTCATACGTTGTAATTTTTATGTTGAGGAGAAATTCACACTGGTTTTGTGACGTTTTCATAGAATATGTTCACGCAGGCCTTGATTTTCCAAAAGAGTGAACCAAGTGAGGAGGACTGAGAGTCAAATGTTGGAGGTGCACTTCTCAGGGATAAGTATCCCAGAGAAGATTCTGTAGTGTTACGCTTTGTGTTCAGGGGAAGATCATACTCGTTTTGCGACATTCGCACATAACATACTCACGCAGGCCATGATTTCCAAAACAGTGAACCAAATGCGGAGGATTCAGAGTGAAATGTTGGCATCATACTTCTTAGGGATAAGTATCCTAGAGAAGTTCCTAAACTGTAACTTTTGTGTTCAGGCGAAATCATACTTGTTTTCTGACATTGGAATGGCACATGTTCACACAGGCCATGATTTCACAAAATAGAAAACCAAGTATGGAGGACTCAGAGTTAAATGCTGCAAGTGTGCTTCTTTAGGAGAAGTATCGTACAGAAGTTTCTATATTGTAACTCTTTGTGTTCAGCAGGAAATCACACTTGTTTAACGACGTTTCCATGAAACATGTTCATGCATGTCGTTCCCTTCGAAAATAGTGAACAAAGTGAAGAGGACTCACAGTCATATGTAGCATGTGCACTTTTTTGGGAAGTCATGTGCAGCATGTGCACTTCTTTAGGATAAATATCCTACACAGGTTTCTAGACTGTAACACTTTGTATTCTGGAGAAAACAACATTTGTTTTTTGCTGATTCTACCAAATATGTTCAGGCTTGTAATGAGCTTGAAAATAATGACCAAGTGAGGACGCGTCATTCACATGTTTCACTTTCTCTTCTCAGTGATAAAAATCCTGTACATATTCATACGTTGTAACTTTTTATGTTGAGGAGAAATTCACACTGGTTTTGTTATGTTTTCATGGAATATGTTCACGCAGGCCTTGATTTTCCAAAAGAGTGAACCAAGTGAGGAGGACAGAGAGTCAAATGTTGGAGGTACACTTATCAGGGATAAGTATCCTACAGAAGATTCTGTAGTGTTGCGCTTTGTGTTCAGGGGTAGATCATACTCGTTTTGTGACATTCGCACATAACATGCTCACGCAGGCCATGATTTCCAAAAGAGTGAACCAAATGCGAAGGATTCAGAGTCAAATGTTGGCATTACACTTCTTAGGGATAAGTATCCTAAAGAAGTTCCTAAACTGTAACTTTTGTGTTCAGGCGAAAATCATACTTGTTTTCTGACATTGGAATGGCACATGTTCACACAGGCCATGATTTCACAAAATAGACAACAAAGTGCGGAGGAATCAGAGTTAAATGTTGCAAGTGCACTTCTTTAGGCGAAGTACCTTACAGAAGTTTCTATATTGTAACTCTTTTTGTTCAGGAGGAAATCATAATTCTTTTACAATGTTTCCATGAAACATGTTCATGCATGTCGTTCCCTTCGAAAATAGTGAACCAATTGAAGAGGACTCACAGTCATATGTAGTATGTGCACTTCTTTGGGAAGTCATGTGCAGCATGTGCACTTCTTTCGGATAAATATCCTAGAGAGGTTTCTAGACTGTAGCACTTTGTATTCTGGAGAAAACAAATTTGTTTTGTGCTGATTCTACCAACTATGTTCAGGCTTGTCATGAGCTTGAAAATAGTGACCAAGTGAGGACGCCTCAAATTCCCATGTTTCACTTTCTCTTCTCAGGGATAAGAATACTGTAGATGTTCATACGTTGTAACTTTTTATGTTCCGGAGAAATTCACACTGGTTTTGTGACGTTTTCGTGGAATATGTTCACGCAGGCCTTGATTTTCCAAAAGAGTGAACCAAGTGAGGAGGACTGAGAGTCAAATGTTGGAGGTGCACTTCTCAGGGATAAGTATCCTACAGAAGATTCTGTAGAGTTACGCTTTGTGTTCAGGAGAAGATCATACTCGTTTTGCGACATTCGCACATAACATGCTCACGCAGGCCATGATTTCCAAAAGAGTGAACCAAATGCGGAGGATTCAGAGCCAAATGTTGGCATTACACTTCTTAGGGAGAAGTATCCTAGAGAAGTTCCTAAACTCTAACTTTTGTGTTCAGGCGAAAATCATACTTGTTTTCTGACATTGGAATGGCACATGTTCACACAGGCCATGATTTCACAAAATAGACAACAAAGTGCGGAGGAATCAGAGTTAAATGTTGCAAGTGCACTTCTTTAGGCGAAGTACCTTACAGAAGTTTCTATATTGTAACTCTTTTTGTTCAGGAGGAAATCATAATTCTTTTACAATGTTTCCATGAAACATGTTCATGCATGTCGTTCCCTTCGAAAATAGTGAACCAATTGAAGAGGACTCACAGTCATATGTAGTATGTGCACTTCTTTGGGAAGTCATGTGCAGCATGTGCACTTCTTTCGGATAAATATCCTAGAGAGGTTTCTAGACTGTAGCACTTTGTATTCTGGAGAAAACAAATTTGTTTTGTGCTGATTCTACCAACTATGTTCAGGCTTGTCATGAGCTTGAAAATAGTGACCAAGTGAGGACGCCTCAAATTCCCATGTTTCACTTTCTCTTCTCAGGGATAAAAATACTATAGATGTTCATACGTTGTAACTTTTTATGTTCCGGAGAAATTCACACTGGTTTTGTGACGTTTTCATGCAATATGTTCACGCAGGCCTTGATTTTCCAAAAGAGTGAACCAAGTGAGGAGGACTGAGAGTCAAATGTTGGAGGTGCACTTCTCAGGGATAAGTATCCCAGAGAAGATTCTGTAGTGTTACGCTTTGTGTTCAGGAGAAGATCATACTCGTTTTGCGACATTCGCACATAACATACTCACGCAGGCCATGATTTCCAAAACAGTGAACCAAATGCGGAGGATTCAGAGTGAAATGTTGGCATCATACTTCTTAGGGAGAAGTATCCTAGAGAAGTTCCTAAACTGTAACTTTTGTGTTCAGGCGAAAATCATACTTGTTTTCTGACAATTGAATGGCACATGTTCAAACAGGCCATGATTTCACAAACTAGAGAACCAAGGGCGGAGGACTCAGAGTTAAATGTTGCAAGTGCACTTGTTTAGGAGAAGTATCGTACAGAAGTTTCTATATTGTAACTCTTTGTGTTCAGGAGCAAATCACAATTGTCTGGTTTTACGACGTTTCCATGAAACATGTTCATTCATGTCGTTCCCTTTGAAAATATTGAACCAAGTGAAGAGGACTCACAGTCATATGTAGCGTGTGCACTTCTTTGGGAAGTCTTGTGCAGCACGTGCACTTCTTTCAGATAAGTATCCTACACAGGTTTCTAGACTGTAAAACTTTGTATTCTGGAGAAAAAAACATTTGTTTTGTGCTGATTCTACCAACTCTGTTCAGGCTTTTAATGACCTTGAAAATAATGACCAACTGAGGACGCGTCAAATTGACATGTTTTCTTTCTCTTCTCAGTGATACGATTCCTATAGATGTTCATACGTTGTAAGTTTTTATGTTGAGGAGAAACTCACACTGGTTTTGTGACTTTTACATGGAATATGTTCACACAGTCCTTGATTTTCCAAAATAGTGAACCAAATGAGGAGGACTGAGAGTCAAATGTTGGAGTTGCACTTCTCACGATAAGTATTCTACAGAAGATTCTGTAGTGTTACACGTTGTGTTCAGGAGAAGATCATACTCATTTTGCAACATTCGCATATAACATGTTCAAGCAGGCCATGATTTTCCAAAAGAGTGAACAATGTGCGGAGGATTCAGAGTCAAATGTTTGCATTTCACTTCCTAGGGATAAGTATGCTAGAGAAGTTCCTAAACTCTAACTTTTGTGTTCAGGCGAATATCATACTTGTTTTCTGACATTTGAATGGCACATGTTCACACAGGCCATGATTTCACAAAATAGAGAATCAAGTGCTGAGGAGGACTCAGAGTTTAATGTTGCAAGTGCCCTTCTTTAGGAGAAGAATCGTACAGAAGTTTCTATGTTGTAACTCTTTGTGTTCAGGAGGAAATCACTCTTGTTTTGTTTTACGACGTTTCCATGAAACATGTTCATGCATGTCGTTCCCTTCAAAAATAGTGAACGTAGTGAAGAGGAATCACAGTCATATGCAGCATGTAAAATTCTTGGGAAGTCATGTGCAGCATGTGCACTTCTTTCGGATAAGTATCCTACACAGGTTTCTAGACTGTAAAACTTTGTATTCTGGAGAAAAAAACATTTGTTTTGTGCTGATTCTACCAACTATGTTCAGGCTTGTAATGAGCTTGAAAATAGTGACCTAGTGAGGACCCGTCAAATTCACATGTTTCACTTTCTCTTCTCAGTGATTAGAATCCTGTAGATGTTCATACGTTGTAACTTTTTATGTCAGGAAAAATTCACACTGGTTTTGTGACGTTTTCATGGAATACGTTCACGCAGGCCTTGATTTTCCAAAATAGTGAACCAAGTGAGGAGGACTGAGATTCAAATGTTGGAGGTGCATTTCTCAGGGATAAGTATCCTACAGAAGATTCTGTAGTGTTACACTTTGTGTGCAGGAGAAGATCATACTCGTTTTGCGACATTCGCATATAATATATTCATGCAGGCCATGATTTTCCAAAAGAGTGAACCAAGTGCGGAGCATTCAGAGTCAAATGATGGCATTTCACTTCTTAGGGATAAGTATCCTAGAGATGTTCCGAAACTGTAACTCTTGTGTTCAGGTGAAAATCATACTTGTTTTCTGACATTTGAATGGCACTTGTTCACACAGGCCATGATTGCACAAAATACAGAACCAAGTACGGAGGACTCAGAGTTAAATGTTGCAAGTGCTCTTCTTTAGGAGAAGTATCGTACAGAAGTTTCTATATTGTAACTCTTTATGCATAGGAGGAAATCACACTTGTTTTATGAAGTTTACATGAAATATGTTCATGCATGTCGTTCCCTTCGAAAATAGTGAACCAAGTGAAGAGGACTCACAGTCATATGTAGCATGTGCACTTCTTTGGGAAGTCATGAGCAACATGTGCACATCTTTCAGAAAAGTATCCTACACAGGTTTCTAGACTGTAAAACTTTGTATTCTGGAGAAAACAACATTTGTTTTGTGCTGATTCTTCCAACTACGTTCAGGCTTGTAATGAGCTTGAAAATAGTGAACAAGTGAGGACGTGTCAAATTCACATGTTTCACTTTCTCTGCTCAGTGATAAGAATCCTGTAGATGTTCATATGTTGTAACTATTTATGTTCAGGAGAAATTCACACTGGTTTTGTGATGTTTTCATGGAATATATTCACACAGGCCTTGATTTTTCAAATTAGTGAACCAAGTGAGGAGGATTGAGAGTCAAATGTTGGAGGTGCACTTCTCAGGGATAAGTATCCTACAGAAGATTCTGTAGTGTTACAATTTGTGTTCAGGAGAAGATCATACTCATTTTGCGACAATCGCATATAACATTGTCACACAGGCCATGATTTTCCAAAAGAGTGAACCAAGTGCGGAGGATTCAGAGCCAAATGTTGGCATTTCACTTCTTAGGGATAAGTATCCTAGAGAAGTTCCTAAACTGTAACTTTTGTGTTCAGGCGAAAATCATACTTGTTTTCTGACATTTGAGTGGCATATGTTCACACAGGCTATGATTTCACAAAATAGATAACCAAGTGTGGAGGACTCAGAGATAAATGTTCCAAGTGCACTTCTTTAGGCGAAGTACCGTACAGAAGTTTCTATATTGTAACTCTTTCTGTTCAGGAGGAAATCACACTTGTTTTACGATGTTTCCATGAAACATGTTCATGCATGGCTTTCCCTTCGAAAATAGTGAACCAAGTGAAGAGGACTCACAGTCCTATGTAGCATGTGCACTTCTTTGGGAAGTCATGTGCTGCATATGCACTTCTTTAGGATATCTATCCTACACAGGTTTCTGGACTGTAAAACTTTGTATTCTGGAGAAAACAACATTTGTTTTGTGCTGATTCTACCAACTATGTTCAGGCTTGTAATCAGTTTGAAAATAGTGACCAAGTGAGGACGCGTCAAATTCACATGTTTCACTTTCTCTTCTCAGTAACAAGAATCCTATAGATGTTCATACGTTGTAACTTTTTATGTTCAGGAGAAATTCACACTGGTTTTGTGACATTTTCATGGAATATGTTCACGCAATCTTTGATTTTCCAAAATAGTGCACCAAGTGAGGAAGACTGAGAGTCAAATGTTGGAGGTGCACTTCTCAGGGATAAGTATCCTACAGAGGATTCTGTAGTGTTTCACTTTTTGTTCAGGAGAAGATCATTCTCGTTTTGTGACATTCGCATAAAACATGTTCACGCAGGCCATGATTTTCCAAAAGAGTGAACCGAGTGCGGAGCATTCAGAGTCAAATGTTGGCATTTCACTTCTTAGGAATAAGTAAGCTAGAGAAGTTCCTAAACTGTAACTTTTGTGTTCAGGCAAAAATCATACTTGTTTTCTGACATTTGAATGGCACATGTTCACACAGGCCATGATTTCACAAAATAGAGAATCAAGTGCGGAGGAGTCATAGTTAAATGTTCCAAGTGCACTTCTTTAGGAGAAGTATCATACAGAAGTTTCTATATTGTAACTTTTTGTGTTCAGGAGGTAATCACACTTGTATTACGACGTTTTCATGAAACATGTTCATGCATGTCGTTCCCTTCGAAAATAGTGAACCAAGTGAAGAGGACTCACAGTCATGTGCAGCATGTGCACTTCTTTCGGATAAGTATCATACACAGGTTTCTAGACTGTAAAACGTTGTATTCTGGAGAAAACAACATTTGTTTTGTGTTGATTCTACCAACTATGTTCAGGCTTGTAATGAGCTTGAAAATAGTGACCTAGTGAGTACACGTCAAATTCACATGTTTCACTTTCTCTTCTCAGTGATTAGAATCCTGTAGATGTTCATACATTGAAACTTTTTATGTTCAGGAGAAATTCACACTGGTTTTGTGACATTTTCATGGAATATGTTCACGCAATCTTTGATTTTCCAAAACAGTGCACCAAGTGAGGAGGACAGAGAGTCAAATGTTGGAGGTGCACTTCTCAGGGATAAGTATCCTACAGAGGATTTTGTAGTATTACACTTTGTGTTCAGTAGAAGATCATACTCGTTTTGCGACATTCGATTATAACATGTTCACGCAGGCCATGATTTTCCAAAGAGTGAACCAAGTGCTGAGCATTCAGAGTCAAATGTTGGCATTTCACTTCTTAGGAATAAGTATCCTAGAGAAGTTCCTAAACTGTAACTTTTGAGTTCAGGCAAAAATCATACTTGTTTACTAACATTTGAATGGGACATGTTCACGCAGGCCATGATTTCACAAAATAGATAACCAAGTGCGGAGGACTCAGAGTTAAATTTTGCAAGTTCATTTCTTTAGGAGAAATATCGTACAGAAGTTTCTATATTGTATCACTTTGTGTTCAGGAGGAAATAACACTTGTTTTAAGATGTTTATATGAAACATGTTGATGCATGTCGTTCCCTTCTAAAATAGTGAACCAAGTGAAGAAGACTCACAGTCCTATGTAGCATGTGCACTTCTTTGGGAAGTCATGTGCAGCATGTGCACTTCTTTAGGATAACTATCCTACACATGTTTCTGGACTGTAAAACTTTGTATTCTGGAGCAAACAACATTTGTTTTGTGTTGATTCTACCAACTATGTTCAGGCTTGTAATGAGCTTGAAAATAGTGACCAAGTGAGGACGCATAAATTCACATGTTTCACTTTCTCTGCTCAGTGATAAGAATCTGGTAGATGTTCATACGTTGTAACTTTTTATGTTCAGGAGAAATTCACTGTGTTTTTGTGAAGTTTTAATGGAATATGTTCACGCAGGACTTGATTTTCCAAAATAGTGAACCAAGTGAGGAGGAGTCAGAGTCAAATGATGGAGGTGCACTTCTCAGGTAAAGTATGCTACAGAGGATTCTGTAGTGTTACACTTTCTGTCCAGGAGAAGATCATCCTCATTTTGCAACATTTGCATATAACATGTTCTCGCAGGCCATGATTTTCCAAAAGAGTAAAACAAGTGCGGAGCATTCAGAGTCGAATGTTTGCATTTCACTTCTTAGGGATAAGTATTCTAGAGAAGATCTGAAACTGTAACTTTTGTGTTCAGGCGAAAATCATACTTGTTTCTGACATTTGAATGGCACATGTTCACACAGGCCATGATTTCACAAAATAGAGAACCAAGTGTGGAGGACTCAGAGTTAAATGTTGCAAGTGCACTTCTTTAGGCGAAGTTTCATACAGAAGTTTCTATATAGTAACTCTTTGTGTTCAGGAGGAAATCACACTTGTTTTACGATGTTTCCATGAAACATGTTCATGCATGTCGTTCCCTTCGAAAATAGTGAACCAAGTAAAGAGGACTCACAGTCCTATGTAGCATGTGCACTTCTTTGGGAAGTCATGTGCAGCATGTGCACTTCTTTAGGATAACTATCCTAAACAGGTTGCTGGACTGTAAAACTTTGTATTCTGGAAAAACAACATTTGTTTTGTGCTGATTCTACCAACTATGTTCAGGCTTGTAATGAGCTTGAAAATAGTGACCTAGTGAGGACTCGTCAAATTCACATGTTTCACTTTTTCTTCTCAGTGATAAGAATCCTGTAGATGTTCATACGTTGTACCTTTTTATGTTCAGGAGAAATTCACACTGGTTTTGTGACGTTTTCATGGAATATGTTCACGCAGGCCTTGATTTTCCAAAAGAGTGCACCAAGTGAGGAGGACTGAGAGTCAAATGTTGGAGGTTCACTTCTCAAGGATAAGTATCCTACAGAGGATTCTGTAGTGTTTCACTTTGTGATCAGGAGAAGATCATAATCGTTTTTGCGACATTCGCATATAACTTGTTCACGCAGGCCATGATTTTCCAAAAGAGTGAACCAAGTGCGGAGCATTCAGAGTCAAATGTTGTCGTTTCATTTCATAGGAATAAGTATCCCAGAGAAGTTCCTAAACTCTAACTTTTGTGTTCAGGCGAAAATCATACTTGTTTTCTGACATTTGAATGTCACATGTTCACACAGGCCATGATTTCACAAAATAGAGAATCAAGTGTGGAGGACTCAGAGTTAAATGTTGCAAGTGCACTTCTTTAGGAGAAGTATCATACAGAAGTTTCTATATTGTAACTCTTTGTGTTCAGGAGGAAATCACACTTGTATTACAACGTTTCCATGAAACATGTTCATGCATGTCGTTCCCTCGAAAATAGTGAACCAAGTGAAGAGGACTCACAGTCATGTGCAGCATGTGCACTTCTTTTGGATAAGTAACCTACACAGGTTTCTAGACTGTAAAACGTTGTATTCTGGAGAAAACAACATTTGTTTTCTGCTGATTCTACCAACTATGTTCAGGCTCGTAATGAGCTTGAAAATAGTGACCTAGTGAGGACGCGTTGAATTCACATGTTTCACTTTCTCTGCTCAGTGATTAGAATCCTGTAGATGTTCATACGTTGTAACTTTTTATGTTCAGGAGAAATTCACACTGGTTTTTTGACGTTTTCATGGAATATGTTCACGCAGGCCTTGATTTTACAAAATAGTAAACCAAGTGAGGAGGACTGAGAGTCAAATGTTGGAGGTGCACTTCTCAGGGATAAGTATCCTACAGAAGATTCTGTAGTGTTACACTTTGTGTTCAGGAGAATATCATACTCGTTTTGCGACATTCGCATATAACATGTTCACGCAGGCCATGATTTTCCAAAAGAGTGAGCCAAGTGCGGAGCATTCAGAGTCAAATGTTGGCATTTCACTTCTAAGGAATAAGTATCCTAGAGAAGTTCCTAAACTGTAACTTTTGTGTTCAGGCAAAATTCATACTTGTTTTCTGACCTTTGAATGGCACATGTTCACACAGACCATGATTTCACAAACAGAGAACCAAGTGTGGAGGACTCAGAGTTAAAGGTTGCAAGTGCACTTCTTTAGAAGTATCGCACAGAAGTTTCTATATTGTAACTCTTTGTGTTCAAAAGGAAATCACACATGTTTTACGAAGTTTCTAAGAAACATGTTCATGCATGTCGTTCGTTTCGAAAATAGTGAACCAAGTGAAGTGGACTCACAGTCATATGTAGCATGTTCACTTCTATGGGAAGTCATGTATAGCATGTGCACTTCTCTTGGATGAGTATCCTATGCAGGTTTCTAGACTGGAAAACTTTGTATTCTGGAGAAAACAACATTAGTTTTGTGCTGATTCTACCAAATATCTTCAGACTTGTAATGAGCTTGAAAATAGTTACCCAATGAGGACGCGTCAAATTCACATATTTCTCTTTCTCTTCTCAGTGATAAGAATCCTGTAGATGTTCATACGTTGTAACTTTTTATGTTGAGGAGAAATTCACACGGGTTTTGTGACGTTTTCATGGAATATGTTCACACAGTCCTTGATTTTCCAAAATAGTGAACCAAGTGAGGAGGACTGAGTGTCAAATGTTGGAGGTGCACTTCTCAGGGATTAGTATCCCATAAGATTCCGTAGTGTTACACTTTGTGTTCAGGGCAAGATCATACTCGTTTTGCGAAATTCGCATATAACATGTTCACGCAGGCCATGATTTTCCAAAAGAGTGAACCAAGTGTGGAGCATTCAGAGTTAAATGTTGGCATTTCACTTCTTAGGGATAAGTATCCTAGAGAAGTTCCTAAACAGTAACTTTTGTGTTCAGGCGAAAATCATACTTGTATTCTGACATTTGAATGGCACATGTTCACACAGGCCATGATTTCACAAAATAGAAAACCAAGTGCGGAGGCCTCAGAGTTAAATGTTGCAAGTTCACTGCTTTGGAGAAATATCGTACAGAAGATCCTATATTGTAACTCTTTGTGTTCAGGAGGAAATCATACTTGTTTTACGACGTTTCCACGAAACATGTTCATGCATGTCGTTCCCATCCAAAATAGTGAACCAAGTGAAGAGGACTCACAGTCAAATGTAGCATGTGCACTTCTTTGGGAAGTCATGTGCAGCATGTGCACCTCTTTCGGATAAGTATCCTACACAGGTTTCTAGATTGTAAAACTTTGTATTCTGGAGAAAACAACATTTGATTTGTGCTGATTCTACCAACTATGTTCAGGCTTGGAATGAGCTTGACAATAGTGACCAAGTGAGGACACATCAAATTCACATGTTTCACTTTCTCTTCTCAGTGATAAGAATCCTGTAGATGTTCATACCTTGTATCTTTTTATGTTCAGGAGAAAATCACACTGGTTTTGTGACGTTTTCTTGGAATATGTTCACGCAGGCCTTGATTTTCCAAAATAGTGAACCAAGTGAGGAGGAGTGAGAGTCAAATGTTGGAGGTGCACTTCTCAGGTACAAGTATCCTACAGAGGATTCTGTAGTGTTACACATTCTGTTCAGGAGAATATCATCCTTGTTTTGCATCATTTGCATATAACATGTTCTCGCAGGCCATGATTTTCCAAAAGAGTGAACCAAGTGCGGAGCATTCAGAGTCGAATGTTGGCATTTCACTACTTAGGGATAAGTATTCTAGAGAAGTTCCGAAATTGTAACTTTTGTGTTCAGGCGAATATCATACTTGTTTTCTGACATTTGAATGGCACATGTTCACACAGGCCATGAATTTACAAAATAGAGAACCAAGCGCGGAGGACTCAGAGTTAAATGTTACAAGTGCACTTCTTTGGGAGAATATCATACAGAAGTTTCTGTATTGTAACTCTTTGTGTTCAGGAGGAAATCACACTTGTTTTACAACGTTTCATTGAAACATATTCATGCATGTCGTTCCCTTTAAAAATATGAACCAAGTGAAGAGGACTCACAGTCATATGTAGCATGTGCACTTCTTTGGGAAGTCATGTGCAGCAAGTGCACATCTTTCGGATAAGTACCCTACACAGGTTTCTAGACTGTAAATCTTTGTATTCTGAAGAAAACAACATTTGTTTTATGCTTATTCTACCAACTATGTTCAGGATTGTAATGAGCTTGAAAATAGTGACCAAAAGAGGACGCGTCAAATTCACATGTTTCACTTTCTCTGCTCAGTGATAAGAATCCTGTAGATGTTCATACGTTGTAACTTTTTGTGTTCATGAGAAATTCACACTGGTTTTGTGATATTTTCATGGACTATGTTCACGTAGACCTTGATTTTCCAAAAGAGTGAACCAAGTGAGGAGAACTGAGAGTCAAACGTTGGAGGTGCACTTCTTAGGGATAAGTATCCTACAGAGGATTCTGTAGTGTTTCACTTTTTGTTCAGGAGAAGATCATTCTCGTTTTGTGACATTCGCATAAAACATGTTCACGCAGGCCATGATTTTCCAAAAGAGTGAACCGAGTGCGGAGCATTCAGAGTCAAATGTTGGCATTTCACTTCTTAGGAATAAGTAAGCTAGAGAAGTTCCTAAACTGTAACTTTTGTGTTCAGGCAAAAATCATACTTGTTTTCTGACATTTGAATGGCACATGTTCACACAGGCCATGATTTCACAAAATAGAGAATCAAGTGCGGAGGAGTCATAGTTAAATGTTCCAAGTGCACTTCTTTAGGAGAAGTATCATACAGAAGTTTCTATATTGTAACTTTTTGTGTTCAGGAGGTAATCACACTTGTATTACGACGTTTTCATGAAACATGTTCATGCATGTCGTTCCCTTCGAAAATAGTGAACCAAGTGAAGAGGACTCACAGTCATGTGCAGCATGTGCACTTCTTTCGGATAAGTATCCTACACAGGTTTCTAGACTGTAAAACGTTGTATTCTGGAGAAAACAACATTTGTTTTGTGTTGATTCTACCAACTATGTTCAGGCTTGTAATGAGCTTGAAAATAGTGACCTAGTGAGTACACGTCAAATTCACATGTTTCACTTTCTCTTCTCAGTGATTAGAATCCTGTAGATGTTCATACATTGAAACTTTTTATGTTCAGGAGAAATTCACACTGGTTTTGTGACATTTTCATGGAATATGTTCACGCAATCTTTGATTTTCCAAAACAGTGCACCAAGTGAGGAGGACAGAGAGTCAAATGTTGGAGGTGCACTTCTCAGGGATAAGTATCCTACAGAGGATTTTGTAGTATTACACTTTGTGTTCAGTAGAAGATCATACTCGTTTTGCGACATTCGATTATAACATGTTCACGCAGGCCATGATTTTCCAAAGAGTGAACCAAGTGCTGAGCATTCAGAGTCAAATGTTGGCATTTCACTTCTTAGGAATAAGTATCCTAGAGAAGTTCCTAAACTGTAACTTTTGAGTTCAGGCAAAAATCATACTTGTTTACTAACATTTGAATGGGACATGTTCACGCAGGCCATGATTTCACAAAATAGATAACCAAGTGCGGAGGACTCAGAGTTAAATTTTGCAAGTTCATTTCTTTAGGAGAAATATCGTACAGAAGTTTCTATATTGTATCACTTTGTGTTCAGGAGGAAATAACACTTGTTTTAAGATGTTTATATGAAACATGTTGATGCATGTCGTTCCCTTCTAAAATAGTGAACCAAGTGAAGAAGACTCACAGTCCTATGTAGCATGTGCACTTCTTTGGGAAGTCATGTGCAGCATGTGCACTTCTTTAGGATAACTATCCTACACATGTTTCTGGACTGTAAAACTTTGTATTCTGGAGCAAACAACATTTGTTTTGTGTTGATTCTACCAACTATGTTCAGGCTTGTAATGAGCTTGAAAATAGTGACCAAGTGAGGACGCATAAATTCACATGTTTCACTTTCTCTGCTCAGTGATAAGAATCTGGTAGATGTTCATACGTTGTAACTTTTTATGTTCAGGAGAAATTCACTGTGTTTTTGTGAAGTTTTAATGGAATATGTTCACGCAGGACTTGATTTTCCAAAATAGTGAACCAAGTGAGGAGGAGTCAGAGTCAAATGATGGAGGTGCACTTCTCAGGTAAAGTATGCTACAGAGGATTCTGTAGTGTTACACTTTCTGTCCAGGAGAAGATCATCCTCATTTTGCAACATTTGCATATAACATGTTCTCGCAGGCCATGATTTTCCAAAAGAGTAAAACAAGTGCGGAGCATTCAGAGTCGAATGTTTGCATTTCACTTCTTAGGGATAAGTATTCTAGAGAAGATCTGAAACTGTAACTTTTGTGTTCAGGCGAAAATCATACTTGTTTCTGACATTTGAATGGCACATGTTCACACAGGCCATGATTTCACAAAATAGAGAACCAAGTGTGGAGGACTCAGAGTTAAATGTTGCAAGTGCACTTCTTTAGGCGAAGTTTCATACAGAAGTTTCTATATAGTAACTCTTTGTGTTCAGGAGGAAATCACACTTGTTTTACGATGTTTCCATGAAACATGTTCATGCATGTCGTTCCCTTCGAAAATAGTGAACCAAGTAAAGAGGACTCACAGTCCTATGTAGCATGTGCACTTCTTTGGGAAGTCATGTGCAGCATGTGCACTTCTTTAGGATAACTATCCTAAACAGGTTGCTGGACTGTAAAACTTTGTATTCTGGAAAAACAACATTTGTTTTGTGCTGATTCTACCAACTATGTTCAGGCTTGTAATGAGCTTGAAAATAGTGACCTAGTGAGGACTCGTCAAATTCACATGTTTCACTTTTTCTTCTCAGTGATAAGAATCCTGTAGATGTTCATACGTTGTACCTTTTTATGTTCAGGAGAAATTCACACTGGTTTTGTGACGTTTTCATGGAATATGTTCACGCAGGCCTTGATTTTCCAAAAGAGTGCACCAAGTGAGGAGGACTGAGAGTCAAATGTTGGAGGTTCACTTCTCAAGGATAAGTATCCTACAGAGGATTCTGTAGTGTTTCACTTTGTGATCAGGAGAAGATCATAATCGTTTTTGCGACATTCGCATATAACTTGTTCACGCAGGCCATGATTTTCCAAAAGAGTGAACCAAGTGCGGAGCATTCAGAGTCAAATGTTGTCGTTTCATTTCATAGGAATAAGTATCCCAGAGAAGTTCCTAAACTCTAACTTTTGTGTTCAGGCGAAAATCATACTTGTTTTCTGACATTTGAATGTCACATGTTCACACAGGCCATGATTTCACAAAATAGAGAATCAAGTGTGGAGGACTCAGAGTTAAATGTTGCAAGTGCACTTCTTTAGGAGAAGTATCATACAGAAGTTTCTATATTGTAACTCTTTGTGTTCAGGAGGAAATCACACTTGTATTACAACGTTTCCATGAAACATGTTCATGCATGTCGTTCCCTCGAAAATAGTGAACCAAGTGAAGAGGACTCACAGTCATGTGCAGCATGTGCACTTCTTTTGGATAAGTAACCTACACAGGTTTCTAGACTGTAAAACGTTGTATTCTGGAGAAAACAACATTTGTTTTCTGCTGATTCTACCAACTATGTTCAGGCTCGTAATGAGCTTGAAAATAGTGACCTAGTGAGGACGCGTTGAATTCACATGTTTCACTTTCTCTGCTCAGTGATTAGAATCCTGTAGATGTTCATACGTTGTAACTTTTTATGTTCAGGAGAAATTCACACTGGTTTTTTGACGTTTTCATGGAATATGTTCACGCAGGCCTTGATTTTACAAAATAGTAAACCAAGTGAGGAGGACTGAGAGTCAAATGTTGGAGGTGCACTTCTCAGGGATAAGTATCCTACAGAAGATTCTGTAGTGTTACACTTTGTGTTCAGGAGAATATCATACTCGTTTTGCGACATTCGCATATAACATGTTCACGCAGGCCATGATTTTCCAAAAGAGTGAGCCAAGTGCGGAGCATTCAGAGTCAAATGTTGGCATTTCACTTCTAAGGAATAAGTATCCTAGAGAAGTTCCTAAACTGTAACTTTTGTGTTCAGGCAAAATTCATACTTGTTTTCTGACCTTTGAATGGCACATGTTCACACAGACCATGATTTCACAAACAGAGAACCAAGTGTGGAGGACTCAGAGTTAAAGGTTGCAAGTGCACTTCTTTAGAAGTATCGCACAGAAGTTTCTATATTGTAACTCTTTGTGTTCAAAAGGAAATCACACATGTTTTACGAAGTTTCTAAGAAACATGTTCATGCATGTCGTTCGTTTCGAAAATAGTGAACCAAGTGAAGTGGACTCACAGTCATATGTAGCATGTTCACTTCTATGGGAAGTCATGTATAGCATGTGCACTTCTCTTGGATGAGTATCCTATGCAGGTTTCTAGACTGGAAAACTTTGTATTCTGGAGAAAACAACATTAGTTTTGTGCTGATTCTACCAAATATCTTCAGACTTGTAATGAGCTTGAAAATAGTTACCCAATGAGGACGCGTCAAATTCACATATTTCTCTTTCTCTTCTCAGTGATAAGAATCCTGTAGATGTTCATACGTTGTAACTTTTTATGTTGAGGAGAAATTCACACGGGTTTTGTGACGTTTTCATGGAATATGTTCACACAGTCCTTGATTTTCCAAAATAGTGAACCAAGTGAGGAGGACTGAGTGTCAAATGTTGGAGGTGCACTTCTCAGGGATTAGTATCCCATAAGATTCCGTAGTGTTACACTTTGTGTTCAGGGCAAGATCATACTCGTTTTGCGAAATTCGCATATAACATGTTCACGCAGGCCATGATTTTCCAAAAGAGTGAACCAAGTGTGGAGCATTCAGAGTTAAATGTTGGCATTTCACTTCTTAGGGATAAGTATCCTAGAGAAGTTCCTAAACAGTAACTTTTGTGTTCAGGCGAAAATCATACTTGTATTCTGACATTTGAATGGCACATGTTCACACAGGCCATGATTTCACAAAATAGAAAACCAAGTGCGGAGGCCTCAGAGTTAAATGTTGCAAGTTCACTGCTTTGGAGAAATATCGTACAGAAGATCCTATATTGTAACTCTTTGTGTTCAGGAGGAAATCATACTTGTTTTACGACGTTTCCACGAAACATGTTCATGCATGTCGTTCCCATCCAAAATAGTGAACCAAGTGAAGAGGACTCACAGTCAAATGTAGCATGTGCACTTCTTTGGGAAGTCATGTGCAGCATGTGCACCTCTTTCGGATAAGTATCCTACACAGGTTTCTAGATTGTAAAACTTTGTATTCTGGAGAAAACAACATTTGATTTGTGCTGATTCTACCAACTATGTTCAGGCTTGGAATGAGCTTGACAATAGTGACCAAGTGAGGACACATCAAATTCACATGTTTCACTTTCTCTTCTCAGTGATAAGAATCCTGTAGATGTTCATACCTTGTATCTTTTTATGTTCAGGAGAAAATCACACTGGTTTTGTGACGTTTTCTTGGAATATGTTCACGCAGGCCTTGATTTTCCAAAATAGTGAACCAAGTGAGGAGGAGTGAGAGTCAAATGTTGGAGGTGCACTTCTCAGGTACAAGTATCCTACAGAGGATTCTGTAGTGTTACACATTCTGTTCAGGAGAATATCATCCTTGTTTTGCATCATTTGCATATAACATGTTCTCGCAGGCCATGATTTTCCAAAAGAGTGAACCAAGTGCGGAGCATTCAGAGTCGAATGTTGGCATTTCACTACTTAGGGATAAGTATTCTAGAGAAGTTCCGAAATTGTAACTTTTGTGTTCAGGCGAATATCATACTTGTTTTCTGACATTTGAATGGCACATGTTCACACAGGCCATGAATTTACAAAATAGAGAACCAAGCGCGGAGGACTCAGAGTTAAATGTTACAAGTGCACTTCTTTGGGAGAATATCATACAGAAGTTTCTGTATTGTAACTCTTTGTGTTCAGGAGGAAATCACACTTGTTTTACAACGTTTCATTGAAACATATTCATGCATGTCGTTCCCTTTAAAAATATGAACCAAGTGAAGAGGACTCACAGTCATATGTAGCATGTGCACTTCTTTGGGAAGTCATGTGCAGCAAGTGCACATCTTTCGGATAAGTACCCTACACAGGTTTCTAGACTGTAAATCTTTGTATTCTGAAGAAAACAACATTTGTTTTATGCTTATTCTACCAACTATGTTCAGGATTGTAATGAGCTTGAAAATAGTGACCAAAAGAGGACGCGTCAAATTCACATGTTTCACTTTCTCTGCTCAGTGATAAGAATCCTGTAGATGTTCATACGTTGTAACTTTTTGTGTTCATGAGAAATTCACACTGGTTTTGTGATATTTTCATGGACTATGTTCACGTAGACCTTGATTTTCCAAAAGAGTGAACCAAGTGAGGAGAACTGAGAGTCAAACGTTGGAGGTGCACTTCTTAGGGATAAGTATCCTACAGAAGATTCTGTAGTGTTACACTTTGTGTTCAGGAGATCATATTCAATTTGCGACTCTCGCATATAACATGTTCACGCAGGCCATGATTTTCCAAAAGAGTGAAACAAGTGCAGAGGATTCAGAGTCAAATGTTGGCATTTCACTTCTTAGGGATAAGTATCCTAGAATAGTTCCTATATTGTAACTTCTGTGTTCAGGCGAAAATCATACTTGTTTTCTGACATTTGAATGGCACATGTTCACACAGGCCATGATTTTACAAAATAGAGAACCAAGTGCGGAGGACTCAGAGTTAAATGTTGCAAGTGCACTTCTTTAGGAGAAGTATCGTACAGAAGTTTCTATATTGTATCTCTTTGTGTTCAGGAGGAAATCACACTTGTATTACAACGTTTCCATGAAACATGTTCATGCATGTCGTTCCCTCGAAAATAGTGAACCAAGTCAAGAGGACTCACAGTCCTATGTAGCATGTGCACTTCTTTGGGAAGTCATGTGCAGCATGTGCACTTCTTTAGGATAACTATCCTACACAGGTTTCTGGACTGTAAAACTTTGTATTCTGGAGAAAACAACATTTGTTTTGTGCTGATTCTACCAACTATATTCAGGCTTGTAATGAGTTTGAAAATAGTGACCAAGTGAGGACGCGTCAAATTCACATGTTTCACTTTCTCTTCTCAGTGATAAGAATCCTGTAGATGTTCATACGTTGTAACTTTTTATGTTGAGGAGAAATTCACACTGGTTTGTGACGTTTTCATGGAATATGTTCTTGCAGGCTTTGATTTTCCAAACTAGTGAACCAAGTTAGGAGGACTGAGTGTCAAATGTTGGAGGTGCACTTCTCAGGGATTAGAATATCATAAGATTCCTTTGTGTTACACTTTGTGTTCAGGGGAAGATCATACTCGTTTTGCGACATTCGCATATAACCTGTTCACGCAGTCCATGATTTTCCAAAACAGTGAACCAAGTGCGGAGCATTCAGAGTCAAATGATGGCATTTCACTTCTTAGGGATAAGTATCCTAGAGATGTTCTGAAACTGTAACTCTTGTGTTCAGGTGAAAATCATACTTGTCTTCTGACATTTGAATGGCACTTGTTCACACAGGCCATGATTGCACAAAATACAGAACCAAGTGCGGAGGAATCAGAGTTAAATGCTGCAAGTGTGCTTCTTTAGGAGAAGTATTGTACAGAAGTTTCTATATTGTAACTCTTTGTGTTCAGGAGGAAATCACACTTGTTTTATGACGTTCCATGAAACATGTTCATGCATGTCGTTCCCTCGAAAATAGTGAACCAAGTGAAGAGGACTCACAGTCATGTGCAGCATGTGCACTTCTTTTGGATAAGTAACCTACACAGGTTTCTAGACTGTAAAACGTTGTATTCTGGAGAAAACAACATTTGTTTTGTGCTGATTCTACCAACTATGTTCAGGCTCGTAATGAGCTTGAAAATAGTGACCTAGTGAGGACGCGTTGAATTCACATGTTTCACTTTCTCTGCTCCGTGATTAGATCCTGTAGATGTTCATACGTTGTAACTTTTTATGTTCAGGAGAAATTCACACTGGTTTTTTGACGTTTACATGGAATATGTTCACGCAGGCCTTGATTTTACAAAATAGTAAACCAAGTGATGAGGACTGAGAGTCAAATGTTGTAGGTGCACTTCTCAGGGATAAGTATCCTACAGAAGATTCTGTAGTGTTACACTTTGTGTTCAGGAGAATATCATACTCGTTTTGCGACATTCGCATATAACATGTTCACGCAGGCCATGATTTTCCAAAAGAGTGAACCAAGTGCGGAGCATTCAGAGTCAAATGTTGGCATTTCACTTCTTAGGAATAAGTATCCTAGAGAAGTTCCTAAACTGTAACTTTTGTGTTCAGGCAAAATTCATACTTGTTTTCTGACCTTTGAATGGCACATATTCACACAGACCATGATTTCACAAACAGAGAACCAAGTGTGGAGGACTCAGAGTTAAAGGTTGCAAGTGCACTTCTTTAGAAGTATCGCACAGAAGTTTCTATATTGTAACTCTTTGTGTTCAAAAGGAAATCACACATGTTTTACGAAGTTTCTAAGAAACATGTTCATGCATGTCGTTCGTTTCGAAAATAGTGAACCAAGTGAAGTGGACTCACAGTCATATGTAGCATGTTCACTTCTATGGGAAGTCATGTATAGCATGTGCACTTCTTTCGGATGAGTATCCTACGCAGGTTTCTAGACTGTAAAACTTTGTATTCTGGAGAAAACAACATTAGTTTTGTGCTGATTCTACCAAATATCTTCAGACTTGTAATGAGCTTGAAAATAGTTACCCAATGAGGATGCGTCAAATTCACATATTTCACTTTCTCTTCTCAGTGATAAGAATCCTGTAGATGTTCATACGTTGTAACTTTTTATGTTGAGGAGAAATTCACATGGGTTTTGTGACGTTTTCATGGAATATGTTCACACAGTCCTTGTTTTTCCAAAATAGTGAACCAAGTAAGGAGGACTGAGTGTCAAATGTTGGAGGTGCACTTCTCAGGGATTAGTATCCCATAAGATTCCGTAGTGTTACACTTTGTGTTCAGGGCAAGATCATACTCGTTTTGCGACATTCGCATATAACATGTTCACGCAGGCCATGATTTTCCAAAAGAGTGAACCAAGTGTGGAGCATTCAGAGTTAAATGTTGGCATTTCACTTCTTAGGGATAAGTATCCTAGAGAAGTTCCTAAACAGTAACTTTTGTGTTCAGGCGAAAATCATACTTGTTTTCTGACATTTGAATGGCACATGTTCACACAGGCCATGATTTCACAAAATAGAGAACCAAGTGCGGAGGCCTCAGAGTTAAATGTTGCAAGTTCACTGCTTTGGAGAAATATCGTACAGAAGATCCTATATTGTAACTCTTTGTGTTCAGGAGGAAATCACACTTGTTTTATGACGTTCCATGAAACATGCCCATGCATGTCGTTCCTTCGAAAATAGTGAACCAAGTGAAGAGGACTCACAGTCATATGTAGCATGTGCACTTCTTTGGGAAGTCATGTGCAGCATGTGCTCTTCTTTCGGATAAGTATCCTACAGAGGTTCCTAGACTGTAGCACTTTGTATTCTGGAGAAAATAAATTTTTTTTGTGCTGATTCTACCAACTACGTTCAAGCTTGTCATGAGCTTGAAAATAGTGACCAAGTGAGGACGCCTCAAATTCCCATGTTTCACTATCTCTGCTCAGTGATAAGAATCCTGTAGATGTTCATATGTTGTAACTTTTTATGTTCCGGAGAAATTCACACTGGTTTTGTGACGTTTTCATGGAATATGTTCACGCAGGCCTTGATTTTCCAAAAGAGTGAACCAAGTGAGGAGGACTGAGAGTCAAATGTTGGAGGTGCACTTCTCAGGGATAAGTATCCTACACAAGATTCTGTAGTGTTACGCTTTGTGTTCAGGAGAAGATCATACTCGTTTTGCGACATTCGCACATAACATGCTCACGCAGGCCATGATTTCCAAAAGAGTGAACCAAATGCGGAGGATTCAGAGCCAAATGTTGGCATTACACTTCTTAGGGAGAAGTATCCTAGAGAAGTTCCTAAACTCTAACTTTTGTGTTCAGGCGAAAATCATACTTGTTTTCTGACATTGGAATGGCACATGTTCACACACGCCATGATTTCACAAAATAGACAACAAAGTGCGGAGGAATCAGAGTTAAATGTTGCAAGTGCACTTCTTTAGGCGAAGTACTTTACAGAAGTTTCTATATTGTAACTCTTTCTGTTCAGGAGGAAATCAAACTTGTTTTACGATGTTTCCATGAACATGTTCATGCATGTCGTTCCCTTCAAAAATAGTGAACCAAGTGAAGAGGACTCACAGTCCTATGTAGCATGTGCACTTCTTTGGGAAGTCATGTGCTGCATATGCACTTCTTTAGGATATCTATCCTACACAGGTTTCTGGACTGTAAAACTTTGTATTCTGGAGAAAACAACATTTGTTTTGTGCTGATTCTACCAATTATGTTCAGGCTTGTAATGAGTTTGAAAATAGTGACCAAGTGAGGACGCGTCAAATTCACATGTTTCACTTTCTCTTCTCAGTAATAAGAATCCTGTAGATGTTCATACTTTGTACCTTTTTATGTTCAGGAGAAATTCACACTGGTTTTGTGAAGTTTTCATGGAATATGTTCACGCAGGCATTGATTTTCCAAAATAGTGCACCAAGTGAGGAGAACTGAGAGTCAAATGTTGGAGGTGCACTTCTCAGGCATAAGTATCCTACAGAGGATTCTGTAGTGTTTCACTTTGTGTTCAGGAGAAGATAATATTCATTTTGCGACATTCGCATACAACATGTACACAGGCCATGATTTTCCAAAAGAGTGAACCAAGTGCGGAGCATTCAGAGTAAAATGTTGGCATTTCTCTTCTTAGGAATAAGTATCCCAGAGAAGTTCCTAAACTCCAGCTTTTGTGTTCAGGCGAATATCATACTTTTTTTCTGACATTTGAATGGCACATGTTCACACAGGCCATGATTTCACAAAATAGATAACCAAGTGTGGAAGACTCAGAGTTAAATGTTGCAAGTGCACTTCTTTAGGCGAAGTTTCATATAGAATTTTCTGTATTGTAACTCTTTGTGTTCAGGAGGAAATCACACTGGCTTACGATGTTTCCATGAAACATGTTCATGGATGTCGTTCCCTTCGAAAATAGTGAACCAAGTGAAGAGGACTCACAGTCATATGTAGCATGTGCACTTCTTTGGGAAGTCATGTGCAGCATATGCACTTCTTTAGGATAACTATCCTACACAGGTTTCTGGACTGTAAAACTTTGTATTTTGGAGAAAACAACATTTTTTTTGTGCTGATTCTACCAACTATGTTCAGGCTTGTCATGAGCTTGAAAATAGTGACCAAGTGAGGACGCCTCAAATTCCCATGTTTCACTTTCTCTTCTCAGGGATAAGAATACTGTAGATGTTCATACGTTGTAACTTTTTATGTTCCGGAGAAATTCACACTGGTTTTGTGACGTTTTCATGGAATATGTTCACGCAGGCCTTGATTTTCCAAAAGAGTGAACCAAGTGAGGAGGACTGAGAGTCAAATGTTGGAGGTGCACTTCTCAGGGATAAGTATCCTACAGAAGATTCTGTAGTGTTACGCTTTGTGTTCAGGAGAAGATCATACTCGTTTTGCGACATTCGCACATAACATGCTCACGCAGGCCATGATTTCCAAAAGAGTGAACCAAATGCGGAGGATTCAGAGTCAAATGTTGGCATTACAGTTCTTAGGGATAAGTATCCTAGAGAAGTTCCTAATCTCTAACTTTTGTGTTCAGGCGAAAATCATACTTGTTTACTCACATTGGAATGGCACATGTTCACACAGGCCATGATTTAACAAAATAGACAACAAAGTGCGGAGGAATCAGAGTTAAATGTTGCAAGTGCGCTTCTTTAGGAGAAGTATCATACAGAAGTTTCTATATTGTAACTCTTTGTGTTCAGGAGGAAATCACACTTGTTTTATGACGTTCCATGAAACATGTCCATGCATGTCGTTCCCTTCGAAAATAGTGAACCAAGTGAAGAGGACTCACAGTCATATGTAGCATGTGCACTTCTTTGGGAAGTCATGTGCAGCATGTGCTCTTCTTTCAGATAAGTATCCTACAGAGGTTTCTAGACTGTAGCACTTTGTATTCTGGAGAAAATAAATTTTTTTTGTGCTGATTCTACCAACTACGTTCAAGCTTGTCATGAGCTTGAAAATAGTGACAAAGTGAGGACGCCTCAAATTCCCATGTTTCACTATCTCTGCTCAGTGATAAGAATCCTGTAGATGTTCATATGTTGTAACTTTTTATGTTCCGGAGAAATTCACACTGGTTTTGTGACGTTTTCATGGAATATGTTCACGCAGGCCTTGATTTTCCAAAAGAGTGAACCAAGTGAGGAGGACTGAGAGTCAAATGTTGGAGGTGCACTTCTCAGGGATAAGTATCCTACACAAGATTCTGTAGTGTTACGCTTTGTGTTCAGGAGAAGATCATACTCGTTTTGCGACATTCGCACATAACATGCTCACGCAGGCCATGATTTCCAAAAGAGTGAACCAAATGCGGAGGATTCAGAGCCAAATGTTGGCATTACACTTCTTAGGGAGAAGTATCCTAGAGAAGTTCCTAAACTCTAACTTTTGTGTTCAGGCGAAAATCATACTTGTTTTCTGACATTGGAATGGCACATGTTCACACAGGCCATGATTTCACAAAATAGACAACAAAGTGCGGAGGAATCAGAGTTAAATGTTGCAAGTGCACTTCTTTAGGCGAAGTACCTTACAGAAGTTTCTATATTGTAACTCTTTCTGTTCAGGAGGAAATCAAACTTGTTTTACGATGTTTCCATGAACATGTTCATGCATGTCGTTCCCTTCAAAAATAGTGAACCAAGTGAAGAGGACTCACAGTCCTATGTAGCATGTGCACTTCTTTGGGAAGTCATGTGCAGCATGTGCACTTCTTTAGGATAACTATCCTACACAGGTTTCTGGACTGTAAAACTTTGTATTCTGGAGAAAACAACATTTGTTTTGTGCTGATTCTACCAATTATGTTCAGGCTTGTAATGAGTTTGAAAATAGTGACCAAGTGAGGACGCGTCAAATTCACATGTTTCACTTTCTCTTCTCAGTAATAAGAATCCTGTAGATGTTCATACTTTGTACCTTTTTATGTTCAGGAGAAATTCACACTGGTTTTGTGAAGTTTTCATGGAATATGTTCACGCAGGCCTTGATTTTCCAAAATAGTGCACCAAGTGAGGAGGACTGAGAGTCAAATGTTGGAGGTGCACTTCTCAGGCATAAGTATCCTACAGAGGATTCTGTAGTGTTTCACTTTGTGTTCAGGAGAAGATAATATTCATTTTGCGACATTCGCATACAACATGTTCACACAGGCCATGATTTTCCAAAAGAGTGAACCAAGTGCGGAGCATTCAGAGTAAAATGTTGGCATTTCACTTCTTAGGAATAAGTATCCCAGAGAAGTTCCTAAACTCCAGCTTTTGTGTTCAGGCGAATATCATACTTTTTTTCTGACATTTGAATGGCACATGTTCACACAGGCCATGATTTCACAAAATAGATAACCAAGTGTGGAAGACTCAGAGTTAAATGTTGCAAGTGCACTTCTTTAGGCGAAGTTTCATATAGAATTTTCTGTATTGTAACTCTTTGTGTTCAGGAGGAAATCACACTGGCTTACGATGTTTCCATGAAACATGTTCATGGATGTCGTTCCCTTCGAAAATAGTGAACCAAGTGAAGAGGACTCACAGTCATATGTAGCATGTGCACTTCTTTGGGAAGTCATGTGCAGCATGTGCACTTCTTTAGGATAACTATCCTACACAGGTTTCTGGACTGTAAAACTTTGTATTTTGGAGAAAACAACATTTTTTTTGTGCTGATTCTACCAACTATGTTCAGGCTTGTCATGAGCTTGAAAATAGTGACCAAGTGAGGACGCCTCAAATTCCCATGTTTCACTTTCTCTTCTCAGGGATAAGAATACTGTAGATGTTCATACGTTGTAACTTTTTATGTTCCGGAGAAATTCACACTGGTTTTGTGACGTTTTCATGGAATATGTTCACGCAGGCCTTGATTTTCCAAAAGAGTGAACCAAGTGAGGAGGACTGAGAGTCAAATGTTGGAGGTGCACTTCTCAGGGATAAGTATCCTACAGAAGATTCTGTAGTGTTACGCTTTGTGTTCAGGAGAAGATCATACTCGTTTTGCGACATTCGCACATAACATGCTCACGCAGGCCATGATTTGCAAAAGAGTGAACCAAATGCGGAGGATTCAGAGTCAAATGTTGGCATTACACTTCTTAGGGATAAGTATCCTAGAGAAGTTCCTAATCTCTAACTTTTGTGTTCAGGCGAAAATCATACTTGTTTTCTCACATTGGAATGGCACATGTTCACACAGGCCATGATTTAACAAAATAGACAACAAAGTGCGGAGGAATCAGAGTTAAATATTGCAAGTGCGCTTCTTTAGGAGAAGTATCATACAGAAGTTTCTATATTGTAACTCTTTTTGTTCAGGAGGAAATCACACTTCTTTTACAATGTTTCCATGAAACATGTTCATGCATGTCGTTCCCTTCGAAAATAGTGAACCAAGTGAAGAGGACTCACAGTCATATGTAGCATGTGCACTTCTTTGGGAAGTCATGTGCAGCATGTGCTCTTCTTTCGGATAAGTATCGTACACAGGTTTCTAGACTGTAACACTTTGTATTCTGCAGAAAACAACATTTGTTTTGTGCTGATTCTACCAACTATATTCAGGCTTGTAATGAGCTTGAAAATAGTGACCAAGTGAGGACGCCTCAAATTCACATGTTTCACTTTCTCTTCTCAGGGATAAGAATACTGTAGATGTTCATACGTTGTAACTTTTTATGTTCCGGAGAAATTCACACTGGTTTCGTGACGTTTTCATGGAATATGTTCACGCAGGCCTTGATTTTCCAAAAGAGTGAACCAAGTGAGGAGGACTGAGAGTCAAATGTTGGAGGTGCACTTCTCAGGGATAAGTATCCTACAGAAGATTCTGTAGTGTTATGCTTTGTGTTCAGGAGAAGATCATCCTCGTTTTGCAACATTCGCACATAACATGCTCACGCAGGCCATGATTTCCAAAAGAGTGAACCAAATGCGGAGTATTCAGAGTCAAATGTTGGCATTACACTTCTTAGGGATAAGTATCCTAGAGATGTTCCGAAACTGTAACTCTTGTGTTCAGGTGAAAATCATACTTGTCTTCTGACATTTGAATGGCACTTGTTCACACAGGCCATGATTGCACAAAATACAGAACCAAGTGCGGAGGAATCAGAGTTAAATGCTGCAAGTGTGCTTCTTTAGGAGAAGTATTGTACAGAAGTTTCTATATTGTAACTCTTTGTGTTCAGGAGGAAATCACACTTGTTTTATGACGTTCCATGAAACATGTTCATGCATGTCGTTCCCTCGAAAATAGTGAACCAAGTGAAGAGGACTCACAGTCATGTGCAGCATGTGCACTTCTTTTGGATAAGTAACCCACACAGGTTTCTAGACTGTAAAACGTTGTATTCTGGAGAAAACAACATTTGTTTTGTGCTGATTCTACCAACTATGTTCAGGCTCGTAATGAGCTTGAAAATAGTGACCTAGTGAGGACGCGTTGAATTCACATGTTTCACTTTCTCTGCTCAGTGATTAGAATCCTGTAGATGTTCATACGTTGTAACTTTTTATGTTCAGGAGAAATTCACACTGGTTTTTTGACGTTTTCATGGAATATGTTCACGCAGGCCTTGATTTTACAAAATAGTAAACCAAGTGAGGAGGACTGAGAGTCAAATGTTGGAGGTGCACTTCTCAGGGATAAGTATCCTACAGAAGATTCTGTAGTGTTACACTTTGTGTTCAGGAGAATATCATACTCTTTTTGCAACATTCGCATATAACATGTTCACGCAGGCCATGATTTCCAAAAGAGTGAACCAAGTGCGGAGCATTCAGAGTCAAATGTTGGCATTTCACTTCTTAGGAATAAGTATCCTAGAGAAGTTCCTAAACTGTAACTTTTGTGTTCAGGCAAAATTCATACTTGTTTTCTGACTTTTGAATGGCACATGTTCACAAAGACCATGATTTCACAAACAGATAACCAAGTGTGGAGGACTCAGAATTAAAGGTTGCAAGTGCACTTCTTTAGAAGTATCGCATAGAAGTTTCTATATTGTAACTCTTTGTGTTCAAAAGGAAATCACACATGTTTTACGAAGTTTCTAAGAAACATGTTCATGCATGTCGTTCGTTTCGAAAATAGTGAACCAAGTGAAGTGGACTCACAGTCATATGTAGCATGTTCACTTCTATGGGAAGTCATGTATAGCATGTGCACTTCTTTCGGATGAGTATCCTACGCAGGTTTCTGGACTGTAAAACTTTGTATTCTGGAGAAAACAACATTTGTTTTGTGCTTATTCTACCAAATATGTGCAGGCTTGTCATGAGCTTGAAAATAGCGACCAAGTGAGGACGCATCAAATTCACATGTTTCACTTTCTCTGCTCAGTGATAAGAATCCTGTAGATGTTCATACGTTGTAACTTTTTATGTTGAGGAGAAATTCACACGGGTTTTGTGACGTTTTCATGGAATATGTTCACACAGTCCTTGATTTTCCAAAATAGTGAACCAAGTGAGGAGGACTGAGTGTCAAATGTTGGAGGTGCACTTCTCAGGGATTAGTATCCCATAAGATTCCGTAGTGTTACACTTTGTGTTCAGGGCAAGATCATACTCGTTTTGCAACATTCGCATATAACATGTTCACGCAGGCCATGATTTTCCAAAAGAGTGAACCAAGTGTGGAGCATTCAGAGTTAAATGTTGGCATTTCACTTCTTAGGGATAAGTATCCTAGAGAAGTTCCTAAACAGTAACTTTTGTGTTCAGGCGAAAATTATACTTGTTTTCTGACATTTGAATGGCACATGTTCACACAGGCCATGATTTCACAAAATAGAGAACCAAGTGCGGAGGCCTCAGAGTTAAATGTTGCAAGTTCACTGCTTTGGAGAAATATCGTACAGAAGATCCTATATTGTAACTCTTTGTGTTCAGGAGGAAATCACACTTGTTTTATGACGTTCCATGAAACATGTCCATGCATGTCGTTCCCTTCGAAAATAGTGAACCAAGTGAAGAGGACTCACAGTCATATGTAGCATGTGCACTTCTTTGGGAAGTCATGTGCAGCATGTGCTCTTCTTTCGGATAAGTATCCTACAGAGGTTTCTAGACTGTAGCACTTTGTATTCTGGAGAAAATAAATGTTTTTTTGTGCTGATTCTACCAACTACGTTCAAGCTTGTCATGAGCTTGAAAATAGTGACCAAGTGAGGACGCGTCAAATTCACATGTTTCACTATCTCTGCTCAGTGATAAGAATCCTGTAGATGTTCATATGTTGTAACTTTTTATGTTCCAGAGAAATTCACACTGGTTTTGTGACGTTTTCATGGAATATGTTCACGCAGGCCTTGATTTTCCAAAAGAGTGAACCAAGTGAGGAGGACTGAGAGTCAAATGTTGGAGGTGCACTTCTCAGGGATAAGTATCCTACAGAAGATTCTGTACTGTTACGCTTTGTGTTCAGGAGAAGATCATACTCGTTTTGCGACATTCGCACATAACATGCTCACGCAGGCCATGATTTCCAAAAGAGTGAACCAAATGCGGAGGATTCAGAGCCAAATGTTGGCATTACACTTCTTAGGGAGAAGTATCCTAGAGAAGTTCCTAAACTCTAACTTTTGTGTTCAGGCGAAAATCATACTTGTTTTCTGACATTGGAATGGCACATGTTCACACAGGCCATGATTTCACAAAATAGACAACAAAGTGCGGAGAAATCAGAGTTAAATGTTGCAAGTGCACTTCTTTAGGCGAAGTACCTTACAGAAGTTTCTATATTGTAACTCTTTCTGTTCAGGAGGAAATCAAACTTGTTTTACGATGTTTCCATGAACATGTTCAAGCATGTCGTTCCCTTCAAAAATAGTGAACCAAGTGAAGAGGACTCACAGTCCTATGTAGCATGTGCACTTCTTTGGGAAGTCATGTGCTGCATATGCACTTCTTTAGGATATCTATCCTACACAGGTTTCTGGACTGTAAAACTTTGTATTCTGGAGAACACAACATTTGTTTTGTGCTGATTCTACCAATTATGTTCAGGCTTGTAATGAGTTTGAAAATAGTGACCAAGTGAGGACGCGTCAAATTCACATGTTTCACTTTCTCTTCTCAGTAATAAGAATCCTGTAGATGTTCATACGTTGTAACTTTTTATGTTCAGGAGAAATTCACACTGGTTTTGTGAAGTTTTCATGGAATATGTTCACGCAGGCCTTGATTTTCCAAAAGAGTGCACCAAGTGAGGAGGACTGAGAGTCAAATGTTGGAGGTTCACTTCTCAAGGATAAGTATCCTACAGAGGATTCTGTAGTGTTTCACTTTGTGATCAGGAGAAGATCATAATCGTATTGCGACATTCGCATATAACATGTTCACGCAGGCCATGATTTTCCAAAAGAGTGAACCAAGTGCGGAGCATTCAGAGTCAAATGTTGTCGTTTCATTTCATAGGAATAAGTATCCCAGAGAAGTTCCTAAACTCTAACTTTTGTGTTCAGGCGAAAATCATACTTGTTTTCTGACATTTGAATGGCACATGTTCACACAGGCCATGATTTCACAAAATAGAGAATCAAGTGTGGAGGACTCAGAGTTAAATGTTGCAAGTGCACTTCTTTAGGAGAAGTATCGTACAGAAGTTTCTATATTGTAACTCTTTGTGTTCAGGAGGAAATCACACTTGTATTACAACGTTTCCATGAAATATGTTCATGCATGTCGTTCCCTCGAAAATAGTGTACCAAGTGAAGAGGACTCACAGTCATGTGCAGCATGTGCACTTCTTTCGGATAAGTAACCTACACAGGTTTCTAGACTGTAAAACGTTGTATTCTGGAGAAAACAACATTTGTTTTGTGCTGATTCTACCAACTATGTTCAGGCTCGTAATGAGCTTGAAAATAGTGACCTAGTGAGGACGCGTCGAATTCACATGTTTCACTTTCTCTGCTCAGTGATTAGAATCCTGTAGATGTTCATACGTTGTAACTTTTTATGTTCCGGAGAAATTCACACTGGTTTTTGACGTTTTCATGGAATATGTTCACGCAGACCTTGATTTTATAAAATAGTAAACCAAGTGAGGAGGACTGAGAGTCAAATGTTGGAGGTGCATTTCTCAGGGATAAGTATCCTACAGAAGATTCTGTAGTGTTACACTTTGTGTTCAGGAGAAGATCATACTCGTTTTGCGACATTCGCACATAACATGTTCACGCAGGCCATGATTTTCCAAAAGAGTGAACCAAGTGCGGAGCATTCAGAGTCAAATGTTGGCATTTCACTTCTTAGGAATAAGTATCCTAGAGAAGTTCCTAAACTGTAACTTTTGTGTTCAGGCAAAATTCATACTTGTTTTCTGACCTTTGAATGGCACATGTTCACACAGGCCATGATTTCACAAAATAGATAAACAAGTGCGGAGGACTCAGAGTTACATGTTGCAAGTGTACTTCTTTAGGATTAGTATCGTACAGAAGTTTCTATATTGTATCTCTTTGTGTTCAGGAGGAAATAACACTTGTTTTACGATGTTTCCATGAAACATGTTCATGCACGTCGTTCCCTTCGAAAATAGTGAACCAAGTCAAGAGGACTCACAGTCCTATGTAGCATGTGCACTTCTTTGGGAAGTCATGTGCACCATGTGCACTTCTTTAGGATAACTATCCTACACAGGTTTCTGGACTGTAAAACTTCGTATTCTGGAGAAAACAACATTTGTTTTGTGCTGATTTACCAACTATGTTCAGGCTTGTAATGAGTTTGAAAATAGTGACCAAGTGAGGAAGCGTCAAATTCACATGTTTCACTTTCTCTTCTCAGTGATAAGAATCCTGTAGATGTTCATACGTTGTAACTTTTTATGTTCAGGAGAAATTCACACGGGTTTTGTGACGTTTTCATGGAATATGTTCACGCAGGCCTTGATTTTCCAAAATAGTGAACCAAGTGAGGAGGACTGAGTGTCAAATGTTGGAGGTGCACTTCTCAGGGATTAGGATCCCATAAGATTCCGTAGTGTTACACTTTGTGTTCAGGGTAAGATCATACTCGTTTTGCGACATTCGCATATAACATGTTCACGCAGTCCATGATTTTCCAAAACAGTGAACCAAGTGCGGAGCATTCAGAGTCAAATGTTGGCATTTCACTTCTTAGGGATAAATATCCTAGAGAGTTCGTAAACTGTAACTTTTGTGTTCAGGCGAAAATCATACTTGTTTTCTGACATTTGAATGGCACATGTTCACACAGGCCTGATTTCACAAAATAGAGAACCAAGTGCGGAGGCCTCAGAGTTAAATTTTGTAAGTGCACTTCTTTGGAGAAATATCGTACAGAAGTTTCTATATTGTAACTCTTTGTGTTCAGGAGGAAATCATACTTGTTTTACGACGTTTCCACGAAACATGTTCATGCATGTCGTTCCCATCCAAAATAGTGAACCAAGTGAAGAGGACTCACAGTCATATGTAGCATGTGCACTTTTTTTTTTTTTTTTTGACTTCTTTGGGAAGTCATGTGCAGCATGTGTACTTCTTTCAGATAAGTATCCTACACAGATTTCTAGACTGTAAAACTTACTATTCTGGAGAAAACAACATTTGTTTTGTGCTGATTCTACCAACTATGTTCAGGCTTGTAATGAGCTGGAAAAAAAGCGAATAAGTGAGGACGCGTCAAATTCACATGTTTCACTTTCTCTGCTCAGTGATTAGAATCCTGTAGATGTTCATACGTTGTAACTTTTTATGTTCAGGAGAAATTCACACTGGTTTTGTGACGTTTTCATGGACTATGTTCAATCAGGTCTTGGTTTTCCAAAAGAGTGCACCAAGTGAGGAGGAATGAGAGTCAAATGTTGGAGGTGTACTTCTCAGGGATAACTATCCTACAGAGGATTCTGTAGTGTTACACTTGTGGTCAGGAGAAGATAATACTCATTTTGCAACATTCGCTTATAACATGTTCACGCAGGCCATGATTTTCCAAAAGAGTGAAACAAGTGTGGAGCATTCAGAGTTAAATGTTGGCATTTAACTTCTTAGGGATAAGGATCCTAGAGAAGTTCCTAAACTGTAACTTTTGTGTTCAGGCAAAAATCATACTTGTTTTCTGACATTGGAATGGCACATGTTCACACAGGCCATGATTTCACAAAATAGATAACCAAGTGCGGAGGACTCAGAGTTAAATCTTGCAAGTGCACTTCTTTAGGAGAAGTACCGTACAGAAGTTTATATTTTGTATCTCTTTGTGTTCAGAAGGATATAACACTTCTTTTACGATGTTTCCATGAAACATGTTCATGCATGTCGTTCCCTTCGAAAATAGTGAACCAAGTGAAGAGGACTCACAGTCCTATGTAGCATGTGCACTTCTTTGAGAAGACATGTGCAGCATGTGCACTTCTTTAGGATAACTATGCTACACAGGTTTCTGGACTGTAAAACTTCGTATTCTGGAGAAAACAACATTTGTTTTGTGCTGATTCTACCAACTATGTTTAGGCTTGAAATGAGTTTGAAAATAGTGACCAAGTGAGGACGAGTCAAATTCACATGTTTCACTTTCTATTCTCAGTGATAAGAATCCTGTAGATGTTCATACGTTGTAACTTTTCATGTTGAGGAGAAATTCACACGGGTTTTGTGACGTTTTCATGGAATATGTTCACACAGGCCTTGATTTTCCAAAATAGTGAACCAAGTGAGGAGGACTGAGTGTCAAATGTTGGAGGTGCACTTCTCAGGGATTAGGATCCCATAAGATTCCGTAGTGTTACACTTTGTGTTCAGGGGAAGATCATACTCATTTTGCGATATTCGCATATAACATGTTCACGCAGGCCATGATTTTCCAAAAGAGTGAACCAAGTGTGGAGCATTCAGAGTTAAATGTTGGCATTTCACTTCTTGAGAATAAGTATCCTAGAGAAGTTCCTACACAGTAACTTTTGTGTTCAGGCGAAAATCATACTTGTTTTCTGACCTTTGAATGGCACATGTTCACAAAGGCCATGATTTCACAAAATAGAGAACCAAGTGCTGAGGCCTCAGAGTTAAATGTTGCAAGTTCACTGCTTTGGAGAAATATCGTACAGAAGATCCTATATTGTAACTCTTTGAGTTCAGGAGGAAATAACACTTGTTTTACGACGTTTCCACGAAACATGTTCATGCATGTCGTTCCCATCCAAAATATTGAAAAAAGTGAAGAGGACTCACAGTCAAATGTAGCATGTGCACTTCTTTGGGAAGTCATGTGCAGCATGTGGACTTCTTATGGGTAAGTATCCTACACAGGTTTATAGATTGTAAAACTTTGTATTCTGGAGAAAACAACATTTGTTTTGTGCTGATTCTACCAACTATGTTCAGGCTTGTAATGAACTTGAAAAGAGTGACCAAGTGAGGACGCGTCCAATTCATATGTCTCACTTTCTCTGCTCAGTGATAAGAATCCTGTAGATGTTCATACGTTGTAACATTTTATGTTCAGGAGAAATTCCCACTGGTTTTGTGACGTTTTCATGGAATATGTTCACGCAGTCTTGATTTTCCAAAATAATGAACCAAGTGAGGAGGACTGAGAGTCAAATGTTGGAGGTGCACTTCTCAGGGATAAGTATCCTACAGAAGATTCTGTAGTGTTACGCTTTGTGTTTAGGAGAAGATCATCCTGGTTTTGCGACATTCGCACATAACATGTTCACGCAGGCCATGATTTTCCAAAAGAGTGAACAAAGTGCGGAGCATTCAGAGTCAAATATTGGCATCACTTCTTAGGGATAAGTATCGAAGAGAAGTTCCTAAACTGTTTCTTTTGTGTTCAGGCGAATATCATACTTGTTTTCTGACATTGGAATGGCACATGTTCACACAGGCCATGATTTTACAAAATAGAGAACCAAGTGCAGAGGACTCAGAGTTAAATGTTGCAAGTGCGCGTCTTTAGGGGAAGTATCGTACAGAAGTTTCTATATTGTAACTCTTTGTGTACAGGAGGAAATCACACTTGGTTTACGACATTTCCATGAAACATGTTCATGCATGTCGTTCCCTTCCAAAAAAATGAACCAAGTGAAGAGGACTCACAGTCATATGTAGCATGTGCACTTCTTTGGGAAGTAATGTGCAGCATGTGCACTTCTTTCGGATAAGTATCCTACACAGGTTTCTAGACTGTAAAACTTTGTATTCTGGAGAAAACAACTTTTGTTTTGTGCTTATTCTACCAAATATGTTCAGGCTTGTAATGAGCTTGAAAATAGCGAATAAGTGAGGACGCATCAAATTCACATGTTTCACTTTCTCTGCTCAGTGATAAGAATCCTGTAGATGTTCATACGTTGTAACTTTTTATGTTCAGGAGAAATTCACACTGGTTTCGTGACGTTTTCATGGAAAATGTTCACGCAGGCCTTGATTTTCCAAAATAGTGAACCAAGTGAGGAGGACGGAGAGTCAACTGTTGGAGGTGCACTTCTCAGGGATAAGTATCCTACAGAAGATTCTGTAGTGTTACGCTTTGTGTTCAGGAAAAGATCATACTCGTTTTGCGACATTCGCATATACCATGTTCACACAGGCCATGATTTTCCAAAAGAGTGAACCAAGTGCGGAGCATTCAGAGTCAAATGTTGGCATTTCACTTCTTAGGGAGAAGTATCCTAGAGAAGTTCCTAAACTGTAACTTTTGTGTTCAGGCGACAATCATACTTGTTTTCTGACATTTGAATGGCACATGTTCACACAGGCCATGATTTCACAAAATAGAGAACCAAGTGCAGAGGACTCAGAGTTAAATGTTACAAGTGCACTTCTTTAGGAGAAGTATCATACAGAAGTTTCTATATTGTAACTCTTTGTGCTCAGGAGGAACTCACACTTGTTTTAAGACTTTTCCATGAAATATGTTCATGCATGTCGTTCCCTTCGAAAATAGTGAACCAAGTGAAGAGGACTCACAGTCATATGTAGCATGTGCAATTCTTTGGGAAGTCATGTGCAGCCTGTGCACTTCTTTTGGATAAGATATCCTACACAGGTTTCTGGACTGTAAAACTTTGTATTCTGGAGAAAACAAAATTTGTTTTGTGCTTATTCTAACAAATATGTTCAGGCTTGTAATGAGCTTTTAAATAGCGACTAAGTGAGGACGCATCAAATTCACATGTTTCACTTTCTCTGCTCAGTGATAAGAATCCTGTAGGTGTTCATACGTTGTAACTTTTTATGTTTAGGAGAAATTCACATTTCTTTTGTGACGTTTTCATGGAATATGTTCACGCAGGCCTTGATTTTCCAAAATAGTGAACCAAGTGAGGAAGCCTGAGTGTGAAATGTTGGAGGTGCACTTCTCAGGGATAAGTATCCTACAGAGGATTCTGTAGTGTTACACTTTGTGTTCAGGAGAAGATCACACTCGTTGTGCGACATTCGCATATAACATGTTCATGCCAGCCATGATTTTCCGAAAGAGTGAACCAAGTGCGGAGCATTCAGAGTCAAATGTTGGCATTTGACCTCTTAGGGATAAGTATCCTAGAGCAGTTCCTGATCTGTAACTTTTGTGTTCAGGCGAAAATCATACTTGTTTTCTGACATTTGAATGTCACAAAATAGAGAAGCAAGTGCGGAGGACTCAGAGTTAAATGTTGCAAGTGCACTTCTTGGGAGAAGTATCTTACAGAAGTTTCTATATTTTAACTCTTTGTGTTCAGGAGGAAATCACACTTGTTTTACGATATTTCCATGAAACATGTTCATGCATGTCGTTCCCTTCCAAAATAGTGAACCAAATGAAGAGGACTCACAGTCATATGTAGCATGTTCACTTCTACGGGAAGTCATGTATAGCATGTGCACTTCTTTCGGATAAGTATCCTACACAGGTTTCTGGACTGTAAAACTTTGTATTCTGGAGAAAACAACATTTGTTTTGTGCTTATTCTACCAAATATGTGCAGGCTTGTAATGAGCTTGAAAATAGCGACCAAGTGAGGACGCATCAAATTCACATGTTTCACTTTCTCTGCTCAGTGATAAGAATCCTGTAGATGTTCATACGTTGTAACTTTTTATGTTCAGGAGAAATTCACACTGGTTTCGTGACGTTTTCATGGAAAATGTTCACGCAGGCCTTGATTTTCCAAAATAGTGAACCACGTGAGGAGGAATGAGAGTCAACTGTTGGAGGTGCACTTCTCAGGGATAAGTATCCTACAGAAGATTCTGTAGTGTTACGCTTTGTGTTCAGGAAAAGATCATACTCGTTTTGCGACATTCGCATATACCATGTTCACACAGGCCATGATTTTCCAAAAGAGTGAACCAAGTGCGGAGCATTCAGAGTCAAATGTTGGCATTTCACTTCTTAGGGAGAAGTATCCTAGAGAAGTTCCTAAACTGTAACTTTTGTGTTCAGGCGAAAATCATACTTGTTTTCTGACATTGGAATGGCACATGTTCACACAGGCCATGATTTCACAAAATAGAGAACCAAGTGCGGAGGACTCAGAGTTAAATGTTACAAGTGCACTTCTTTAGGAGAAGTATCATACAGAAGTTTCTATATTGTAACTCTTTGTGCTCAGGAGGAACTCACACTTGTTTTAAGACTTTTCCATGAAACATGTTCATGCATGTCGTTCCCTTCGAAAATAGTGAACCAAGTGAAGAGGACTCACAGTCATATGTAGCATGTGCAATTCTTTGGGACATCATGTGCAGCATGTGCACTTCTTTTGGATAAGATATCCTACACAGGTTTCTGGACTGTAAATCTTTGTATTCTGGAGAAAACAAAATTTGTTTTGTGCTTATTCTAACAAATATATTCAGGCTTGTAATGAGCTTTTAAATAGCGACTAAGTGAGGACGCATCAAATTCACATGTTTCACTTTCTCTGCTCAGTGATAAGAATCCTGTAGGTGTTCATACGTTGTAACTTTTTATGTTTAGGAGAAATTCACATTTCTTTTGTGACGTTTTCATGGAATATGTTCACGCAGGCCTTGATTTTCCAAAATAGTGAACCAAGTGAGGAAGCCTGAGTGTGAAATGTTGGAGGTGCACTTCTCAGGGATAAGTATCCTACAGAGGATTCTGTAGTGTTACACTTTGTGTTCAGGAGAAGATCACACTCGTTGTGCGACATTCGCATATAACATGTTCATGCCAGCCATGATTTTCCGAAAGAGTGAACCAAGTGCGGAGCATTCAGAGTCAAATGTTGGCATTTCACCTCTTATGGATAAGTATCCTAGAGCAGTTCCTAATCTGTAACTTTTGTGTTCAGGCGAAAATCATACTTGTTTTCTGACATTTGAATGTCACAAAATAGAGAAGCAAGTGCGGAGGACTCAGAGTTAAATGTTGCAAGTACACTTCTTGGGAGAAGTATCTTACAGAAGTTTCTATATTTTAACTCTTTGTGTTCAGGAGGAAATCACACTTGTTTTACGATATTTCCATGAAACATGTTCATGCATGTCGTTCCCTTCCAAAATAGTGAACCAAGTGAAGAGGACTCACAGTCATATGTAGCATGTTCACTTCTACGGGAAGTCATGTATAGCATGTGCACTTCTTTCGGATAAGTATCCTACACATGTTTCTGGACTGTAAAACTTTGTATTCTGGAGAAAACAACATTTGTTTTGTGCTTATTCTACCAAATATGTGCAGGCTTGTAATGAGCTTGAAAATAGCGACCAAGTGAGGACGCATCAAATTCACATGTTTCACTTTCTCTGCTCAGTGATAAGAATCCTGTAGATGTTCATACGTTGTAACTTTTTATGTTCAGGAGAAATTCACACTGGTTTCGTGACGTTTTCATGGAAAATGTTCACGCAGGCCTTGATTTTCCAAAATAGTGAACCATGTGAGGAGGACTGAGTGTTCAAATATTGGAGGTGCACTTCTCAGGGATAAGTATCCTACAGAAGATTCTGTAGTGTTACACTTTGTGTTCAGGAGAAGATTACACTCGTTTTGCGACATTCGCATATAACATGTTCACGCAGGCCATGGTTTTCCAAAAGAGTGAACCAAGTGCGGAGCATTCAGAGTCAAATGTTGGCATTTCACTTCTTAGGGAGAAGTATCCTAGAGAAGTTCCTAAACTGTAACTTTTGTGTTCAGGCGAAAATCATACTTGTTTTCTGACATTGGAATGGCACATGTTCACACAGGCCATGATTTCACAAAATAGAGAACCAAGTGCGGAGGACTCAGAGTTAAATGTTGCAAGTGCACTTCTTTAGGAGAAGTATCGTACAGAAGTTTCTATATTGTAACTCTTTGTGTTCAGGAGGAAATCACACTTGTCTTGTTTTACGACGTTTCCATGAAACATGTTCATGCATGTCATTCCCTTTGAAAATAGTGAACCACGTGAAGAGGACTCACAGTCACATGTAGCATGTGTACTTCTTTGGGAAGTCATGTGCAGCATGTGCACTTCTTTAGGATAAGTATCCTACACAGGTTTCTAACTGTAAAACTTTGTATTCTGGAGAAAACAACATTTGTTTTGTGCTGTTTCTACAAACAATGTACGAACAATGGCTTATACGAGCTTGAAAATAGCGAACAAGTGAGGACACATCAAATTCACTTGTTTCACTTTCTCTGCTCACTGATAAAAATCCTGTACATGTTCATACGTTGTAACTTTTTATGTTCAGGAGAAATTCACACGGGTTTTGTGACGTTTTCATGGAATATGTTCACACAGGCCTTGATTTTCCAAAATAGTGAACCAAGTGAGGAGGACTGAGTGTCAAATGTTGGAGGTGCACTTCTCAGGGATTAGGATCCCATAAGATTCCGTAGTGTTACACTTTGTGTTCAGGGAGAAGATCATACTCATTTTGCGACATTCGCATATAACATGTTCACGCAGGCCATGATTTTCCAAAAGAGTGAACCAAGTGCGGAGCATTCAGAGTTAAATGTTGGCATTTCACTCTTAGGAATAAGTATCCTAGAGAAGTTCCTAAACATGTAACTTTTGTGTTCAGGCGAAAATCATACTTGTTTTCTGACATTTGAATGGCACATGTTCACAAAGGCCATGATTTCACAAAATAGAGAACCAAGTGCGGAGGACTCAGAGTTAAATGTTGCAAGTTCACTGCTTTGGAGAAGTATCGTACAGAAGATTCTATATTTAACTCTTTGTGTTCAGGAGGAAATCACACTTGTTTTACGACGTTTCCATGAAACATGTTCATGCATGTCGTTCCCATCCAAAATATTGAAACAAGTGAAGAGGACTCACAGTCAAATGTAGCATGTGCACTTCTTTGGGAAGTCATGTGCAGCATGTGGCACTTCTTATCGGGTAAGTATCCTACACAGGTTTCTAGACTGTAAAACTTTGTATTCTGGAGAAAACAACATTTGTTTTGTGCTGATTCTACCAAATATGTTCAGGCTTGTAATGAGCTTGAAAAGAGTGACCAAGTGAGGACGCGTCCAATTCATATGAATCACTTTCTCTGCTCAGTGATAAGAATCCTGTAGATGTTCATACGTTGTAACATTTTATGTTCAGGAGAAATTCACACTGGTTTTGTGACGTTTTCATGGAATATGTTCACGCAGTCTTGATTTTCCAAAATAATGAACCAAGTGAGGAGGACTGAGAGTCAAATGTTGGAGGTGCACTTCTCAGGGATAAGTATCCTACAGAAGATTCTGTAGTGTTACGCTTTGTGTTTAGGAGAAGATCATCCTGGTTTTGCGACATTCGCACATAACATGTTCACGCAGGCCATGATTTTCCAAAAGAGTGAACAAAGTGCGGAGCATTCAGAGTCAAATATTGGCATTCACTTCTTAGGGATAAGTATCGCTAGAGAAGTTCCTAAACTGTTTCTTTTGTGTTCAGGCGAAAATCATACTTGTTTTCTGACATTGGAATGGCACATGTTCACACAGGCCATGATTTTACAAAATAGAGAACCAAGTGCAGAGGACTCAGAGTTAAATGTTGCAAGTGCGCGTCTTTAGGAGAAGTATCGTACAGAAGTTTCTATATTGTAACTCTTTGTGTTCAGGAGGAAATCACACTTGGTTTACGACATTTCCATGAAACATGTTCATGCATGTCAGTTCCCTTCAAAAATAGTGAACCAAGTGAAGAGGACTCACAGTCATATGTAGCATGTGCACTTCTTTGGGAAGTCATGTGCAGCATGTGCACTTCTTTCGGATAAGTATCCTACACAGGTTTCTAGACTGTAAAACTTTGTATTCTGGAGAAAACAACATTTGTTTTGTGCTTATTCTACCAAATATGTTCAGGCTTGTAATGAGCTTGAAAATAGCGACTAAGTGAGGACGCATCAAATTCACATGTTTCACTTTCTCTGCTCAGTGATAAGAATCCTGTAGATGTTCATACGTTGTAACTTTTATGTTCAGGAGAAATTCACACTGGTTTCGTGACGTTTTCATGGAATATGTTCACGCAGGCCTTGATTTTCCAAAATAGTGAACCATGTGAAGAGGACTGAGTGTCAAATATTGGAGGTGCACTTCTCAGGGATAAGTATCCTACAGAAGATTCTGTAGTGTTACGCTTTGTGTTCAGGAAAAGATCATACTCGTTTTGCGACATTCGCATATACCATGTTCACACAGGCCATGATTTTCCAAAAGAGTGAACCAAGTGCGGAGCATTCAGAGTCAAATGTTGGCATTTCACTTCTTAGGGAGAAGTATCCTAGAGAAGTTCCTAAACTGTAACTTTTGTGTTCAGGCGAAAATCATACTTGTTTTCTGACATTTGAATGGCACATGTTCACACAGGCCATGATTTCACAAAATAGAGAACCAAGTGCAGAGGACTCAGAGTTAAATGTTACAAGTGCACTTCTTTAGGAGAAGTATCATACAGAAGTTTCTATATTGTAACTGTGCTCAGGAGGAACTCACACTTGTTTTAAGACTTTTCCATGAAACATGTTCATGCATGTAGTTCCCTTCGAAAATAGTGAACCAAGTGAAGAGGACTCACAGTCATATGTAGCATGTGCAATTCTTTGGGAAGTCATGTGCAGCCTGTGCACTTCTTTTGGATAAGATATCCTACACAGGTTTCTGGACTGTAAAACTTTGTATTCTGGAGAAAACAAAATTTGTTTTGTGCTTATTCTAACAAATATGTTCAGGCTTGTAATGAGCTTTTAAATAGCGACTAAGTGAGGACGCATCAAATTCACATGTTTCACTTTCTCTGCTCAGTGATAAGAATCCTGTAGGTGTTCATACGTTGTAACTTTTTATGTTTAGGAGAAATTCACATTCTTTTGTGACGTTTTCATGGAATATGTTCACGCAGGCCTTGATTTTCCAAAATAGTGAACCAAGTGAGGAAGCCTGAGTGTGAAATGTTGGAGGTGCACTTCTAAGGGATAAGTATCCTACAGAGGATTCTGTAGTGTTACACTTTGTGTTCAGGAGAAGATCACACTCGTTGTGCGACATTCGCATATAACATGTTCATGCCAGCCATGATTTTCCGAAAGAGTGAACCAAGTGCGGAGCATTCAGAGTCAAATGTTGGCATTTGACCTCTTAGGGATAAGTATCCTAGAGCAGTTCCTAATCTGTAACTTTTGTGTTCAGGCGAAAATCATACTTGTTTTCTGACATTTGAATGTCACAAAATAGAGAAGCAAGTGCGGAGGACTCAGAGTTAAATGTTGCAAGTGCACTTCTTGGGAGAAGTATCTTACAGAAGTTTCTATATTTTAACTCTTTGTGTTCAGGAGGAAATCACACTTGTTTTACGATATTTCCATGAAACATGTTCATGCATGTCGTTCCCTTCCAAAAAAATGAACCAAGTGAAGAGGACTCACAGTCATATGTAGCATGTGCACTTCTTTGGGAAGTAATGTGCAGCATGTGCACTTCTTTCGGATAAGTATCCTACACAGGTTTCTAGACTGTAAAACTTTGTATTCTGGAGAAAACAACTTTGTTTTGTGCTTATTCTACCAAATATGTTCAGGCTTGTAATGAGCTTGAAAATAGCGAATAAGTGAGGACGCATCAAATTCACATGTTTCACTTTCTCTGCTCAGTGATAAGAATCCTGTAGATGTTCATACGTTGTAACTTTTTATGTTCAGGAGAAATTCACACTGGTTTCGTGACGTTTTCATGGAAAATGTTCACGCAGGCCTTGATTTTCCAAAATAGTGAACCACGTGAGGAGGAATGAGAGTCAACTGTTGGAGGTGCACTTCTCAGGGATAAGTATCCTACAGAAGATTCTGTAGTGTTACACTTTGTGTTCAGGAGAAGATCATACTCGTTTTGCGACATTCGCATATAACATGTTCACACAGGCCATGATTTTCCAAAAGAGTGAACCAAGTGCGGAGCATTCAGAGTCAAATGTTGGCATTTCACTTCTTAGGGAGAAGTATCCTAGAGAAGTTCCTAAACTGTAACTTTTGTGTTCAGGCGAAAATCATACTTGTTTTCTGACATTTGAATGGCACATGTTCACACAGGCCATGATTTCACAAAATAGAGAACCAAGTGCAGAGGACTCAGAGTTAAATGTTACAAGTGCACTTCTTTAGGAGAAGTATCATACAGAAGTTTCTATATTGTAACTCTTTGTGCTCAGGAGGAACTCACACTTGTTTTAAGACTTTTCCATGAAACATGTTCATGCATGTAGTTCCCTTCGAAAATAGTGAACCAAGTGAAGAGGACTCACAGTCATATGTAGCATGTGCAATTCTTTGGGAAGTCATGTGCAGCCTGTGCACTTCTTTTGGATAAGATATCCTACACAGGTTTCTGGACTGTAAAACTTTGTATTCTGGAGAAAACAAAATTTGTTTTGTGCTTATTCTAACAAATATGTTCAGGCTTGTAATGAGCTTTAAATAGCGACTAAGTGAGGACGCATCAAATTCACATGTTTCACTTTCTCTGCTCAGTGATAAGAATCCTGTAGGTGTTCATACGTTGTAACTTTTTATGTTTAGGAGAAATTCACATTTCTTTTGTGACGTTTTCATGGAATATGTTCACGCAGGCCTTGATTTTCCAAAATAGTGAACCAAGTGAGGAAGCCTGAGTGTGAAATGTTGGAGGTGCACTTCTCAGGGATAAGTATCCTACAGAGGATTCTGTAGTGTTACACTTTGTGTTCAGGAGAAGATCACACTCGTTGTGCGACATTCGCATATAACATGTTCATGCCAGCCATGATTTTCCGAAAGAGTGAACCAAGTGCGGAGCATTCAGAGTCAAATGTTGGCATTTGACCTCTTAGGGATAAGTATCCTAGAGCAGTTCCTAATCTGTAACTTTTGTGTTCAGGCGAAAATCATACTTGTTTTCTGACATTTGAATGTCACAAAATAGAGAAGCAAGTGCGGAGGACTCAGAGTTAAATGTTGCAAGTGCACTTCTTGGGAGAAGTATCTTACAGAAGTTTCTATATTTTAACTCTTTGTGTTCAGGAGGAAATCACACTTGTTTTACGATATTTCCATGAAACATGTTCATGCATGTCGTTCCCTTCCAAAATAGTGAACCAAGTGAAGAGGACTCACAGTCATATGTAGCATGTTCACTTCTACGGGAAGTCATGTATAGCATGTGCACTTCTTCGGATAAGTATCCTACACAGGTTTCTGGACTGTAAAACTTTGTATTCTGGAGAAAACAACATTTGTTTTGTGCTTATTCTACCAAATATGTGCAGGCTTGTAATGAGCTTGAAAATAGCGACCAAGTGAGGACGCATCAAATTCACATGTTTCACTTTCTCTGCTCAGTGATAAGAATCCTGTAGATGTTCATACGTTGTAACTTTTTATGTTCAGGAGAAATTCACACTGGTTTCGTGACGTTTTCATGGAAAATGTTCACGCAGGCCTTGATTTTCCAAAATAGTGAACCACGTGAGGAGGAATGAGAGTCAACTGTTGGAGGTGCACTTCTCAGGGATAAGTATCCTACAGAAGATTCTGTAGTGTTACGCTTTGTGTTCAGGAAAAGATCATACTCGTTTTGCGACATTCGCATATACCATGTTCACACAGGCCATGATTTTCCAAAAGAGTGAACCAAGTGCGGAGCATTCAGAGTCAAATGTTGGCATTTCACTTCTTAGGGAGAAGTATCCTAGAGAAGTTCCTAAACTGTAACTTTTGTGTTCAGGCGAAAATCATACTTGTTTTCTGACATTGGAATGGCACATGTTCACACAGGCCATGATTTCACAAAATAGAGAACCAAGTGCGGAGGACTCAGAGTTAAATGTTACAAGTGCACTTCTTTAGGAGAAGTATCATACAGAAGTTTCTATATTGTAACTCTTTGTGCTCAGGAGGAACTCACACTTGTTTTAAGACTTTTCCATGAAACATGTTCATGCATGTCGTTCCCTTCGAAAATAGTGAACCAAGTGAAGAGGACTCACAGTCATATGTAGCATGTGCAATTCTTTGGGACATCATGTGCAGCATGTGCACTTCTTTGGATAAGATATCCTACACAGGTTTCTGGACTGTAAATCTTTGTATTCTGGAGAAAACAAAATTTGTTTTGTGCTTATTCTAACAAATATATTCAGGCTTGTAATGAGCTTTTAAATAGCGACTAAGTGAGGACGCATCAAATTCACATGTTTCACTTTCTCTGCTCAGTGATAAGAATCCTGTAGGTGTTCATACGTTGTAACTTTTTATGTTTAGGAGAAATTCACATTTCTTTTGTGACGTTTTCATGGAATATGTTCACGCAGGCCTTGATTTTCCAAAATAGTGAACCAAGTGAGGAAGCCTGAGTGTGAAATGTTGGAGGTGCACTTCTCAGGGATAAGTATCCTACAGAGGATTCTGTAGTGTTACACTTTGTGTTCAGGAGAAGATCACACTCGTTGTGCGACATTCGCATATAACATGTTCATGCCAGCCATGATTTTCCGAAAGAGTGAACCAAGTGCGGAGCATTCAGAGTCAAATGTTGGCATTTCACCTCTTAGGATAAGTATCCTAGAGCAGTTCCTAATCTGTAACTTTTGTGTTCAGGCGAAAATCATACTTGTTTTCTGACATTTGAATGTCACAAAATAGAGAAGGCAAGTGCGGAGGACTCAGAGTTAAATGTTGCAAGTGCACTTCTTGGGAGAAGTATCTTACAGAAGTTTCTATATTTTAACTCTTTGTGTTCAGGAGGAAATCACACTTGTTTTACGATATTTCCATGAAACATGTTCATGCATGTCGTTCCCTTCCAAAATAGTGAACCAAGTGAAGAGGACTCACAGTCATATGTAGCATGTTCACTTCTACGGGAAGTCATGTATAGCATGTGCACTTCTTTCGGATAAGTATCCTACACATGTTTCTGGACTGTAAAACTTTGTATTCTGGAGAAAACAACATTTGTTTTGTGCTTATTCTACCAAATATGTGCAGGCTTGTAATGAGCTTGAAATAGCGACCAAGTGAGGACGCATCAAATTCACATGTTTCACTTTCTCTGCTCAGTGATAAGAATCCTGTAGATGTTCATACGTTGTAACTTTTTATGTTCAGGAGAAATTCACACTGGTTTCGTGACGTTTTCATGGAAAATGTTCACGCAGGCCTTGATTTTCCAAAATAGTGAACCATGTGAGGAGGACTGAGTGTTCAAATATTGGAGGTGCACTTCTCAGGGATAAGTATCCTACAGAAGATTCTGTAGTGTTACACTTTGTGTTCAGGAGAAGATTACACTCGTTTTGCGACATTCGCATATAACATGTTCACGCAGGCCATGGTTTTCCAAAAGAGTGAACCAAGTGCGGAGCATTCAGAGTCAAATGTTGGCATTTCACTTCTTAGGGAGAAGTATCCTAGAGAAGTTCCTAAACTGTAACTTTTGTGTTCAGGCGAAAATCATACTTGTTTTCTGACATTGGAATGGCACATGTTCACACAGGCCATGATTTCACAAAATAGAGAACCAAGTGCGGAGGACTCAGAGTTAAATGTTGCAAGTGCACTTCTTTAGGAGAAGTATCGTACAGAAGTTTCTATATTGTAACTCTTTGTGTTCAGGAGGAAATCACACTTGTCTTGTTTTACGACGTTTCCATGAAACATGTTCATGCATGTCATTCCCTTTGAAAATAGTGAACCACGTGAAGAGGACTCACAGTCACATGTAGCATGTGTACTTCTTTGGGAAGTCATGTGCAGCATGTGCACTTCTTTAGGATAAGTATCCTACACAGGTTTCTAACTGTAAAACTTTGTATTCTGGAGAAAACAACATTTGTTTTGTGCTGTTTCTACAAACAATGTACGAACAATGGCTTATATGAGCTTGAAAATAGCGAACAAGTGAGGACACATCAAATTCACTTGTTTCACTTTCTCTGCTCACTGATAAAAATCCTGTACATGTTCATACGTTGTAACTTTTTATGTTCAGGAGAAATTCACACTGGTTTTAGGACGTTTTCATGGAATATGTTCACGCAGGCCTTGATTTTCCAAAATAGTGAACCAAGTGAGGAGGACTGAGAATCAAATGTTCGAGGTGCAATTCTCAGGGATACGTATCCTACAGAAGATTCTGTAGTGTTACACTTTGTGTTCGGGAGAAGATCACACTCGTTTTGCGACATTCGCATATAACATGTTCACGCAGGCCATGATTTTCCAAAGAGTGAACCAAGTGCGGAGCATTAAGAGCCAAATGCTGGCATTTCACATCTTAGGGAGAAGTATCCTAGAGAAGTTCCTAAACTGTAACTTTTGTGTTCAGGCGAAAATCATACTTGTTTTCTGACATTTGAATGGCACATGTTCACACAGGCCATGATTTCACAAAATAGAGAACCAAGTGCGGAGGACTCAGAGTTAAATGTTGCAAGTGCACTTCTTTAGGAGAAGTATCGTACAGAAGTTTCTATATTGTAACTCTTTGTGTTCAGGAGGAAATCACACTGGTTTTACGACTTTTCCATGAAACACGTTCATGCATGTCATTTTCTTCGAAAATAGTGAAACAAGTGAAGAGGACTCACAGTCATATGTAGCATGTGCACTTCTTTGGGAAGTCATGTGCAGCATGTGCACTTCTTTCGGATAAGTATCCTACACAGGTTTCTAGACTGTAAAACTTTGTATTCTGGAGAAAACAACATTTGTTTTGTGCTGATTCTACCAAATATCTTTAGGCTTGTAATGAGCTTGAAAATAGTTACCAAATGAGGACGCGTCAAATTCACATGTTTCAGTTTCTCTGCTCAATGATAAGAATCCTGTAGATGTTCATACATTGTAACTTTATATTTTGAGGAGAAATTCACACTGGTTTTGTGACGTTTTCATGGAATATGTTCACGCAGGCCTTGATTTTCCAAAATAGTGAACCACGTGAGGAGGACTGAGAGTCAAATATTGGAGGTGCACCTCTCAGGGATAAGTATCCTACAGAAGATTCTGTAGTGTTACACTTTGAGTTCAGGAGAAGATCATACTCGTTTTGCGACATTCGCATATAACATGTTCACGCAGGCCATGATTTTCCAAAAGAGTGAACCAAGTGCGGAGGATTCAGAGTCAAATGTTGGCATTTCACTTCTTAGGATGAAGTATCCTAGAGAAGTTCCTAAACTGTACCTTTTGTTTTCAGGCGAAAATCATACTTGTTTTCTGACATTTGAATGGCACATGTTCACACAGGCCATGATTTCACAAAATAGAGAACCAAGTGCGGAGGACTCAGAGTTAAATGTTGCGAGTGCACTTCTTTAGGAGAAGTAGCGCACAGAAGTTTCTATATTGTAACTCTTTGTGTTAAGGAGGAAATCACACTCGTTTAACGACTTTTCCATGAAACATGTTCATGCATGTCATTTCCTTCGAAAATAGTGAACCAAGTGAAGAGGACTCACAGTCATATGTAGCATGTGCACTTCTTTGGGAAGTCATGTGCAGCATGTGCACTTCTTCAGCATAAGTATCCTACACAGGTTTCTAGACTGTAAAACTTTGTATTGTGGAGAAAACAACATTTGTTTGGTGCTGATTCTACCAACAATGTTCAGGCTTGTAATGAGCTTGAAAATAGCGACCAAGTGAGGACGCGTCAAATTCACATGTTTCACTTTCTCTGCTCAGTGATAAGAATCCTGTAGATGTGCATACGTTGTACCTTTTTATGTTCAGGCGAAATCCACATTTGTTTTGTGACGTTTTCATAGAATATGTTCACAGGCCTTGATTTTCCAAAATAGTGAACCAAGTGAGGAGGACTGAGTGTGAAATGTTGGAGGTGCACTTCTCAGGGATAAGTATCCTACAGAGGATTCTGTAGTGTTACACTTTGTGTTCAGGAGAAGATCACACTCGTTGTGCGACATTCGCATATAACATGTCCATGCCAGCCATGATTTTCCGAAAGAGTGAACCAAGTGCGGAGCATTCAGAGTCAAATGTTGGCATTTCACCTCTTAGGGATAAGTATCCTAGAGCAGTTCCTAATCTGTAACTTTTGTGTTCAGGCGAAAATCATACTTGTTTTCTGACATTTGAATGTCACAAAATAGAGAAGCAAGTGCGGAGGACTCAGAGTTAAATGTTGCAAGTGCACTTCTTGGGAGAAGTATCTTACAGAAGTTTCTATATTTTAACTCTTTGTGTTCAGGAGGAAATCACACTTGTTTTACGATATTTCCATGAAACATGTTCATGCATGTCGTTCCCTTCCAAAATAGTGAACCAAGTGAAGAGGACTCACAGTCATATGTAGCATGTTCACTTCTACGGGAAGTCATGTATAGCATGTGCACTTCTTTCGGATAAGTATCCTACACATGTTTCTGGACTGTAAAACTTTGTATTCTGGAGAAAACAACATTTGTTTTGTGCTTATTCTACCAAATATGTGCAGGCTTGTAATGAGCTTGAAAATAGCGACCAAGTGAGGACGCATCAAATTCACATGCTTCACTTTCTCTTCTCAGTGATAAGAATCCTGTAGATGTTCATACGTTGTAACTTTTTATGTTCAGGAGAAATTCACACTGGTTTCGTGACGTTTTCATGGAAAATGTTCACGCAGGCCTTGATTTTCCAAAATAGTGAACCATGTGAGGAGGACTGAGTGTTCAAATATTGGAGGTGCACTTCTCAGGGATAAGTATCCTACAGAAGATTCTGTAGTGTTACACTTTGTGTTCAGGAGAAGATTACACTCGTTTTGCGACATTCGCATATAACATGTTCACGCAGGCCATGGTTTTCCAAAAGAGTGAACCAAGTGCGGAGCATTCAGAGTCAAATGTTGGCATTTCACTTCTTAGGGAGAAGTATCCTAGAGAAGTTCCTAAACTGTAACTTTTGTGTTCAGGCGAAAATCATACTTGTTTTCTGACATTGGAATGGCACATGTTCACACAGGCCATGATTTCACAAAATAGAGAACCAAGTGCGGAGGACTCAGAGTTAAATGTTGCAAGTGCACTTCTTTAGGAGAAGTATCGTACAGAAGTTTCTATATTGTAACTCTTTGTGTTCAGGAGGAAATCACACTTGTCTTGTTTTACGACGTTTCCATGAAACATGTTCATGCATGTCATTCCCTTTGAAAATAGTGAACCACGTGAAGAGGACTCACAGTCACATGTAGCATGTGTACTTCTTTGGGAAGTCATGTGCAGCATGTGCACTTCTTTAGGATAAGTATCCTACACAGGTTTCTAACTGTAAAACTTTGTATTCTGGAGAAAACAACATTTGTTTTGTGCTGTTTCTACAAACAATGTACGAACAATGGCTTATATGAGCTTGAAAATAGCGAACAAGTGAGGACACATCAAATTCACTTGTTTCACTTTCTCTGCTCACTGATAAAAATCCTGTACATGTTCATACGTTGTAACTTTTTATGTTCAGGAGAAATTCACACTGGTTTTAGGACGTTTTCATGGAATATGTTCACGCAGGCCTTGATTTTCCAAAATAGTGAACCAAGTGAGGAGGACTGAGAATCAAATGTTCGAGGTGCAATTCTCAGGGATACGTATCCTACAGAAGATTCTGTAGTGTTACACTTTGTGTTCGGGAGAAGATCACACTCGTTTTGCGACATTCGCATATAACATGTTCACGCAGGCCATGATTTTCCAAAGAGTGAACCAAGTGCGGAGCATTAAGAGCCAAATGCTGGCATTTCACATCTTAGGGAGAAGTATCCTAGAGAAGTTTCTAAACTGTAACTTTTGTGTTCAGGCGAAAATCATACTTGTTTTCTGACATTTGAATGGCACATGTTCACACAGGCCATGATTTCACAAAATAGAGAACCAAGTGCGGAGGACTCAGAGTTAAATGTTGCAAGTGCACTTCTTTAGGAGAAGTATCGTACAGAAGTTTCTATATTGTAACTCTTTGTGTTCAGGAGGAAATCACACTGGTTTTACGACTTTTCCATGAAACACGTTCATGCATGTCATTTTCTTCGAAAATAGTGAAACAAGTGAAGAGGACTCACAGTCATATGTAGCATGTGCACTTCTTTGGGAAGTCATGTGCAGCATGTGCACTTCTTTCGGATAAGTATCCTACACAGGTTTCTAGACTGTAAAACTTTGTATTCTGGAGAAAACAACATTTGTTTTGTGCTGATTCTACCAAATATCTTTAGGCTTGTAATGAGCTTGAAAATAGTTACCAAATGAGGACGCGTCAAATTCACATGTTTCAGTTTCTCTGCTCAATGATAAGAATCCTGTAGATGTTCATACATTGTAACTTTATATTTTGAGGAGAAATTCACACTGGTTTTGTGACGTTTTCATGGAATATGTTCACGCAGGCCTTGATTTTCCAAAATAGTGAACCACGTGAGGAGGACTGAGAGTCAAATATTGGAGGTGCACCTCTCAGGGATAAGTATCCTACAGAAGATTCTGTAGTGTTACACTTTGAGTTCAGGAGAAGATCATACTCGTTTTGCGACATTCGCATATAACATGTTCACGCAGGCCATGATTTTCCAAAAGAGTGAACCAAGTGCGGAGGATTCAGAGTCAAATGTTGGCATTTCACTTCTTAGGATGAAGTATCCTAGAGAAGTTCCTAAACTGTACCTTTTGTTTTCAGGCGAAAATCATACTTGTTTTCTGACATTTGAATGGCACATGTTCACACAGGCCATGATTTCACAAAATAGAGAACCAAGTGCGGAGGACTCAGAGTTAAATGTTGCGAGTGCACTTCTTTAGGAGAAGTAGCGCACAGAAGTTTCTATATTGTAACTCTTTGTGTTAAGGAGGAAATCACACTCGTTTAACGACTTTTCCATGAAACATGTTCATGCATGTCATTTCCTTCGAAAATAGTGAACCAAGTGAAGAGGACTCACAGTCATATGTAGCATGTGCACTTCTTTGGGAAGTCATGTGCAGCATGTGCACTTCTTCAGCATAAGTATCCTACACAGGTTTCTAGACTGTAAAACTTTGTATTGTGGAGAAAACAACATTTGTTTGGTGCTGATTCTACCAACAATGTTCAGGCTTGTAATGAGCTTGAAAATAGCGACCAAGTGAGGACGCGTCAAATTCACATGTTTCACTTTCTCTGCTCAGTGATAAGAATCCTGTAGATGTGCATACGTTGTACCTTTTTATGTTCAGGCGAAATCCACATTTGTTTTGTGACGTTTTCATAGAATATGTTCACAGGCCTTGATTTTCCAAAATAGTGAACCAAGTGAGGAGGACTGAGAGTCAAATGTTGGAGGTGCACTTCTCAGGGATAAGTATCCTACAGAAGATTCTGTAGTTTTACACTTTGTGTTCAGGAGAAGATCATACTCCTTTTGCGTCATTCGCATATACCATGTTCACGCAGGCCATGATTTTACAAAAGAGTGAACCAAGTGCGGAGCATTCAGAGTCAAATGTTGGCATTTCACCTCTTAGGGATAAGTATCCTAGAGCAGTTCCTAATCTGTAACTTTTGTGTTCAGGCGAAAATCATACTTGTTTTCTGACATTTGAATGTCACAAAATAGAGAAGCAAGTGCGGAGGACTCAGAGTTAAATGTTGCAAGTGCTCTTCTTGGGAGAAGTATCTTACAGAAGTTTCTATATTTTAACTCTTTGTGTTCAGGAGGAAATCACACTTGTTTTACGATATTTCCATGAAACATGTTCATGCATGTCGTTCCCTTCCAAAATAGTGAACCAAGTGAAGAGGACTCACAGTCATATGTAGCATGTTAACTTCTACGGGAAGTCATGTATAGCATGTGCACTTCTTTCGGATAAGTATCCTACACATGTTTCTGGACTGTAAAACTTTGTATTCTGGAGAAAACAACATTTGTTTTGTGCTTATTCTACCAAATATGTGCAGGCTTGTAATGAGCTTGAAAATAGCGACCAAGTGAGGACGCATCAAATTCACATATTTCACTTTCTCTGCTCAGTGATAAGAATCCTGTAGATGTTCATACGTTGTAACTTTTTATGTTCAGGAGAAATTCACACTGGTTTCGTGACGTTTTCATGGAAAATGTTCACGCAGGCCTTGATTTTCCAAAATAGTGAACCACGTGAGGAGGAATGAGAGTCAAATGTTGGAGGTGCACTTCTCAGGGATAAGTATCCTACAGAAGATTCTGTAGTGTTACGCTTTGTGTTCAGGAAAAGATCATACTCGTTTTGCGACATTCGCATATACCATGTTCACACAGGCCATGATTTTCCAAAAGAGTGAACCAAGTGCGGAGCATTCAGAGTCAAATGTTGGCATTTCACTTCTTAGGGAGAAGTATCCTAGAGAAGTTCCTAAACTGTAACTTTTGTGTTCAGGCGAAAATCATACTTGTTTTCTGACATTTGAATGGCACATGCTCACACAGGCCATGATTTCACATAATAGAGAACCAAGTGCGGAGGACTCAGAGTTAAATGTTGCAAGTGCACTTCTTTAGGAGAAGTATCATACAGAAGTTTCTATATTGTAAGTCTTTGTGCTCAGGAGGAACTCACACTTGTTTTAAGACTTTTCCATGAAACATGTTCATGCATGTCGTTCCCTTCGAAAATAGTGAACCAAGTGAAGAGGACTCACAGTCATATGTAGCATGTGCAATTCTTTGGGACATCATGTGCAGCATGTGCACTTCTTTCGGATAAGTATCCTACACAGGTTTCTGGACTGTAAAACTTTGTATTCTGGAGAAAACAAAATTTGTTTTGTGCTTATTCTACCAAATATGTTCAGGCTTGTAATGAGCTTTTAAATAGCGACCAAGTGAGGACGCATCAAATTCACATGTTTCACTTTCTCTGCTCAGTGATAAGAATCCTGTAGGTGTTCATACGTTGTAACTTTTTATGTTCAGGAGAAATTCACATTTCTTTTGTGACGTTTTCATGGAATATGTTCACGCAGGCCTTGATTTTCCAAAATAGTGAACCAAGTGAGGAAGCCTGAGTGTGAAATGTTGAAGGTGCACTTCTCAGGGATAAGTATCCTACAGAGGATTCTGTAGTGTTACACTTTGTGTTCAGGAGAAGATCACACTCGTTGTGCGACTTTCGCATATAACATGTTCATGCCAGCCATGATTTTCCGAAAGAGTGAACCAAGTGCGGAGCATTCAGAGTCAAATGTTGGCATTTCACCTCTTAGGGATAAGTATCCTAGAGCAGTTCCTAAACTGTAACTTTTGTATTCAGGCGAAAATCATACTTGTTTTCTGACATTTGAATGTCACAAAATAGAGAAGCAAGTGCGGAGGACTCAGAGTTAAATGTTGCAAGTGCACTTCTTGGGAGAAGTATCTTACAGAAGTTTCTATATTTTAACTCTTTGTGTTCAGGAGGAAATCACACTTGTTACACGATATTTCCATGAAACATGTTCATGCATGTCGTTCCCTTCCAAAATAGTGAACCAAGTGAAGAGGACTCACAGTCATATGTAGCATGTTCACTTCTATGGGAAGTCATGTATAGCATGTGCACTTCTTTCGGATGAGTATCCTACACAGGTTTCTAGACTGTAAAACTTTGTATTCTGGAGAAAACAACATTAGTTTTGTGCTGATTCTACCAAATATCTTCAGACTTGTAATGAGCTTGAAAATAGTTACCCAATGAGGACGCGTCAAATTCACATGTTTCAGTTTCTCTGCTCAATGATAAGAATCCTGTAGATGTTCATACATTGTAACTTTATATTTTGAGGAGAAATTCACACTGGTTTTGTGACGTTTTCATGGAATATGTTCACGCAGGCCTTGATTTTCCAAAATAGTGAACCATGTGAGGAGGACTGAGTGTTCAAATATTGGAGGTGCACTTCTCAGGGATAAGTATCCTACAGAAGATTCTGTAGTGTTACACTTTGTGTTCAGGAGAAGATCACACTCGTTTTGCGACATTCGCATACAACATGTTCACGCAGGCCATGGTTTTCCAAAAGAGTGAACCAAGTGCGGGGCATTCAGAGTCAAATGTTGGCATTTCACTTCTTAGGGAGAAGTATCCTAGAGAAGTTCCTAAACTGTAACTTTTGTGTTGAGGTGAAAATCATACTTGTTTTCTGACATTTGAATGGCACATGTTCACACAGGCCATGATTTCACAAAATAGAGAACCAAGTGCGGAGGACTCAGAGTTAAATGTTGCAAGTGCACTTCTTTAGGAGAAGTATCGTACAGAAGTTTCTATATTGTAACTCTTTGTGTTCAGGAGGAAATCACACTTGTCTTGTTTTACGACGTTTCCATGAAACATGTTCATGCATGTCATTCCCTTTGAAAATAGTGAACCACGTGAAGAGGACTCACAGTCACATGTAGCATGTGTACTTCTTTGGGAAGTCATGTGCAGCATGTGCACTTCTTTAGGATAAGTATCCTACACAGGTTTCTAACTGTAAAACTTTGTATTCTGGAGAAAACAACATTTGTTTTGTGCTGTTTCTACAAACAATGTACGAACAATGGCTTATATGAGCTTGAAAATAGCGAACAAGTGAGGACACATCAAATTCACTTGTTTCACTTTCTCTGCTCACTGATAAAAATCCTGTACATGTTCATACGTTGTAACTTTTTATGTTCAGGAGAAATTCACACTGGTTTTAGGACGTTTTCATGGAATATGTTCACGCAGGCCTTGATTTTCCAAAATAGTGAACCAAGTGAGGAGGACTGAGAGTCAAATATTGGAGGTGCACCTCTCAGGGATACGTATCCTACAGAAGATTCTGTAGTGTTACACTTTGTGTTCGGGAGAAGATCATACTCGTTTTGCGACATTCGCATATAACATGTTCACGCAGGCCATGATTTTCCAAAAGAGTGAACCAAGTGCGGAGGATTCAGAGTCAAATGTTGGCATTTCACTTCTTAGGATGAAGTATCCTAGAGAAGTTCCTAAACTGTACCTTTTGTTTTCAGGCGAAAATCATACTTGTTTTCTGACATTTGAATGGCACATGTTCACACAGGCCATGATTTCACAAAATAGAGAACCAAGTGCGGAGGACTCAGAGTTAAATGTTGCGAGTGCACTTCTTTAGGAGAAGTAGCGCACAGAAGTTTCTATATTGTAACTCTTTGTGTTAAGGAGGAAATCACACTCGTTTAACGACTTTTCCATGAAACATGTTCATGCATGTCATTTCCTTCGAAAATAGTGAACCAAGTGAAGAGGACTCACAGTCATATGTAGCATGTGCACTTCTTTGGGAAGTCATGTGCAGCATGTGCACTTCTTCAGCATAAGTATCCTACACAGGTTTCTAGACTGTAAAACTTTGTATTGTGGAGAAAACAACATTTGTTTGGTGCTGATTCTACCAACAATGTTCAGGCTTGTAATGAGCTTGAAAATAGCGACCAAGTGAGGACGCGTCAAATTCACATGTTTCACTTTCTCTGCTCAGTGATAAGAATCCTGTAGATGTGCATACGTTGTACCTTTTTATGTTCAGGCGAAATCCACATTTGTTTTGTGACGTTTTCATAGAATATGTTCACAGGCCTTGATTTTCCAAAATAGTGAACCAAGTGAGGAGGACTGAGAGTCAAATGTTGGAGGTGCACTTCTCAGGGATAAGTATCCTACAGAAGATTCTGTAGTTTTACACTTTGTGTTCAGGAGAAGATCATACTCCTTTTGCGTCATTCGCATATACCATGTTCACGCAGGCCATGATTTTACAAAAGAGTGAACCAAGTGCGGAGCATTCAGAGTCAAATGTTGGCATTTCACTTCTTAGGGATAAGTATCCTAGAGAAGTTTCTAAACTGTAACTTTTGTGTTCAGGTGAATATCATACTTGCTTTCTGACATTTGAATGGCACATGTTCACACAGGCCATGATTTCACAAAATAGAGAACCAAGTGCGGTGGATTCAGAGTTAAATGTTGCAAGTGCACTTCTTTAGGAGAAGTATCGTACAGAAGTTTCTACATTGTAACTCTTTGTGTTCAGGAGGAAATCACACTTGTCTTGTTTTACGACGTTTCCATGAAACATGTTCATGCATGTCGTTCCTTTCGAAAATAGTGAACCAAGTGAAGAGGACTCACAGTCATATGTAGCATGTGCACTTCTTTGGGAAGTCATGTACAGCATGTGCACTTCTTTCAGATAAGTATCCTACACAGTTTTCTAGACTGTAAAACTTTGTATTCTGGAGAAAACAACATTTGTTTTGTGCTGATTCTACCAACAATGTTCAGGCTTGTAAAGACCTTGAAAATAATGACCAAGTGAGGATGCGACAAATTCTCTTGTTTCACTTTCTCTGCTCAGTGATAAGAATCCTGTAGATGTTCATACGTTGTAACTTTTTATGTTGAGGAGAAATTCACTGTGGTTTTGTTACCTTTTCAGGGAATTTGTTCACGCAGGCCTTGATTTTCCAAAATACTGAACCAAGTGAGGAAGACTGAGAGTCAAATGTTGGAGGTGCACTTCTCAGGGATAAGTATCCTACAGAATATTCTGTAGTGTTACGCTTTGTGTTCAGGAGAAGATCACACTCGTTGTGCGACATTCGCATATACCATGTTCATGCCAGCCATGATTTTCCGAAAGAGTGAACCAAGTGCGGAGCATTCAGAGTCAAATGTTGCAAGTGCACTTCTTGGGAGAAGTATCGTACAGAAGTTTCTATTTTGTAACTCTTTGTGTTCAGGAGGAAATCACACTGGTTTTACGACTTTTCCATGAAACACGTTCATGCATGTCATTTTCTTCGAAAATAGTGAAACAAGTGAAGAGGACTCACAGTCATATGTAGCATGTGCACTTCTTTGGGAAGTCATGTGCAGCATGTGCACTTCTTTCGGATAAGTATCCTACACAGGTTTCTAGACTGTAAAACTTTGTATTCTGGAGAAAACAACATTTGTTTTGTGCTGATTATACCAACTATGTTCAGGCTTGTAATGAGCTGGAAAATAGCGAATAAGTGAGGACGCGTCAAATTCACATGTTTCACTTTCTCTTCTCAGTGATAAGAATCCTGTAGATGTTCATACGTTGTAACTTTATATGTTCAGGATAAATTCACACTGGTTTCGTGACGTTTTCATGGAATATGTTCACACAGGCCTTGATTTTCTAAAATAGTGAACCACGTGAGGAGGACTGAGAGTCAAATATTGGAGGTGCACCTCTCAGGGATAAGTATCCTACAGAAGATTCTCTAGTGTTACACTTTGAGTTCAGGAGAAGATCATACTCGTTTTGCGTCATTCGCATATACCATGTTCACGCAGGCCATGATTTTCCAAAAGAGTGAACCATGTGCGGAGCACTCAGAGTAAAATGTTGGCATTTCACTTCTTAGGGATAAGTATCCTAGAGAAGTTTCTAAACTGTAACTTTTGTGTTCAGGTGAATATCATACTTGCTTTCTGACATTTGAATGGCACATGTTCACACAGGCCATGATTTCACAAAATAGAGAACCAAGTGCGGTGGATTCAGAGTTAAATGTTGCAAGTGCACTTCTTTAGGAGAAGTATCGTACAGAAGTTTCTACATTGTAACTCTTTGTGTTCAGAAGGAAATCACACTTGTTTTACGACGTTTCCATGAAACATGTTCATGCATGTCGTTCCCTTCGAAAATAGTGAACCAAGTGAAGAGGACTCACAGTCATATGTAGCATGTGCACTTCTTTGGGAAGTCATGTGCAGCATGTGCACTTCTTTGGCATAAGTATCCTACACAGGTTTCTAGACTGTAAAACTTTCTTTCTGGAGAAAACAACATTTGTTTTGAGCTGATTCTACCAACAATATTCAGGCTTGTAAAGACCTTGAAAATAATGACCAAGTGAGGATGCAACAAATTCTCTTGTTTCACTTTCTCTGCTCAGTGATAAGAATCCTGTAGATGTTCATACGTTGTAACTTTTTATGTTGAGGAGAAATTCACTGTGGTTTTGATACCTTTTCAGGGAATTTGTTCACGCAGGCCTTGATTTTCCAAAATACTGAACCAAGTGAGGAAGACTGAGAGTCAAATGTTGGAGGTGCACTTCTCAGGGATAAGTATCCTACAGAAGATTCTGTAGTGTTACGCTTTGTGTTCAGGAGAAGATTATACTCGTTTTGTCACATTCGCATGTAACATGTTCACGCAGGCCATGATTTTCCAAAAGAGTGTGGAGGATTCAGAGTCAAATGTTGACATTTCACTTCTTAGGGAGAAGTATCCTAGAGAAGTTCCTAAATTGTAACTTTTGTATTCAGGCCAAAATCATACTTGTTTTCTGACATTTGAATGGCACATGTTCACACAGGCCATGATTGCACAAAATAGAGAACCAAGTGCAGAAGACTCAGAGTTAAATTATGCAAGTTCGCTTCTTTAGGAGAAGTATCGTACAGAAGTTTCTATATTGTAACTCTATGTGTTCAGAAGGAAATCACACTTTTTTTACGACGTTTCCATGAAACATGTTCATGCATGTCGTTCCCTTCAAAAATAGTGAACCAAGTGAAGAGGACTCACAGTCATATGTAGCATGTGCACTTCTTTGGGAAGTCATGTGCAGCATGTGCACTTCTTTGGGATAAGTATCCTACACAGGTTTCTAGACTGTAAAACTTTGTATTCTGGAGAAAACAACATTTGTTTTGTGCTGATTCTACCAAATATCTTTAGGCTTGTAATGAGCTTGAAAATAGTTACCAAATGAGGACGCGTCAAATTCACATGTTTCAGTTTCTCTGCTCAATGATAAGAATCCTGTAGATGTTCATACATTGTAACTTTATATTTTGAGGAGAAATTCACACTGGTTTTGTGACGTTTTCATGGAATATGTTCACGCAGGCCTTGATTTTCCATAATAGTGAACCATGTGAGGAGGACTGAGTGACAAATATTGGAGGTGCACTTCTCAGGGATAAGTATCCTACAGAAGATTCTGTAGTGTTACACTTTGTGTTCAGGAGAAGATCACACTCGTTTTGTGACATTCACATATAACATGTTCACGCAGGCCATGATTTTCCAAAAGAGTGAACCAAGTGCGGAGCATTCAGAGCCAAATGTTGGCATTTCACTTCTTAGGGAGAAGTATCCAAGAGAAGTTCCTAAACTGTAACTTTTGTGTTCAGGCGAAAATCATACTTGTTTTCTGCCATTTGAATGGCACATGTTCACACAGGCCATGATTTCACAAAATAGAGAACCAAGTGCTGAGCACTCAGAGTTAAATGTTGCAAGTGCACTTCTTGGGAGAAGTATCGTACAGAAGTTTCTACATTGTAACTCTTTGTGTTCAGGAGGAAATCACACTTGTTTTGTTTTACGACGTTTCCATGAAACATGTTCATGCATGTCGTTCCCTTCGAAATAGTGAACCAAGTAAAGGAGACTCACAGTCTTATGTAGCATGTGCACTTCTTTGGGACGTCATGTGCAGCATGTGCACTTCTTTCGGATAAGTATCCTACACAGGTTTCTGGACTGTGAAACTTTGTATTCTGGAGAAAGCAAAATTTGTTTTGTGCTTATTCTACCAAATATGTTCAGGCTTGTCATGAGCTTTTAAATAGCGACCAAGTGAGGACGCATCAAATTCACATATTTCACTTTCTCTGCTCAGTGATAAGAATCCTGTAGATGTTCATACGTTGTAACTTTTTATGTTCAGGAGAAATTCACATTTCTTTTGTGACGTTTTCATGGAATATGTTCACGCAGGCCTTGATTTTCCAAAATAGTGAACCACGTGAGGAGGAATGAGAGTCAAATGTTGGAGGTGCACTTCTCAGGGATAAGTATCCTACAGAGGATTCTGTAGTGTTACGCTTTGTGTTCAGGAGAAGATCACACTCGTTGTGCGACATTCGCATATACCATGTTCATGCCAGCCATGATTTTCCGAAAGAGTGAACCAAGTGCGGAGCATTCAGAGTCAAATGTTGGCATTTCACCTCTTAGGGATAAGTATCCTAGAGCAGTTCCTAAACTGTAACTTTTGTGTTCAGGCGAAAATCATACTTGTTTTCTGACATTTGAATGTCACAAAATAGAGAAGCAAGTGCGGAGGACTCAGAGTTAAATGTTGCAAGTGCACTTCTTGGGAGAAGTATCTTACAGAAGTTTCTATATTTTAACTCTTTGTGTTCAGGAGGAAATCACACTTGTTACACGATATTTCCATGAAACATGTTCATGCATGTCGTTCCCTTCCAAAATAGTGAACCAAGTAAAGAGGACTCACAGTCATATGTAGCATGTTCACTTCTATGGGAAGTCATGTATAGCATGTGCACTTCTTTCGGATGAGTATCCTACACAGGTTTCTAGACTGTAAAACTTTGTATTCTGGAGAAAACAACATTAGTTTTGTGCTGATTCTACCAAATATCTTCAGACTTGTAATGAGCTTGAAAATAGTTACCCAATGAGGACGCGTCAAATTCACATGTTTCAGTTTCTCTGCTCAATGATAAGAATCCTGTAGATGTTCATACATTGTAACTTTATATTTTGAGGAGAAATTCACACTGGTTTTGTGACGTTTTCATGGAATATGTTCACGCAGGCCTTGATTTTCCAAAATAGTGAACCATGTGAGGAGGACTGAGTGTTCAAATATTGGAGGTGCACTTCTCAGGGATAAGTATCCTACAGAAGATTCTGTAGTGTTACACTTTGTGTTCAGGAGAAGATCACACTCGTTTTGCGACATTCGCATACAACATGTTCACGCAGGCCATGGTTTTCCAAAAGAGTGAACCAAGTGCGGAGCATTCAGAGTCAAATGTTGGCATTTCACTTCTTAGGGAGAAGTATCCTAGAGAAGTTCCTAAACTGTAACTTTTGTGTTCAGGCGAAAATCATACTTGTTTTCTGACATTTGAATGGCACATGTTCACACAGGCCATGATTTCACAAAATAGAGAACCAAGTGCGGAGGACTCAGAGTTAAATGTTGCAAGTGCACTTCTTTAGGAGAAGTATCGTACAGAAGTTTCTATATTGTAACTCTTTGTGTTCAGGAGGAAATCACACTTGTCTTGTTTTACGACGTTTCCATGAAACATGTTCATGCATGTCATTCCCTTTGAAAATAGTGAACCACGTGAAGAGGACTCACAGTCATATGTAGCATGTGTACTTCTTTGGGAAGTCATGTGCAGAATGTGCACTTCTTTAGGATAAGTATCCTACACAGGTTTTTAACTGTAAAACTTGTATTCTGGAGAAAACAACATTTGTTTTGTGCTGTTTCTACAAACAATGTTCAGGCTTATACGAGCTTGAAAATAGCGAACAAGTGAGGACACATCAAATTCACTTGTTTCACTTTCTCTGCTCACTGATAAAAATCCTGTACATGTTCATACGTTGTAACTTTTTATGTTCAGGAGAAATTCACACTGGTTTTCGGACGTTTTCATGGAATATGTTCACGCAGGCCTTGATTTAACAAAATAGTGAACCAAGTGAGGAGGACTGCGAATCAAATGTTGGAGGTGCACTTCTCAGGGATACGTATCCTACAGAAGATTCTGTAGTGTTACACTTTGTGTTCAGGAGAAGATCACACTCGTTTTGCGACATTCGCATATAACATGTTCACGCAGGCCATGATTTTCCAAAGAGTGAACCAAGTGCGGAGCATTAAGAGCCAAATGCTGGCATTTCACATCTTAGGGAGAAGTATCCTAGAGAAGTTCCTAAACTGTAACTTTTGTGTTCAGGCGAAAATCATACTTGTTTTCTGACATTTGAATGGCACATGTTCACACAGGCCATGATTTCACAAAATAGAGAACCAAGTGCGGAGGACTCAGAGTTAAATATTGCAAATGCACTTCTTTAGGAGAAGTATCATACAGAAGTTTCTATACTGTAACTCTTTGGGTTCAGGAAGAAATCACACTGGTTTTACGACTTTTCCATGAAACAAGTTCATGCATGTCATTTCCTTCGAAAATAGTGAACCAAGTGAAGAGGACTCACAGTCATATGTAGCATGTGCACTTCTTTGGGAAATCATGTGCAGCATGTGCACTTCTTTAGGATAAGTATCCTACACAGGTTTCTAGACTGTAAAACTTTGTATTCTGGAGAAAACAACATTTGTTTTGTGCTGATTCTACCAAATATCTTTAGGCTTGTAATGAGCTTGAAAATAGTTACCAAATGAGGACGCGTCAAATTCACATGTTTCAGTTTCTCTGCTCAATGATAAGAATCCTGTAGATGTTCATACATTGTAACTTTATATTTTGAGGAGAAATTCACACTGGTTTTGTGACGTTTTCATGGAATATGTTCACGCAGGCCTTGATTTTCCAAAATAGTGAACCATGTGAGGAGGACTGAGTGACAAATATTGGAGGTGCACTTCTCAGGGATAAGTATCCTACAGAAGATTCTGTAGTATTACACTTTGTGTTCAGGAGAAGATCACACTCGTTGTGCGACATTCGCATATAACATGTTCATGCCAGCCATGATTTTCCGAAAGAGTGAACCAAGTGCGGAGCATTCAGAGCCAAATGTTGGCCTTTCACTTCTTAGGGAGAAGGATCCTAGAGAAGTTCCTAAACTGTAACTTTTGTGTTCAGGCGAAAATCATACTTGTTTTCTGCCGTTTGAATGGCACATGTTCACACAGGCCATGATTTCACAAATAGAGAACCAAGTGCTGAGCACTCAGAGTTAAATGTTGCAAGTGCACTTCTTGGGAGAAGTATCGTACAGAAGTTTCTACATTGTAACTCTTTGTGTTCAGGAGGAAATCACACTTGTTTTGTTTTACGACGTTTCCATGAAACATGTTCATGCATGTCGTTCCCTTCGAAAATAGTGAACCAAGTAAAGGGGACTCACAGTCTTATGTAGCATGTGCACTTCTTTGGGACGTCATGTGCAGCATGTGCACTTCTTTCGGATAAGTATCCTACACAGGTTTCTGGACTGTAAAACTTTGTATTCTGGAGAAAACAACATTTGTTTTGTGCTTATTCTACCAAATATGTGCAGGCTTGTAATGAGCTTGAAAATAGCGACCAAGTGAGGACGCATCAAATTCACATGTTTCACTTTCTCTGCTCAGTGATAAGAATCCTGTAGGTGTTCATACGTTGTAACTTTTTATGTTCAGGAGAAATTCACACTGGTTTCGTGACGTTTTCATGGAAAATGTTCACGCAGGCCTTGATTTTCCAAAATAGGGAACCACATGAGGAGGAATGAGAGTCAAATGTTGGAGGTGCACTTCTCAGGGATAAGTATCCTACAGAAGATTCTGTAGTGTTACGCTTTGTGTTCAGGAGAAGAGTATACTCGTTTTGCGACATTCGCAGGTAACATGTTCACGCAGGCCATGATTTTCCAAAAGAGTGTGGAGGATTCAGACTCAAATGTTGACATTTCACTTCTTAGGGAGAAGTATCCTAGAGAAGTTCCTAAATTGTAACTTTTGTATTCAGGCCAAAATCATACTTGTTTTCTGACATTTGAATTGCACATGTTCACACAGGCTATGATTGCACAAAATAGAGAACCAAGTGTAGAACACTCAGAGTTAAATTATGCAAGTTCGCTTCTTTAGGAGAAGTATCGTACAGAAGTTTCTATATTGTAACTCTTTGTGTTCAGAAGGAAATCACACTTGTTTTACGACGTTTCCATGAAACATGTTCATGCATGTCGTTCCCTTCGAAAATAGTGAACCAAGTGAAGAGGACTCACAGTCATATGTAGCATGTGCACCTCTTTGGGAAGTCATGTGCAGCATGTGCACTTCTTTGGGATAAGTATCCTACACAGGTTTCTAGACTGTAACACTTTGTATTCTGGAGAAAACAACATTTGTTTTGTGCTGATTCTACCAAATATCTTTAGGCTTGTAATGAGCTTGAAAATAGTTACCAAATGAAGACGCGTCAAATTCACATGTTCCACTTTCTCTGCTCAGTGATAAGAATCCTGTAGGTGTTCATACGTTGTAACTTTTTATGTTCAGGAGAAATTCACATTTCTTTTGTGACGTTTTCATGGAATATGTTCACGCAGGCCTTGATTTTCCAAAATAGTGAACCAAGTGAGGAAGCCTGAGTGTGAAATGTTGGAGGTGCACTTCTCAGGGATAAGTATCCTACAGAGGATTCTGTAGTGTTACACTTTGTGTTCAGGAGAAGATCACACTCGTTGTGCGACATTCGCATATAACATGTTCATGCCAGCCATGATTTTCCGAAAGAGTGAACCAAGTGCGGAGCATTCAGAGTCAAATGTTGGCATTTCACCTATTAGGGATAAGTATCCTAGAGCAGTTCCTAAACTGTAACTTTTGTGTTCAGGCGAAAATCATACTTGTTTTCTGACATTTGAATGGCACATGTTCACACAAGCCTTGGTTTCACAAAATAGAGAACCAAGTGCGGAGGACTCAGAGTTAAATGTTGCAAGTGCACTCCTTTAGGAGAAGTGTCGTACAGAAGTTTCTATATTTTAACTCTTTGTCTTGAGGAGGAAATCACACTTTTTTTACGACGTTTCCCTGAAACATGTTCATGCATGTCGTTCCCTTCAGAAATAGTGAACCAAGTGAAGAGGACTCACAGTCATATGTAGCATGTACACTTCTTTGGGAAGTCATGTGCAGCATGTGCACTTCTTTCGGATAAGTACCCTACATGGGATTTCTAGACTGTAAAACTTTGTATTCTGGAGAAAACAACATTTGTTATGTGCTGGTTCTATGAACTATGTTCAGGATTATAATGAGCTTGAACATATCGACCCAGTGAGGACGCGTCAAATTCACATTTTTCACTTTCTCTTCTCAGTGATAAGAATCTTGTAGATGTTCATACGTTGTAACTTTTTATGTTCAGGAGAAATTCACACTGGTTTTGTCACGTTTTCATGGAATATGTTCACACAGGCCTTGATTTTCCAAAATAGTGAACCAGTGAAGAGGACTGAGAGTCAAATGTTGGAGGTGCACTTCTCAGGGATAAGTATCCTACAGAAGATTCTGTAGTGTTACGCTTTGTGTTCAGGTGAAGATCATACTCGTTTTGCGACATGCGCATATAACATGTTCACGCAGGCCATGATTTTCCAAAGGACTGAACCAAGTGCGGAGTATTCAGAGTCAAATGTTGGCATTTCACTTCTTAGGGAGAAGTATCCTGGAGAAGTTCCTGAACTGTAACTTTTCTGTTCAGGCGAAAATCATACTTGTTTTCTGACATTTGAATGGCTCATGTTCACAGAGGCCATGATTTCACAAAATAGAGAACCACGTGCGGAGGACTCAGAGTTAAATGTTGCAAGTACGCTTCTTTAGGAGAAGTATCGTACAGAGGTTTCTGTATTGTAAATCTTTGTGTTCAGGAGGAAATCACACTTGTTTTACTACGTTTCCATGAAACATGTTCATGCAAGTCGTTCCCTTCGAAAATAGTGAACCAAGTGAAGAGGACTCACAGTCATATGTAGCATGTGCACTTCTTTGGGAAGTCATGTGCAGCATGTGCACTTCTTCCGATAAATATCCTACACTGGTTTCTAGACTATAAAACTTTGTATTCTGTAGAAAACAACATTTTTTTTGTGCAAATCCTACCAACTATGTTCAGGCTTGTAATGAGCTTGAAAATAGTGACCAAGTGAGGACGCGTAAAATTCACATGTTTCACTTCCTCTTCTCAGTGATAAGAATCCTCTAGATGTTCATACGTTGTAACTTTTTATGTTCAGGAGAAATTCACACTGGGTTTGTGAGGTTTTCATGGAATATGCTCACGCAGGCCTTGATTTTCCAAAATAGTGAACCAAGTGAGGAGGACTGAGAGTCAAATGTTGGAGGTGCACTTCTCAGGGATAAGTATCCTACAGAAGATTCTGTAGTGTTACGCTTTATGTTCAGGAGAAGATCATACTCTTTTTGCGAAATTCGCATATAACATGTACACCCAGGCCATGATTTTCCAAAAGAGTTAACCAAGTGCGGTGCATTCAGAGTCAAATGTTGGCATTTCACTTCTTAGGGATAAGTACCCTAGAGTAGTTCCTAAACTGTAACTTTTGTGTTCAGGCGAAAATCATACTTGTTTTTATGACATTTGAATGGCACATGTTCACACAGGCCATGATTTCACAAATACAGAACCAAGTGCGGAGGACTCAGAGTTAAATGTTGCAAGTGCGCTTCTTTAGGAGAAGTATCGTACAGAAGTTTCTGTATTGTAACTCTTTGTGTTCAGGAGGAAATCACACTTGTTTTACGACATTTCCAAGAAACATGTTTATGCATGTCGTACCCTTTGAAAATAGTGAAGCAAGTGAAGAGGACTCACAGTCACATGTAGCATGTGCACTTCTTTGGGATGTCATGTGCAGCATGTGCACTTCTTTCGGATAAGTATCCTACACAGGTTTCTAGACTGCAAAACTTTGTATTCTGGAGAAAACAACATTTGTTTTGTGCTGATTCTACCAACTATGTTCAGGCTTGTAATGAGCTTGAAAATAGTGACCAAGTGAGGATTCCTCAAATTCACATGTTTCGCTTTCTCTTCTCAGTGATAAGATTCCTGTAGGTGTTCATACGTGATATCTTTTTATGTTCCGGAGAAATGCACACTGGTTTTGTGACGTTTTCATGGAATATGTTCACGCAGGCCTTGATTTTCCAAAAGAGTGAAGCAAGTGAGGAGCACTGAGAGACAAATTTTGGAGGTGCACTTCTCAGGGATAAGAATCCTACAGAAGATTCTGTAGTGTTACGCTTTGCGTTCAGGAGAAGATCATCCTCGTTTTGCGACATTCGCACATAACATGTTCACGCAGGCCATGATTTTCCATAAGAGTTAACCAAGTGCGGTGGACTCAGAGTTAAATGCTGCAAGTGCTCTTCTTTAGGAGAAGAATCATACAGAAATTTCTATAATGTAACTCTTTGTGTTCAGGAGGAAACCACACTTGTTTTAGGACGTTTCCATGTAACGTGTTCATGCATGTCCTTCCCTTCGAAAACAGTGAACCAAGTGAAGAGGACTCACAATCATATGTAGCATGTGCACTTCTTTGGGAAGTCATATGCAGTATGTGCACTTCTTTCAGATAAGTATTCTACACAGGTTTCTAGACGGTAACACTTTGTATTCTGGAGAAAACAATCTTTGTTTTGTGCTGATTCTACCAACTATTTTCAGGCTTGTAATGAGCTTGAAAAAAGTGACCAAGAGAGGACGCGACAAATTCACATGTTTCACTTTCTCTTCTCAGTGATAAGAATCCTGTAGATGTTCGTACGTTGTAACTTTTTATGTTCCAGAGAAATGCACACTGGTTTTGTGAAGGTTTCATGGAATATGTTCAGGCAGGCCTTGATTTTCCAAAAGACTGAACCAAGTGAGTAGGACTGAGAGTCAAATGTTGGAGGTCCACTTCTCAGGGATAAGTATCCTACAGAAGATTCTGTAGTGTTGCGATTTGTGTTCAGGAGAAGATCATACTTTTTTGCGACATTTGCATATAATATGTGCACGCAGGCCATGATTTTCCAAAAGAGTGAACCAAGTGCGGAGCATTCAGAGTCAAATATTTTCATTTCTCTTCTTAGGGATAAGTATCCTAGAGAAGTTCCTAAACTGTAACTTTTGTGTTCAGGCGAAAATCATACATGTTTTCTGACACTTGAATGGCACAAGTTCACACAGACCATGATTTCACAAAATAGAGAACCAAGTGCGGAGGACTCAGAGTTAAATGTTGCAAGTGTGCTTCTTTAGGGGAAGTATTGTACAGAAGTTTGTATAGTGTAACTCTTTGTGTACAGGAGGAAATCACACTTGTATTAAGAAGTTTCAATGAAACATGTTCATGCATGTTTCCCTTCGGAAATATTGAACCAAGTGAAGAGGTCTCACAGTCATATGTAGTATGTGCACGTCTTTGGGAAGTCATGTGCAGCACGTGCACTTCTTTCGGATAAGTACCCTACACAGGTTTCTAGACTGTAAAACTTTGTATTCTGGACAAAACAACATTTGTTTTGTGGTGATTCTACCAACTATGTTCAGACTTGTAATGAGATTGAAAATAGTGACCAAGTGAGGACGCATCAAATTCACATATTTCACTTTTTCTGCTTAGTGATAAGAATTCTGTAGATGTTCATATGTTGAAACTTTTTATGTACAGGAGAAATTCTCATTGGTTTTGTGACGTTTTCATGGAATATGTTCACGCAGGCCTTGATTTTCCAAAATAGTGAACCAAGGGAGGATGACTAAGAGTCAAATGTTGGAGGTGCACTTCTTACCATTAAGCATCCTACAGACGATTCTGTAGTGTTACGCTTTGTGTCAGGAGAAGATCATACTCGTTTTGCGACATTCGCATATATCATGTTCACGCAGGCCTTGATTTTCCAAAATAGTGAACCAAGGGAGGAGGACTGAGAGTCAAATGTTGGAGGTGCACTTCTCAAGCATAAGTATCCTACAGAAGATTCTGTAGTGTTACGCTTTGTGTTCAGGTGAAGATCATACTCGTTTTGCGACATTTGTATATAACATGTTCACGCAGGCCCTGATTTTCCAAAAGTGTGGACCAAGTGCGGAGGATTTGGAGTCAAATGTTGTCATTTCAATTCTTAGGGGTAAGTATCCTAGAGAAGTTCCTATACTGTAACTTTTGTGTTCAGGCAAAAATCATACTTGCTCTCTGACATTGGAATGGCACATGTTCACACAGGCCATGATTTCACAAAATAGAGAACCAAGTGCGTAGGACTCAGAGTTAAATGTTGCAAGTTCGCTTCTTTAGGAGAAGTATCGTACAGAAGTTTCTGTATTGTAACTCTTTGTGTTCAGGAGGAAATCACACTTGTTTTACGACGTTTCCCTTCGAAATTAGTGAACCCTGTGAATAGGACTCACACAGGCCATGATTTCACACAATAGAGAACCACGTGCGGAGGACTCAGAGTTAAATGTTGCAAGTGCGCTTCCAGAAGTTTCTGTATTGTAAATCTTTGTGTTCAGGAGGAAATCACACTTGTTTTACGACGTTTCCATGAAACATGTTCATGCATGTCGTTCCCTTCGAAAATAGTGAACCAACTGAAGAGGACTCACAGTCATATGTAGCATGTGCACTTCTTTGGGAAGTCATGTGCAGCATGTGCACTTCTTTCGGATAAGTATCCTACACTGGTTTCTAGACTATAAAACTTTGTATTCTGGAGAAAACAACATTTGTTTTGTGCGGATCCTACCAACTATGTTCAGGCTTGTAATGAGCTTGAAAATAGTGACCAAGTGAGAATGCGTCAAATTCACACGTTTCACTTTCTCTTCTCAGTGATAAGAAACCTCTAGATGTTCATACGTTGTAACTTTTTATGTTCAGGAGAAATTCACACTGGTTTTGTGAAGTTTTCATGGAATATGTTCACGCAGGCCTTGATTTTCCAAAATAGTGAACCAAGTGAGGAGGACTGAGAGTCAAATGTTGGAGGTGCACTTCTCAGGGATAAGTATCCTACAGAAGATTCTGTAGTGTTACGCTTTGTGTTCAGGAGAAGATCATCCTCGTTTTGTGACATTCGCACATAACATGTTCACGCAGGCCATGATTTTCCAAAAGTGTGAACCAAGTGCGGAGGATTCAGAGTCAAATGTTGGCATTTCACTTCTTAGGGATAAGTATCCTAGAGAAGTTCCTAAACTGTAACTTTTGTGTTCAGGCGAAAATCATACTTGTTTTCTGACATTTGAATGGCACATGTTCACACAGGCCATGATTTCACAAAATAGAGAACTAAGTGCGGAGGACTCAGAGTTAAATGTTGCAAGTGCGCTTCCAGAAGTTTCTGTATTGTAAATCTTTGTGTTCAGGAGGAAATCACCCTTGTTTTACGATGTTTCCATGAAACATGTTCATGCATGTCCTTCCCTTCGAAAATAGTGAACCAAGGGAAGAGGACTCACAGTCATATGTAGCATTTGCACTTCTTTGGGAAGTCATGTGCAGCATGTGCACTTCTTTCTGATGAGTATCATACACAGGTTTCTAGTCTGTAAACCTTTGTATTCTGGAGAAAGCAACATTTGTTTTGTGCTGATTCTACCAACTATGTTCAGGCTTGTAATGAGCTTGAAAATAGTGACCAAGTGAGGACGCGTCAAATTCACATGTTTCACTTTCTCTTCTCAGTGATAAGAATCCTATAGATGTTCATACGGTGTAACTTTTTATGTTCAGGAGAAATTCACACTGGTTTTGTGAGGTTTTCATGGAATATGTTCACGAAGGCCTTGATTTTCCAAAACAGTGAACCAAGTGAGGAGGACTGAGAGTCAAATGTTGGAGGTGCACTTCTCAGGGATAAGTATCCTACAGAACATTCTGTAGTGTTACGCTGTGTGTTCAGGAGAAGATCATACTCGTTTTGCGACATTCGCATACAACATGTACACCCAGGCCATGATTTTCCAAAAGAGTGAACCAAGTGCGGAGCATTCAGAGTCAAATGTTGGCATTTCACTTCTTAGGGATAAGTATCCTAGAGAAGTTCCTAAACTGTAACTTTTGTGTTCAGGCGAAAATCATACTTGTTTTCTGACATTTGAATGGCACATGTTCACACAGGCCATGATTTCACAAAAAAGAGAACCAAGTGCGAAGGACTCAGAGTTAAATGTTGCAAGTGCGCTTCCAGAAGTTTCTGTATTGTAAATCTTTGTGTTCAGGAGGAAATCACCCTTGTTTTACGACATTTCCATGAAACATGTTCATGCATGTCGTTTCCTTCGAAAATAGTGAACCAAGGGAAGAGGAATCACAGTCATATGTAGCATTTGCACTTCTTTGTGAAGTCATGTGCAGCATGTGCACTTCTTTCGGATGAGTATCCTACACAGTTTTCTAGTCTGTAAAACTTTGTATTCTGGAGAAAACAACATTTGTTTTGTGCTGATTCTACCAACTATGTTCAGGCTTGTAATGAGCTTGAAAATAGTGACCAAGTGAGGATGCGTCAAATTCACATGTTTCACTTTCTTTTCTCAGTGATAAGAATCCTATAGATGTTCATACGGTGTTACTTTTTATGTTCAGGAGTAATTCACACTGGTTTGTGATGTTTTCATGGAATATGTTCATGCAGGTCTTGATTTTCCAAAATAGTGAACCAAGAGAAGTGTACTGAGAGTCAAATGTTGGAGGTGCACTTCTCAGGCATAAGTATCCTACAGAAGATTCTGTAGTGTTACGCTTATTGTTCAGGTGAAGATCATACTCGTTTTGCGACATTCGCATATAACATGTTCACGCAGGTCATGATTTTCCAAAAGAGTGAACCAAGTGCGTAGGATTCAGAGTCAAATGTTGTCATTTCAATTCTTAGGGAAAAGTATCCTAGAGAAGTATCTATACTGTAACTTTTGTGTTCAGGCAAAAATCACACTTGCTCTCTGACATTTGAATGGCACATGTTCACACAGGCCATGATTTCACAAAATAGGCAGCCAAGTGCGGAGGACCCAGAGTTAAATGTTGCAAGTACGCTTCTTTAGGAGAAGTATCGTACAGAAGTTTCTGTATTGTAACTCTTTGTGTTCAGGAGAAATCACACTTGTTTTACGACGTTTCCATGAAACATGTTCATGCATGTCGTTCCCTTCGAAAATAGTGAACCAAGTGAAGGGGACTCACAGTCATATGTAGCATGTGCAATTCTTTGGGAAGTCATGTGCAGCATGTGGACTTCTTTCGGATAAATATCCTACACTGGTTTCTAGACTATAAAACTTTGTATTCTGGAGAAAACAACATTTGTTTTGTGCGGATCCTACCAACTATATTCAGGCTTGTAATGAGCTTGAAAATAGTGACCAAGTGAGGATGCGTCAAATTCACATGTTTCACTTCCTCTTCTCAGCGATAAGAATCCTGTAGATGTTCATACGTTGTAACTTTTTATGTTCAGAAGAAATTCACACTGGTTTTGTGAGGTTTTCATGGAATATGTTCACGCAGGCCGTGATTTTCCAAAATAGTGAACCAAGTGAGGAGGACTGAGAGTCAAATGTTGGAGGTGCACTTCTCAGGCATAAATATCCTACAGAAGATTCTGTAGTGTTACGCTTTATGTGCAAGAGAAAATCATACTCGTTTTGCGACATTCGCATATAACATGTTCACGCAGGCCATAATTTTCCAAAAGAGTATACGAAGTGCAGAGCATTCAGAGTCAAATGTTGGCATTTCACTTCTTAGGGATAAGTATCCTAGAGAAGTTCCTAAACTGTAACCTTTGTGTTCAGGCGAAAATCATACTTGTTTTCTGACATTTGAATGGCACATGTTCACACAGGCCATGATTTCACAAAATAGAGAACCAAGTGCGGAGGACTCAGAGTTAAATTTTGCAAGTGCGCTTCCAGAAGTTTCTGTATTGTAAATCTTTGTGTTCAGGAGGAAATCACACTTGTTTTACGACGTTTCCATGAAACATGTTCATGCATGTCGTTCCCTTCGAAAATAGTGAACCAAGTGAAGAGGACTCACAGTCATATGTGGCATATGCACTTGTTTTGGAAGTCATGTGCAGCATGTGCACTTCTTTCGGATAAGTATCGTACACTGGTTTCTCGACTATAAAACTTTGTATTCTGGAGAAAACAACATTTGTTTTGTGCGGATACTACCAACTATGTTCAGGCTTGTAATGAGCTTGAAAATAGTGACCAAGTGAGGACGCGTCAAATTCACATGTTTCACTTCCTCTTCTCAGTGATAAGAATCCTCTAGATGTTCATATGTTGTAACTTTTTATGTTCAGGAGAAATTCACACTGGTTTTGTGACGTTTTTATGGAATATGTTCACACAGGCCTTGATTTTCCAAAAGAGTGAACCAAGTGAGGAGGACTGAGAGTCAAATGTTGGAGGTGCACTTCTCAGGGATAAGTATCCTACAGAAGATTCTGTAGTGTTACGCTGTGTGTTCAGGAGAAGATCATACTAGTTTGCGACATTCGCATATAACATGAACACCCAGGCCATGATTTTCCAAAAGAGTTAACCAAGTGCTGAGCATTCAGAGTCAAATGTTGGCATTTCACTTCTTGGGGATAAGTATCCTAGAGAAGTTCCTAAACTGCAAGTTAGTGTTCAGGCGAAAATCATACTTGTTTTCTGACATTTGAATGGCACATGTTCACACAGGCCATGATTTCACAAAATAGAGGACCACGTGCGGAGGACTCAGAGTTAAATGTTGCAATTGCGCTTCTTTAGGAGAGGTATCGTCCAGAAGTTTCAATATTGTAACTCTTTGTGTTCAGGAGGAAAACACACTTGTTTCACGACGTTTCCATGAAACATGTTCATGCATGTCGTTCCCTTCGAAAATAGTGAACCAAGTGAAGAGGACTCACAGTCATATGTAGCATGTGCACTTCTTTGGGAAGTCATGTGCAGAATGTGCACTTCTTACGGATAAGTATCCTACACAGGTTTCTAGACTGTAAAACTTTGTATTCTGGAGAAAACAACATTTGTTTTGTGCTGATTCTACCAACTATGGTCAGGCTTGTATTGAGCTTGAAAATAGTGACCAATTGAGGACACGTCAAATTCACATATTAATCCTGTAAATGTTCATACGTTGTAACTTTTTATGTTCAGGAGAAATTCACACTGGTTTTGTGACGTTTTCATGGAATATGTTCACGCAGGTCTTGATTTTCCAAAATAGTGAACCACGTGAGGAGGACGGAGAGTCAAATGTTGGAGGTGCACTTCTCAGGGATAAGTATCCTACAGAAGATTCTGTAGTGTTACGCTTTGTATTCAGGTGAAGATCATACTCGTTTTGCGACATTCGCATATAACATGTTCACGCAGGCCATGATTTTCCAAATGAGTGAACCAAGTGCGGAGGATTCGGAGTCAAAACTTGTCATTTCAATTCTTAGGGATAAGTATCCTAGATAAGTTCCTATACTGTAACTTTTGTGTTCAGGCAAAAATCATACTTGCTCTCTGACATTTGAATGGCACATGTTCACACAGGCCATGATTTCACAAAATAGGGAGCCAAGTGCGGAGGACTCAGAGTTAAATGTTGCAAGTACGCTTCTTTAGGAGAAGTATCGTACAGAAGTTTCTGTTTTGTAACTCTTTGTGTTCAGGAAGAAATCACACTTGTTTTACGACGTTTCCATGAAACATGTTCATGCATATCGTTCCCTTCGAAACTAGTGAACCCAGTGAATAGGACTCACAGTAATATGTAGCATATGTGCACTTCTTTGGGAAGTCATGTGCAGCATGTGCACTTTTTTCGGATAAGTATGCTACACAGGTTTCTGGACTGTAAAACTTTGTATTCTGGAGAAAACAACATTTGTTTTGTGGTGATTCTACCAACTATGTTCAGGCTTGTAATGAGCTTGAAAATAGTGACCAAGTGAGGATGTGTCAAATTCACATGTTTCACTTTCTCTTCTCAGTGATAAGAATCCCGTAGATGTTCATACGTTGTAACTTTTTATGTTCAGGAGAAGTTCACATTGGTTTTGTGACGTTTTCATGGAATATGTTCACGCAGGCCTTGATTTTCCAAAATAGTGAACCAAGTGAGGAGGACTGAGTGTCAAATGTTGGAGGTGTGCTTCTAAGGGATAAGTATCCTACAGAAGATTCTGTAGTGTTACACTTTGTGTTCAGGAGAAGATCATACTCGTTTTGCGACATTCGCATATAACATGTTCACGCAGGCCATGCTTTTCCAAAAGAGTGAACCAAGTGTGGAGCATTCAGAGTCAAATGTTGGCATTTCACTACTTAGGGATAGGTATCCTAGAGAAGTTCCTTAACTGTAAGTGTTGTGTTCAGGCGAAAATCATACTTGTTTTCTGACATTTGAATGGCACATGTTCACACAGGCCATGATTTCACAAAATAGAGGACCACATGCGGAGGACTCAGAGTTAAATGTTGCAATTGCGCTTCTTTAGGAGAAGTATCGTCCAGAAGTTTCTATATTGTAACTCTTTGTGTTCAGGAGGAAATCACACTTGTTTTACGACGTTTCCATGAAACATGTTCATGAATGTCGTTCCCTTCGAAAATAGTGAACCCAGTGAAGAGGACTCACAGTCATATGTAGCATGTGCACTTCTTTGGGAAGTCATGTGCAGAATGTGCACTTCTTAAGGATAAGTATCCTACACAGGTTTCTAGACTGTAAAACTTTGTATTCTGGAGAAAACAACATTTGTTTTGTGCTGATTCTACCAACTATGGTCAGGCTTGTAATGAGCTGGAAAACAGCGATCAAGGTAGGACACGTCAAATTCACGTTTCACTTCCTCTTCTCAGTGATAAGAATCCTGTAGATGTTCATACGTTGTAACTTTTTATGTTCAGTAGAAATTCACACTGGTTTTGTGACGTTTTCATGGAATATGTTCACGCAGGCCTTGATTTTCCAAATAGTGAACCAAGTGAGGAGGACTGAGAGTCAAATGTTGGAGGTGCACTTCTCAGGGATAAGTATCCTACAGAAGATTCTGTAGTGTTACACTTTGTGTTCAGGAGAAGATCATACTCGTTTTGCGACATTCGCACATAACATGTTCAAGCAGGCCATGATTTTCCAAAAGAGTAAACCAAGTGCGGAGCATTCATAGTCAAATGTTGGCATTTCACTTCTTAGGGATACATATCCTAGAGAAGTTCCTTAAACTGTAACTTTTGTGTTCAGGGGAAAATCATACTTTTTTTCTGACATTTGAATGGCACATGTTCACACAGGCCATGATTTCACAAAATAGAGAACCAAGTGCAGAGGACTCAGAGTAAAATGTTGCAAGTGCATTTCTTCAGGAGAAGTATCTTACAGAAGTTTCTATATTGTAACTCTTTGTGTTCAGGAGGAAATCACAGTTGTTTTACGATGTTTCCATGAAACATGTTCATGCATGTCCTTCCCTTCGAAAATAGTGAACCAAGTGAAGAGGACTCACAATCATATGTAGCATGTGCACTTCTTTGGGAAGTCATGCGCAGCATGTGCACTTCTTTCGGATAAGTATCCTACACAGATTTCTGGACTGTAAAACTTTGTATTCTGGAGAAAACTACATTTGTTTTGTACTGATTCTACCAACTATGTTCATGCTTGTACTGAGCTTGAAAATAGTGACCAAGTGAGGACACGTCAAATTCACATATTAATCCTGTAAATGTTCATACGTTGTAACTTTTTATGTTCAGGAGAAATTCACACTGGTTTTGTGACGTTTTCATGGAATATGTTCACGCAGGTCTTGATTTTCCAAAATAGTGGACCACGTGAGGAGGACTGAGAGTCAAATGTTGGAGGTGCACTTCTCAGGGATAAGTATCCTACAGAAGATTCTGTAGTGTTACGCTTTGTATTCAGGTGAAGATCATACTCGTTTTGCGACATTCGCATATAACATGTTCACGCAGGCCATGATTTTCCAAATGAGTGAACCAAGTGCGGAGGATTCGGAGTCAAAACTTGTCATTTCAATTCTTAGGGATAAGTATCCTAGATAAGTTCCTATACTGTCACTTTTGTGTTCAGGCAAAAATCATACTTGCTCTCTGACATTTGAATGGCACATGTTCACACAGGCCATGATTTCACAAAATAGGGAGCCAAGTGCGGAGGACTCAGAGTTAAATGTTGTAAGTATGCTTCTTTAGGAGAAGTATCGTACAGAAGTTTCTGTTTTGTAACTCTTTGTGTTCAGGAGGAAATCACACTTGTTTTACGACGTTTCCATGAAACATGTTCATGCATATCGTTCCCTTCGAAACTAGTGAACCCAGTGAATAGGACTCACAGTAATATGTAGCATATGTGCACTTCTTTGGGAAGTCATGTGCAGCATGTGCACTTTTTTCGGATAATTATGCTACACAGGTTTCTGGACTGTAAAACTTGTATTCTGGAGAAAACAACATTTGTTTTGTGGTGATTCTACCAACTATGTTCAGGCTTGTAATGAGCTTGAAATTAGTGACCAAGTGAGGATGTGTCAAATTCACATGTTTCACTTTCTCTTCTCAGTGATAAGAATCCCGTAGATGTTCATACGTTGTAACTTTTTATATTCAGGAGAAGTTCACATTGGTTTTGTGATGTTTTCATGGAATATGTTCACGCAGGCCTTGATTTTCCAAAAGAGTGAACCAAGAGAGGAGGACTGAGTGTCAAATGTTGGAGGTGCGCTTCTCAGGGATAAGTATCCTACAGAAGATTCTGTAGTGTTACACTTTGTGTTCAGGAGAAGATCATACTCGTTTTGCGACATTCGCATATAACATGTTCACGCAGGCCATGATTTTCCAAAAGTGTGGACCAAGTGCGGAGGATTCGGAGTCAAATGTTGTCATTTCAATTCTTAGGGATAAGTATCCTAGAGAAGTTCCTATACTGTAACTTTTGTGTTCAGGCAAAAATAATACTTGCTCTCTGACATTTGAATGGCACATGTTCACACAGGCCATGATTTCACAAATAGAGAACCAAGTGCGGAGGACTCTAGAGTTAAAGGTTGCAAGTGCACTTCTTTAGGAAGTATCGCACAGAAGTTTCTATATTGTAACTCTTTGTGTTGAAGAGGAAATCACACTTGTTTTACGACGTTTGTAAGAAACATGTTCATGCATGTCGTTCGCTTCGAAAATACTGAACCAAGTGAAGAGGACTCACAGTCATATGTAGCATGTGCACTTCTTTGGGAAGTCATGTGTAGCATGTGCACTTCTTTCGTATAAGTATCCTACACAGGTTTCTAGACTGCAAAACTTTGTATTCTGGAGAAAACAACATTTGTTTTGTGCTGATTCTACCAACTATGTTCAGGCTTGTAATGAGCTTGAAAATAGTGACCAAGTGAGGACACGTCAAATTCACATGTTTCACTTTCTCTGCTCAGTGATAAGAATCCTGTAGATGTTCATACGTTGTAACGTCTTATGTTCAGGAGAAATTAACACTGGTTTTCTGACGTTTTCATGGAATATGTTCACGCGGGCCTTGATTTTCCAAAATAGTGAACCAAGTGAGGAGGACTGATTGTCAAATTTTGGAGGTGAACTTCTCAGGGATAAGTACCCTACAGAAGATTCTGTAGTGTTACACTTTGTGTTCAGGAGAAGATCATACTCGTTTTGTGACATTCGCATATAACATGTTCACGCAGGCCATGATTTTCCAAAAGAGTGAACCAAGTGCGTACATTCAGAGTCAAATGTTGACATTTCACTTCTTAAGGATAAGGATCCTAGAGAAGTTCCTAAACTGTAACTTTTGTGTTCAGGCGAAATTCATACTTGTTTTCTGACATTTGAATGGCACATGTTCACACAGGCCATGATTTCACAAAATAGAGAACCAAGTGCGGAGGACTCAGAGTTAAATGTTGCGAGTGCACTTCTTTAGGCGAAGTTTCATGAAGAAGTTTCTATATTGTAACTCTTTGTGTTCAGGAGGAAATCACACTTGTCTTGTTTTAGGACGTTTCCATGAAACATGTTCATGCATGTCGTTCCCTTGGAATATAGTGAACCAAGTGAAGAGGACTCACAGTCATATGTAGCATGTGCACTTCTTTAGGAAGTCATGTGCAGCATGTGCACTTTTTTCAGACAAGTACCCTACACAGGTTTCTAGACTGTAAAACTTGGTATTCTGGAGAAAACAACATTTGTTTTGTGCTGATTCTACCAACTATGTTCAGGCTTGTAATGAGCTTGTAAATAATGACCAAGTGAGGACGCGTCAAATTCACATATTTCACTTTCCCTGCTCAGTGATAAGAATCCTTAAGATGTTCATACGTTGTAACGTTTTATGTTCAGGAGAAATTCACACTGGTTTTCTGACGTTTTCATGGAGTATGTTCTCGCAGGCCTTGATTTTCCAAAATAGTGAACCAAGTGAAGATGACTGAGAGTCAAATGTTGGAGGTGCACTTCTCAGGGATAAGTATCCTACAGAAGATTCTGTAGTGTTACGCTTTATGTTCAGGAGAAGATCATACTCTTTTTGCGAAATTCGCATATAACATGTACACCCAGGCCATGATTTTCCAAAAGAGTTAACCAAGTGCGGTGCATTCAGAGTCAAATGTTGGCATTTCACTTCTTAGGGATAAGTACCCTAGAGTAGTTCCTAAACTGTAACTTTTGTGTTCAGGCGAAAATCATACTTGTTTTTATGACATTTGAATGGCACATGTTCACACAGGCCATGATTTCACAAAATACAGAACCAAGTGCGGAGGACTCAGAGTTAAATGTTGCAAGTGCGCTTCTTTAGGAGAAGTATCGTACAGAAGTTTCTGTATTGTAACTCTTTGTGTTCAGGAGGAAATCACACTTGTTTTACGACATTTCCAAGAAACATGTTTATGCATGTCGTACCCTTTGAAAATAGTGAAGCAAGTGAAGAGGACTCACAGTCACATGTAGCATGTGCACTTCTTTGGGATCTCATGTGCAGCATGTGCACTTCTTTCGGATAAGTATCCTACACAGGTTTCTAGACTGCAAAACTTTGTATTCTGGAGAAAACAACATTTGTTTTGTGCTGATTCTACCAACTATGTTCAGGCTTGTAATGAGCTTGAAAATAGTGACCAAGTGAGGATTCCTCAAATTCACATGTTTCGCTTTCTCTTCTCAGTGATAAGATTCCTGTAGGTGTTCATACGTGATATCTTTTTATGTTCCGGAGAAATGCACACTGGTTTTGTGACGTTTTCATGGAATATGTTCACGCAGGCCTTGATTTTCCAAAAGAGTGAACCAAGTGAGGAGGACTGAGAGACAAATTTTGGAGGTGCACTTCTCAGGGATAAGAATCCTACAGAAGATTCTGTAGTGTTACGCTTTGCGTTCAGGAGAAGATCATCCTCGTTTTGTGACATTCGCACATAACATGTTCACGCAGGCCATGATTTTCCATAAGAGTTAACCAAGTGCGGTGGACTCAGAGTTAAATGCTGCAAGTGCTCTTCTTTAGGAGAAGAATCATACAGAAATTTCTATAATGTAACTCTTTGTGTTCAGGAGGAAACCACACTTGTTTAGGACGTTTCCATGTAACGTGTTCATGCATGTCCTTCCCTTCGAAAACAGTGAACCAAGTGAAGAGGACTCACAATCATATGTAGCATGTGCACTTCTTTGGGAAGTCATATGCAGTATGTGCACTTCTTTCAGATAAGTATTCTACACAGGTTTCTAGACGGTAACACTTTGTATTCTGGAGAAAACAATCTTTGTTTTGTGCTGATTCTACCAACTATTTTCAGGCTTGTAATGAGCTTGAAAAAAGTGACCAAGAGAGGACGCGACAAATTCACATGTTTCACTTTCTCTTCTCAGTGATAAGAATCCTGTAGATGTTCGTACGTTGTAACTTTTTATGTTCCAGAGAAATGCACACTGGTTTTGTGAAGGTTTCATGGAATATGTTCAGGCAGGCCTTGATTTTCCAAAAGACTGAACCAAGTGAGTAGGACTGAGAGTCAAATGTTGGAGGTCCACTTCTCAGGGATAAGTATCCTACAGAAGATTCTGTAGTGTTGCGATTTGTGTTCAGGAGAAGATCATACTTTTTTGCGACATTTGCATATAATATGTGCACGCAGGCCATGATTTTCCAAAAGAGTGAACCAAGTGCGGAGCATTCAGAGTCAAATATTTTCATTTCTCTTCTTAGGGATAAGTATCCTAGAGAAGTTCCTAAACTGTAACTTTTGTGTTCAGGCGAAAATCATACATGTTTTCTGACACTTGAATGGCACAAGTTCACACAGACCATGATTTCACAAAATAGAGAACCAAGTGCGGAGGACTCAGAGTTAAATGTTGCAAGTGTGCTTCTTTAGGGGAAGTATTGTACAGAAGTTTGTATAGTGTAACTCTTTGTGTGCAGGAGGAAATCACACTTGTATTAGAAGTTTCAATGAAACATGTTCATGCATGTTTCCCTTCGGAAATATTGAACCAAGTGAAGAGGTCTCACAGTCATATGTAGTATGTGCACGTCTTTGGGAAGTCATGTGCAGCACGTGCACTTCTTTCGGATAAGTACCCTACACAGGTTTCTAGACTGTAAAACTTTGTATTCTGGACAAAACAACATTTGTTTTGTGGTGATTCTACCAACTATGTTCAGACTTGTAATGAGATTGAAAATAGTGACCAAGTGAGGACGCATCAAATCACATATTTCACTTTTTCTGCTTAGTGATAAGAATTCTGTAGATGTTCATATGTTGAAACTTTTTATGTACAGGAGAAATTCTCATTGGTTTTGTGACGTTTTCATGGAATATGTTCACGCAGGCCTTGATTTTCCAAAATAGTGAACCAAGGGAGGATGACTAAGAGTCAAATGTTGGAGGTGCACTTCTTACCATTAAGCATCCTACAGACGATTCTGTAGTGTTACGCTTTGTGTCAGGAGAAGATCATACTCGTTTTGCGACATTCGCATATATCATGTTCACGCAGGCCTTGATTTTCCAAAATAGTGAACCAAGGGAGGAGGACTGAGAGTCAAATGTTGGAGGTGCACTTCTCAAGCATAAGTATCCTACAGAAGATTCTGTAGTGTTACGCTTTGTGTTCAGGTGAAGATCATACTCGTTTTGCGACATTTGTATATAACATGTTCACGCAGGCCCTGATTTTCCAAAAGTGTGGACCAAGTGCGGAGGATTTGGAGTCAAATGTTGTCATTTCAATTCTTAGGGGTAAGTATCCTAGAGAAGTTCCTATACTGTAACTTTTGTGTTCAGGCAAAATCATACTTGCTCTCTGACATTGGAATGGCACATGTTCACACAGGCCATGATTTCACAAAATAGAGAACCAAGTGCGTAGGACTCAGAGTTAAATGTTGCAAGTTCGCTTCTTTAGGAGAAGTATCGTACAGAAGTTTCTGTATTGTAACTCTTTGTGTTCAGGAGGAAATCACACTTGTTTTACGACGTTTCCCTTCGAAATTAGTGAACCC